>JAJTJO010000001.1:0-313316 GCA_024550625.1 Dendroctonus valens | reverse complement strand
GTCTCGGAGTTTGCCTTATTCTCAACTTTCAGCACATTACGGAGTTTAATGAACTGACGGGTATGGAAGTTGGAGTAATAAGGGAAAGTTCGAGTCATCGGAAGTTTATTGACCATGGACTTTTTGCTCGAATTGCTAATTTGTGTTTGTGGATTCTCTCAAAGTGACCATGTAAATCGAGAATAAATTGTGTCTGATTTCAATTATTTTCTCTGTTCCTTTCCTACTTTATCTTATTGTTTCAGATAATGTATTTGTGCTAATAACCAATCTTGAATTGTTGTTGTCCTAGAATTCTACTACTCAATTTTGTGCTCAATTTGCAAAGCCATCATTAGCATAAATACTTTTGTTTCTTTTTTGTAGTTCATTTCAACAGTCATCAGTTCGGTGCTTCAATTTAGGCTTTTCTAAAGTCGCTTTAAGCTAAATTGCGATTTACTCTCAAAGAAAAAGCACATATAAAATGTGCCATAACAGACAATTGCATGATTGTTTTCTGAATAAAAACTTCATTATTATTAATAATTAAATAGACTTTCTTGGAGTCTGAAGCGTTTGCGCTCGAATGATATCATGGGGGTTTTGGAAACCTGTTAGAAAATCCCATTTAAACTTCTTGCTTTTGTCAGATTTGCGTTTTCGTATCACGTAACTGAATGTTTTAAAACTCATGCATTTTCCATAAATACGGAACCGGAATGATTAAAAGTCATAAACACGAATAGGACGCAAAAAAGGTCATCGATCAACATTATTCGTCGGTGCATAAAGGCGCACATTCATTTACACACGGACGCTGATCTATCAAACATTTTTCATCGGTGCATTGTGGCTCGTAACTCATCCGAAAACATGAAATGCACAGGAAATGCAGGTGTCAGGAGGAAGGACGTGCGTTGATTCCGAGATAACTTCTTTTATATGGCAAACATATAAATAGCCCCTAGTTTGGCCTACATGCTACCCTCAAACTGACGTAATCGAACTGTTAAGAGATTTTATTCTTTTCCTTCTAGTCTTAATTCGAAGTTCAATTTCTTTTTATCATAATTTTCACCTATCTGATTTTTTAATGTGAGGAATTGCGATTTGGTGTGTCGCAATTCCTTTACTACAACTTATAATGAGCGATAAAGTTACAAATTAGAAACTTCCCGTAATAGAACAACACTTATGAAAAAGACATTAGCAAATAGTCAAATTTTATATTCAGATTTATAGACAAATTATTTGAGGGAGGAAAAGTTCATTTCGGGTCAATATAAATAATAACTAATGAAACCGCGAGAACATAAGGCAAATAGAGACACGACGACTGAGAATATAGTTCAGTCTTTTAATCATTTAATTAATTCGAAGACGAAAAATTGATGAAAGAAAATTTGAGACTAATCCCATAAAAGATAAAAAAAAATCAGCAGAGCATAGAGGAAAAAAACAAAATACACAAAATCACTCAATTTCTTGTGTAATATGTGAATAAGTGCAGAGGTCTTATAACATTTCTGCCGAAAACAATCGTTTGTAAAATGTAAAATTATTTGCAAAAACTGACGCATTAAATAAAAAATGGTAGGTATGCATAAATTAAAAGAAAGTTCATAATAAAGCTGGTAACCAACTTTAGGTGTTTAGACCAAAAATTTCTAAAAGTCCTCGTGGTGGTATTCAAACTGAAAACCAATAATTACATTCTATCATGATCGAGCTCTATACTTTCACTTTAACTAATAGCATGCCTGTCTCTTCTATTTCTCGCAAATTGCACTAATTCCATGTACAATTTGTATAAACAGAGGCTTAATTTGGAACGTATAAAAATCGTGCTTACCCAGACCGTTTCTGGCCTTTTATTATAATTGTCAAATTGCATATTATTAGGATAAGTCGCAGCAATTTGCAACTTTAGAGCCGTCGCACTTTAGTTTTTGCGGGAACTTAAAGTATGATTGGGACAAAATGCAACGCGTGCTATTTCGCATGTAAATTCTTTCTTAACAAATACATGTTTAATGGCAGGGAGATTGAGCTAACGGGGGGGTATTTTGCTTCAGTAGGACGCACAAAGTCACATCATCTCATGCCCAACGAAAATATATTTAAAAAATAAAGAAAATAAGAACGACACTGCTTTGGCCACAGAAAACTTCAAGATTGTTTCAATTGGCTACTTACTAAATATTTTCTTTTTATAACCAATCTTTGTAATATATTTGCGGCCGTTGATATGAGACGCCATCCAGCAGACATGGAGGATATATTAAAAATTCCTTTCCGGTATGTCTTTTGATGCGTGACGGAAAAGGGTTGCGTGAAACTTTGTCGACAGCCGGATATTATTTTGGACCAAAACCTGGAAGATATTCAGGACGTTTATGGAAATTTCATTTCGCATGATGCTATTGGAGTCATCTTCCCTCAAGCAAATATTAAAAACATAACTGGATTTTGTGTTACTCACCCGAAAATGAATATTGTTTTTTTTCAAAATAATCTGTAATGTGAACAGTTTTGATTAATTTTGTATTATTGTTTTTACAGAATTATTTCAACTCTATATGGATTAGTTTCCATCTAAACTGCTCAACAAAATAAATGTTACAGAACCAAATTGGCGCTGGCTTTGGAAATGGATATTTTTTATTGCTGCAAGCGATTTTATTTTGTTGAAGCATTGTCTAGTTCAATTCTTTTTCTGGGCAATCTGGGTTTTTGTAAAAGTTTCCTGCTTGATATAAACCTCATACAGGGTGGAATATGAAACAATTCGTTTTGTATATTTTCCTGACTGTACTTTAATTCATTCCAATGTATTCCTGGGTTTCAGTCAATTTTATTGTTTATTAATTAAAATTGATACAAAATTTGTAACATTTTAAATAATAAACAATAAAATTGACTGAAACCCAGGAATACATTGGAATGAATATGAAACAATGTCATCTTGTTGAAAGTTTGGCATGCTCCTAGTTGAACAAAAAATTATGTTTTCGGGTTTCAACACCAAAGGCATAAAGCTAGACCTAATGTCTTTAAACCGTTCTTTAATATTTTACCTATCTCTTGTATTTACAGAGTGTTCAAAAAAAATAAAAATTTTGGTTTTGCTGAGAAAACATTTTTTTCTTGGACAGATTTTCCAAATATAGAGCTCATGTCAAGTCTCGGATTTCCGCAGGCCTTCTACTAAAGTGAACTTTACTTTTACTTTCAAACAATCCGTTTATTCCTGCAACTCCGTACATCAATAGTTTGTCTTAAGTCGACTACAAGTTTGTTATTTCAACATGAGGCGAGAAAACTTTGAAAATCGGCCCAGTAGGGAAAAATGTTATACTGCAAGACCAAAAAGGTGACTTTTTTGAGTTCACCATGTAGGTAAAAAGAGATAGGCGAAAATTTGATCGTTTCAAAATACGAGGTCTATCTATCTTATACAGGGTGATTCAAAAGTGGCATCATTCCTGTTAAGGGGTTATAGGGGGTTCACTTGGAGAGTACGAGAAAAAATTGAAAATTTCTAGAAGATTTAACAGTTGAAAATCGAATTTCAACTTTGTTATTAGTATTATTTTAAAATAGTCCCATGTTTGCTTGGTAGCCTTTTGGAATACTTAACCATTCGAAAAGAAATTACGATCTTTGCTTCAAATCACGAAAATTTTTGATATTAAAAAAGACCTCATCTACAATTTTTTGATGAAAAGTCAAAGCGGCAATGATGTTTTTTGTCATTAACAGATAGTTTAGGGTAGATAGCCTTTGTCAATAATAAAAAGCATTTGTCAATCTGTGACTTACTTTGAAGCTCCTTTCACAACATGTACACCAACATCGAATTTGCGGATATGTGATTAGTTATGGGAAAATGCCACACTAACATAGCAGAAGGTGTAAGACCTTACACCAGCAAACGGGCTAGAGACACTGGACGATTGGCTCCAGGAATTGACGCAGATTGTGGACGATCTAGAGGTGCTCGGGTTCCAGACACAGAGGCACAAGTATTGGAGATAATTGCAGCAAGAGCCTTTCCAGGAGTACTCGGAGCATTTGCACAACCACTGACACTTTCCAGGCACCGGATAATTGTCCCTATAACTCCCCAGAGGAAGGGCCACATTCCTACCATGTATGTAAGATACACAGGAGACAAGGACACATTAACTCTCTGATCTTCCGAACACCGGTACAAATTGAGCAGGAGTTAATTAACCGAATACGAGAAGCTGATCAAAAGGTGATCCCAGACTGCGGCGAAGAGTGCACAATAAAGTGATTGGGGAACAAACATGTCTGGAGTTAAACGGGCAGAACTTCGTCAACCTCTTGTGATTTAACGACTTAATTGTATTTTATTTGATTAATATTAATCATTGATACATAACCTTACACAGGAGATGTTTGTTTACATGTGGGGCGAGTTTAGGTATATCACTCATCTGCCCCAAAAAGGATGGCAGCACTGACGGCAAATTGACAGAGTTATCCTAACCTCAAAATATTTCAATTGCTTTCTCTTTCTTTGTTTTGTGTTTATCCATGGTCACTACAATTTTCAATAATTAAGAAGTAACAGGTATTTACGTAATGTTAATTAGGCAGAATACCTTGAAAAGCATCGTTGCAGTAATTCTCATCTAGTTTTTAGCAAATATCTCTGTTTTTGATAAGAATTAATTTTTTTTACTATTTTTCCTGTACTTCCAAAACACCCCCAGACAATACCCCCAGAGGCATGTCGCCACTTTTGAATCACCCTGTATATCCCTTTGATCTTAAAATCCGAAAAAAAACACTTGCTGACTGAAAAAAAAATGGACTAATAAAAGTCATCAAACGGAAATGAAATCGCTCACCGCAAACAAAAGTGATCCCGTTCTAAAATTTGGATAAGTGTGGTTGTCTAAAGATTATTTTGTTGAGCAGTTTAGTTGGCATGAGAAGTGAGCAAATTTGGTACCAACCAAAGAGTGGGTTCTAAATATTTTCAATTATAAAGTTTTTTTACAGACATTCATAACTTTTTCCGTCATGAATCTCTTGCTTATTTAAGATCATCAATGTGCAATTCCTTTGGTAAATTCGGTGAAATGATCATTAGAAATGGATATGATTGTGATGTAAAGCTGGCGAGTTTTTTAAGGTGTTTCTGAGTTCAGAGTTAAAATTACTGTACTGAGAACAAATAGTACAATTAGTTTGCCCTGTTATTACCTAAGATGTAGATTTCTAGATATAAATCAAATATTTCTTTTCGTTTATATAACTACTATTTCTACTTTAAATGAAGCTGATTCTAATTCTATTAGCGCAGTTTAAATAATTACTATTTTGTAAAACTGATCTTCAGGAAATAATTCATCTGGATCTAAGGTAATCAGCCAAAAGGCATGAAGATAGATAGATAGATAGATAAAATTTATTAAACATTCACATTACTAAATTCACAAACAAAGTTTAAAACAAAAAAAAAACATAAGTCAGTAAAATGTCCCATGTCTGGCAGATGTTCGGCCCGGTTGCTCTTTGCCCATGATCTAAATAGGCGCGCTAAGTCGTCCATTACCTGAGCAGTGCCCTAACATGGACATTCCCGAGCTAGCCATACGCACGACAAGCGTCAGGAGATAGTCTTGAAGTGGCGGTTTGGTTTTATTCGAGGGCATTCATTAAGGAAAAAGGGTCTTCCTGAAGGGAAGCCAAAAACCCCTTTTGCTTTGCATGAAGATATATATTTTTAAAAACTGTGAATATACTTTTTGGTGAAAAAACACTCCAGTCTCTCGACATTCAACGTTTCGTTATTGAATGATATACATGTTACATTGAAAAGTGTAGAAACGCAGTGCATGTTGCAGTGTGTTGGCTTTAAAAGTCTGGCATAAGCCGTCGATATTGTAAAGCGAGGTTTCTCCAAAACATATGTGGTTGTTATTTTCCAAACTACTGTCATTATATCGGCACAAGGACGACATGCTCACCCTCATATTAAAAACGAGTTCCACAATAAACTTTTCGTATACCATCTCATGTTTCCAATAACCCACTTATCCCCATCAAATATGATGATACACTCACAATATATTCTCCATCCAGTCCTCGGCTCTCCCCTGCATCCCCCGCTTTCCCAGCCTACTTTCAGACAGAAAGCCCCCTGTCGTTTCTCCCCTTGGATCCTGGCAATGCTACACACACATGAACAACATGTATGGCGTTCGACATGTGCTCCCCTCACCACCCCCCCTTAACTCCCGCATATGAGTGCGTGTGTGGCATACACGGGGCGTAACCATGACGACGGGGGTGAACGGGGGGTGGCCGCGATCATCCCTGAGCTGCATCGATAACTGTGCTTTGTCGGTGGATGCTGGGATGAAGTGCCTATTTTCCCATAATTTCCATGGTTATCCAGAAAAAGCAGCGATTTTAAGTATGACAACGCCGCGAGAACTGTGGGGTTCGTACTTCTAACGAGCGGTGCGACTCGTTAAGACACTATTAATAGGAAAGTTCTCAGAACTGCATTGCAAAAAACCAAGCTGTAGCCATCCAACATCTGGAAAGATAGAGTATCTCTATAGGGGCAAAGAAAAATTATCTACTAAAGCTGCAGAGGGTAACTATCAGCTAATTAAACATATTTGCAACTTGGCTTTCCGTCATCCGTAAATGCATTGAGCATGTGGTCACTCTACATACGAGCTTTCGTCTTGATGACATTTTCATGAAGGTAAATTGTAAGAGAATTC
Source organism: Dendroctonus valens (assembly GCA_024550625.1). Lineage (NCBI taxonomy): Eukaryota > Metazoa > Arthropoda > Insecta > Coleoptera > Curculionidae > Dendroctonus > Dendroctonus valens. The sequence goes on along the minus strand of JAJTJO010000001.1, from coordinate 306,561 downwards.
TTAGCACTCTGATCTACATAGAGATTGTTTCAAATTAAGACGGTGCCCTCAGAAAATTACAGTTTGATTTTCTTGTCCTCATTTTCCAAAAGCTCCATCTGCACCTTAGCAACATAGAAGACACCTAGAGACTTATAGGCGAAAGCAGAAACGTTAATTTGTTTAAATGCCATTTAAAACATATGTAGATATTCAGTAAAGTTGAGAAGCAAACCAACATCTTGCTGGTGAAAAATCCGTGTTAAAAAAAAGTAAGTTTTCTTTTTTCAAAATGCTTGCGCTTTTGGCTTTACAAATTGATCAGAGAACGATGTAGTTGGTTAATTTAGCACCCTTCTTATTGGTTATTTCAAGTTTCTAAATGATGTTCAGATCTGAAGATGTTGTGAACTATTAGTCATATTGTGAGGTTTCAGCCTTCAAAGTTTTCGTTTCGCAAGCACGGATTTTGTTGGATGAATGAGTGTTTTAGATTCATTTATATGTACTTCGGAATCGTGCTGAGTTTTGATGGATTCTTATATTTGTACTTCAACCTGCTACTTTATGTGGACATGTGGCAAATCCTGTTCTTAGATGTGTTAGAAACTATAGGATTGGAAAACCTTTTGAACTTCTGGAGAACCTATTTTGATATTTCAGTGTCAAAAATTTTCAAACAGTATTGTTTGAATGAAAAGAAAATTAAATTTTATGATGACCCTCTTTAGTATTCCTTATACTTACTTTGATGATTCGCTGTCGAGTTAATAAAAAAACCTTAAGTTTCCAACATGTTGCTTGGCTTGTTAACGATACAATAAAAACAAAAGATTGTTGATACAATGAATTGGAAAAAAGGCTACACTAAATAATAATATTAACGTACAAAAGCAATAGCAAGTTATTATTAATAGTCACAATCAAGTTCGATGGATGCCATGAATTATGAGCAAATCAGGAGTACAGGAAAAATAGTAAAAAGTCAGGATAATCTTTCATCTGGGGGTGCCTGAGATCAGCACATCTCGAAATATGTACTTGTCTAGTTCAGAAACCTCTGACGGCTCTAATAATGCCGAACGTGTAATTGTTCTTCAGTGCTTTTTGTATGCACCATCACGGCCAACATAAAAAACTGCAAATGTCCCACTTAATGTACACATGTATATGTTGTCTTCACTAATAGGAAAGCTAGCAATATTTTCACCTTCATTGGAGGAGCCTGTATGCTAAGCTGATAACTAGCTAATCAAAATCGAATTATCATGCTTAGCAAGGCTTAAAAGCGGATTTATTAAAAATGAATGAAATCGAGTAAATAATATCGACTAAATGAAATTAAGATATTTTTGAAAATGTTAAAAGTATAAAGTATGGTGAAAAATTAGCTGGGATTTAGAAGCAAACTGGTTTTAAGACAGACATCTAAACGAAAATATAAAAAATCAGGTTCTTAATTTTCGGAACACAGTAAAGTAAATACATACTCTTTAAGAAAGTATATACTTTTCTAAAAAAAAATATGCAAATATAAGTGAAGAAAGTACAAATGTTTTATGATGTTTTTTTTAGCAAATTCAGTTGCATATGTAATTTTTTCGTCTGGTAGATTTTTACTTCACTGAGTAGAATTACAAACCTTTGCTTTAAAAAGTAAAGTAATCAGAATCTTACGAAAGTATTATTTGAATATAAAAACGGACAACTGGTACGAATACTATTCAATGAAGGTTATTTAACATCGCAAACAAGATCCAACCGAAAATCTAAGAAAAAATCAGCTACTCACAAATTCTTCAGAAGTACTTGTCTGGCAAGAGTTAACGAAAAACAATATTTTTGTTTGTGTTAGAAGTTTAGAAAGCTTTCACCCTTATAGTTTCTAATACTTGATTTGAAACAGGTTTTGCCACATTGTGCACATTAAATGGCAGGTTGATGTACAATATTAGAAGCCCTTCAAACTCATCACAATTTCAAAGTGCATACCGATTCCTGTAAATGAATCTAAAAAACCCATTCATCCAACAATCTCCATGCTTGAAAAACGAAGACTTGGAAGACTTGCAATATGACAAAATAGGAAGCATTAAGTTATTTTTTAAATAGAGGTTTTAACATTGATTTCTCCCATCGACTATGATGGCAGGGAAATAGTTCACTGGCAGAATGTTTGTTTGTTTCTCAAGTTTCCTGCATTTCTGGATATGTTTTAAATAGTATTCATACGACAGTATAGAATTAGTTGACAAAGTAAAATTTTATATTTTAAAATACTGAATTTTCTTGTAGTACTGTCATCTACAGTACTACTGCAAATGCATACTCAGTTTTACCGGTCTACCATATCGCAAACTTTTACCCTGCATTATCTTTCATATTTTTCAACTTGTACTAATTTATGAAACAACAAATAGGTCGCTATTTTCCGTTACTCACATTCGATTAGAAACGTCGACGTTGTATTTGAGCAAACATAAATTCCTGAAATTTGGACTCAATCGAATTCTCTTGACTTGATTTTTTAAACAAACGTCATATGTGAAAAAGAAAGTGTTTTGTCTTTTTTTTTCACATATTTTTTATAACTTCGCCTTAATAGTTCCCTCGGCGTCTTCTGTGTTCAGATGCTGGTATTCAGGGACTGAAGTATAGACGATACTTTCCAAATTTTAATATATCTATTTAAGACTTTCGCATTTAGCAATGTGATGAATTGCATTGTCTAAATTATATTTTGGCAAAGAAGACATCACAAAAAAATCAATCAAGCTTCAATGTTTTGAGCAGCAGAATTAGCTGCAAAATGTTGCAATCCTAACCATCTGTAGAAAAACTCTATAAATTCCACACCATAAAATCGAGTAGAAAAATAAACACCACACTTAACACGACTTGCACAAACACTGAACACACTCTTCACAGATGAAAAGCGAAAGCTAACAAAGCTACTCATCTTTTTTTTACCTGCCGACCGAAAGGGTTGAGGGATGCATCCCTATAGAGCGTGTGAACTGGCAGTCAAGTTGCATCCCTAAAACTGCAGCAAAAGGGTTAGACTTATGCAAATCTTAGACCCTCTCTAACGGATTTCGCATTCGTCTATGCAAATTTGCGTGAAGCTGAATAGAAACGTCGGTTCTTACTGTGATTTTTTATGTCGGCTATTTGCTACAGGCTGTTTTCTGCTATTGTGGAGGACACAATTGAATATTGCTCGGATGGAATTTCGATTGAACGGTATGCAAATTAATGAACAACTGTCAGTGACGCTCCATGGGGGAAATCACAGCTTTGGCGTATGTAGATTCAGAATGCGAGGCTTTTGATTTTATTTCTGATCGCAATACGCATTCCCTGAGGCAATTGTTGCTAAAGAAATCGCTGATTTTACGAAATTAAATGTGGTAAAGAATACCTTCATATAAACAACACAAATGGTGGCAATGGCTTTCAATTTTTCTAATTTTCGTTTTGTTTGGAGCTCAGTTCTTTTGCCAAAGCAACTGCTAAAGTTCATTTTCGCTACTTGCTCTTGTTTTTCATGTCTCAAATGTGTCAGCTCTTTTTGGTAATGTCTACATTTTTTCATTTTGACGAAACTACCGGACTCAAATTAACTTATTGCAGATTATATGCAGTGTCATTCAATATTAGGGTTATTTTTCTCGGGTAGTCTTTAGGGAATAGAAAGACAAGTTTCTTTTGCTCAGAAGGGATATGCTGACACACATTTAAGTGCAAATAAGGTGCAAATGGTGCAAGTAAGTTCTTAACAAAAAAAAAAATAAATCTGAATCTTCTATCTGAATGGCAGAAATATTTTAATTTCTTAGTTACATTTTCCACTGCTTCACCCAATGTGAGTATGACTCAACACTAATTAATTCTTGCTGGTACCTTGTTGAGCTGCATGCCATATATAATATTGTAATAATGTTTCCTTTAATTTAAATGCTAAATAATGAACTATACATCTAATTAAAATTAAATTTAAAAAAATGAATATCAAGAAGAATAGGTAAATAATGAAATTTTAATGTTAGAATCAGTTATCAGTCGAAGTCAGGGTTCTTTGCTTGGAATAAGCTAACCTGAGACTAAGTATGAGACAATGCCATATACAGTAGTAGTAAACATCTTTATTTCTAAAAAAGGCTATCGACCTATCGGTCTTTCTGCCCTTGTTTAATACATGTAGTCTTAATCTAAATAAAAAACAAATATGAAAATTCTCTTATTCTAGGTTAACAATCTTATTAAATAAATTTTCCAATTCTAATGACAAGAAAAAATTATTTTATTGTCCAGTAGTCAGTTGCGTTTGTAAGTGTTCGAGTAGCGTTGATGTAGGGAAACGGAAGCGGGATTGTCTGGTTGGTCTTGTAAGACAAAGGGGATTCAGTATGGTCCAGTTGTAGGGGTTGTTTGTCCATTTTGCCTGTAGATGTATGAGTCTTTCCGAAATCTTTGTCATGTTTGTGCGTTCGTATAGTAGTTGGGTGGAGGGGTTGTGTAGTGGGTTTTGGGGGTGTCTTATTCGTGTTATTAGTCTTAGTGCAATTTGTTCTGTTGTTTGTATATAACGTTTTGTCCTTTCTGTTCCGTTGGTCATGAGTATATGTCCATAGTCTAGCAAGGGTACATTTATTAAGGATTTGAAAAGTGGATATATGTTTCAATGTTATTTATTTGAGAAATTCGGTATACTTTCCCATATTTACTGAATTCAAAAAGTATGTATATTTATATCCTATTAATCCTATTCCTTGGAACACATCAGAAGCATCAGAATCAAGCTTGGAAAAGCATTGAAAGATCTTCAATTTTTCAAGAAAATTGTGGCAAATTTTCCTTAATCTCCAACTTTTGAATAAACTTTTGAAAAGCTTCTTTTTTTTTTCATTTTTTGAAAAGCATATTTTTGTAGAAAATATTTCGGTATTTGATGAGAGTTATGGTTTCATATCGTTCCGGCTTACCTCCAAAGCACACTTAAAGAGGAATAAAGTCCAATTTTGAAGCATTCTGTATGTAGGGGAGATCAGGTATAAATGTAACATTTTTCAAAAATAATTTTTAAAAATATCGGTGAACTAAAGCGCCACTGTGTGGTTTAGACTTTTTTCTTCTTTTCGTTATCTTCTTTGCTGCACCAGTTGTCTTGGGTGAGAGAAGTGGCTGGATAATTTGCAGCATTGAAAAATAATTATTATATTCATTCTTATCATCCAAGCCAATTCCTTGTCGCGTTAAAGTCGTCTAAAAATATCTATAAACATTATAATCTACTGGGGTACAGTTGCAACATGTTACAAATGTATGACCAGCATGTCTTTTTGAATATTTTTGCTGGGTTAAATAAAGCATGCGGGAATGAATCCTTAAGCTAATAAGGAGATCAAATACAGTCGTTCGTGAACTAGCTATAAAATCTGAGTCGGTTCTGGAAAACATACACATGCACTAATTATACAAAGACTACCAAAATATAAACATTTTACTTTCCTGCACGAAACATTTACAATTTTAACTAGCAACTTGCTGATCGCACGTAAACCATCGAGCTGCCGGTTAGTTAATGTCTTTACGTGAATTGTTGTGGGATAAGAGAAAGAAGATTGATAAGTCTTCTTACAGTTGTACCCGATCTCCCCTATTGGACAACATAGCAGACCATAAACTGCCATTCTGGAGATTCTTATATATTTGTATCAAATAGGATGCCATAAAGAAGTGCGATGGATGGAAGCGATTTTCGCAAGCATAGTATATGTTTAATGTATTCAGCAAGCCAAAAAATAGCCCTCGCATCTGATTTAGAAACGCGCAAATATACAGTTCTGGGTTTTAATTTCCTGCCAGTTTTGGCGCCGATTTGTGCCGTTAACTTGATGAATTCCCGGCTATTATAGCCGGGCTGGTAAGCCAACTTTTAGCCAGCCGATTTCGTACACGATTTACTTCTAATTGGGTCCGTGTAAACTGTTTTGAATTACACGTTTTATGAACGATTGCTTTCACAAATGGCTTTTGAAAAAGGCATAGCGCATTTGGAAAATAGTCCCTGCTAAAGCCGTAAAGTTTATTCGTAAAACGCAAAGTCGCTGGTACTAAATAGTATCTAATGAAGCTGGGATGTGTCGCGCCCATCGTCTTTCTTAGGTAAAGTTTAATGATTTATATCATATCCTGAAGTGCTGTATTGCTGTGTATATTTTGGACAGCCCAACGATCCTTTAGTGTTTAATATTTACAGGCGAATAATTCTTAGCTCCACAGGTATGGGCAGAAATCAGCAGTTTGATGTCTACTTTCGCAGTCTCAGCTTAAATGACTTCAAATTTATAGGGGATGAATGTCTAATAAGTTGCGTACTTAATTAACATTTAATTTTGCTATGTGGATTCTGTTCCTCCGAAAGCTCATTGAAAATAACTGATAGCCACATTGACTACGGTTGCAGCGTTGCAGTTGCAGCGCTTTATACTATTTTGTTCAATTTTCTATGTGAAATATTAGTGGCCCTCTGGAAGGAATCAGACACTTTTAGCTTTGTCATTCATCTAGCAGATGATCCTGCAAAAAGCGACCCTTTTTCTTAAATACAGAGTACGTTACTTCCATTTTGAGACCAGCATAGTCTGTCTGTAATTCTGCTGGAGGGATCGAGCAGCAGCCATCACCGATCCGACATTCCTGCCACGTAACGTACAAAATTTTACACAGCACGTCACAATTTCGAGGCCCGTATATTATTTTATTAGTTCTACTCAGCTGAACCTTTGGAATTTGGAATGTATTTGGAATAAGCACGTAGAACGTGGCGCTTATACATTAAGGAAAAGCTTTGGACGAGATTGGAATGTTTGACGGCAGAAATCAGATACGTTCTTACATCAAGCTGAAGATTCTCTAATGATTCGTTCGAGTTGAATCGTGAAAGTTGTGAACAAAGTTCATGACGGTTGATGCTTTAAAATTTATTTAGGAAATCAAAAAAATACATCGAGTTTGTTATTAGGCACTTTTTCTATCCATTTCTATTTGAACTTTAAGCGAGTACATTTAATGTCCGAAGGATTTTGCCTCTATTATAAATCAATCAATTTGAAGAAATTTAAATCGTAATCAGTATAAAAAAATACTGATTATGGGTAAGAAAACCCATAATAATAAAACATTTATTAGTAAAGTTGATAAGTTAAAATATGAAATTGAACTTATATTAATCTAGAAATGTGTAATAGAAAAACTCTGTATAACGGAATCCTCAATTTTCATATCACAATTTTTGTGAGTGTTTGTGTTTTGGCTCGTATTTGAACATGAATTGAATGTAGGGAAATTTTCCATATGGATCATTAACGTAATCGTCAGTTTTCGCATTGAAACTTTTGGTTTTCCCATAAGTGTTCAACACTTTACTTAAATTCTATTAAATTTTTTATGGAAGGTAATACTTTCAGGTACCTCTGTAAAAATTATCTCCAGCCACTAGACGCCCTGACATACTCAAGCCCAAGGTTCCATATTATATTTTCAAGTGAGCTTTATTATTATTTTATAAGCTATAAAAACTTGAATATTGTTCCCATATAAAGTCGGATGACTACAAAACGTTGGAATTCGTATGTGGCATGCACACGAGAAGCGACTATATCTTCGAAAAATTCCAATTTTCCTAGCAATAAACACAGCCGCACATTTTCCATTTCCCCTGAAAATTTCCTCGAGAGCGACGCACTAGCTAGGGCAAAATTTAAATATCTGCCCGTTTATGTGTTCATATCCGTTTTCGTTGCCGTTCATTTATTGTGGTTACGAGCACGAGTCAGAGAACGAATTTTATAAAATCGGCTCAATTTTATCAGATAGAAACTGTCGTCTGCCTTATTGGGATACTTTTCTTGTGTTTTCCGTAAAATGTATGCACAAAAGTTTTATTTCGCTTATGTAATAACTTCATGTAAAGAAAAATAGTTTTCTGTGTTGATTCCATGCAACTGCTACTAATCTACTTCAAGAATAAAATTTCTCCCAAATCATATAACCAGTAGTATAACTGAAACTGGAAATACTGTAGATTACTATACTATAGATAGATAGAAGTGACGAGTATAAAACAACCATTGAATTTCTAAATTTTGTCTCACACTTTATAAAATCGCTTTGTGCGATGTTGAAATTGAAACGTTCTACAATTGCTATTAATCGTCGCATGAAAACCAGAAGACATCTTCTTCTACTTCCTCAGATTGTAGGCCTTCGGCCTGTATTTTCCAACTTAATTCTCTTGAGATGTTGAGGTCCATGACTCCACCCGTCTCTTTGGAGGTCTCTATTGTCCATGGTCTTCCATCTCTAGCGATTCTTGTCAGTCTTCCCTCTGTCATCCTGTCCACGTGGCTCCTCCAGTCCCTTCTACATTTGCGTCCCCATCTGATGATGACTACCACTTCAGATTCGTGTCTTATGTCTGTGTTTCTTTTTCTCTCTCTTAGTGTGAACCCTGAGATTTTCCTGAGTATTTTCATTTCTGTTTTTCGTAGGGTGTTTTTTTGTTCTTTTGTTGTGAGCTCTTGCTCCTATGACGTATGTTAGTATGGGTCTAACACAGGTTTTGTATATTTTAATCTTTTAGTTTTTGCTCATGTTGGTGTTATTCCAGATAATGTCCCCAAGTGTACCTGACATTCGGCTGGCTTTGTTGGCTTGTTCTCTTATTTCATTTGTTCTATTTTGGCTTGAGGTAATTTATATGCCTAGGTATTCGAAGGACATGTCTGGTTCTATTGTTTTATTTTCCAAGGCAAGTTTACATCTCATTGGTGCTTTGGAAATGACAAGGGTTTTAGTTTTTCTGGTCGATACCTGCATGTTGAAGGTTTTTGCTTTTACATAAAATGAGAAGCCGTTGTCAGTCGTCCTCATTATCCGCTATAATTAGGGCGTCGTCGGCATAACAGACGAGTTTGATTTCACATGTTGTGAGCGCATATCCTCCCTCTGTGATTTTAACCTGGTTTATTATTTCATCCATTATTAGATTGAAAAGTTGTGGGCTTAAGGAGTCTCTTTGTCGGATTCCCGTTGGTGTTTTCATTTCCTCTGTCATCTTTTGCTTTACCAATATGAGGGTAGATGTATTGTGGTTTAGTTATCTTATGACGTCTATTACGCTTCTCAGTGCATTTTTTTCTTAAGAATATCTGTCACCTCGTTCAATCTCACCCTGTCAAATGCTTTAGTGAGGTCTATAAAGCACATATATGCGGGCTTTCCGTATTCTATAGCTTTTTCCACTACTTGCCTGACTATGAAGATAGCATCCATGGTCAACCGATTCTTCTTGAACCCTTGTTGTTCTTCCGATATTTTTTCATGTTCGCTAGTTATTTTTTCTATGATCTTCGTAAACAGTTTCATGACTGAGCTTAGTAGGGTTATGCCTCTATAGTTTTCAGGGCATTTTTTGTCCTTTTTTTTGAATATTGGGATGGTTAGGCTCTTTTTTCCAATCATTTGGGACATTTTTGGTTGTTAGTTTACTGTTAAATAGTTTTGTAAGTTCTGTCATTAGCTGGTGTCCCCCATATTTCAATAACTCGTTTGGTAACCCATCCTGTCCGGGTGCTTTTCTATTTTTAATCTTCTTTGTCTGTTCCATCGTCATTCTTTCGGTTATTTCGGGCGGTTCTTCAGCTTCTTCGTCTTCTCTTCAATCTCGTTTCTGTTTTCCTCTTCGGCTATATCTGTGTACAGTTGTTCAAAGTAGGTTTTCCATTGGTGTGTTCTTCAATTTGTAGTGTTTGTGTATATTCCACGATTTCGAGTTTTCTTCTTTTAGCATTCCCCATACCTTCCTTTGTGCTCCGTATAGGTCCGGCTTCATTTCAGAGGTAAACCTTTGCCAGAAGTTTCGTTTTATGGTTTGATTTCTGTGTTAACTCTATTTCTTGTTTGGGTGTGCTGGTTCTTTCCTTCCGATGTTTGGTTAGCCCTATGTCTTAGGTACGCTTCACATTTCTCCTTGGCTAGAGCTTTCACTTTGGGTGTATGCCAATGTTACGGGCAGCTTTATTAACTCCCATTTTCCTTAGACCTAGAGCCTCGATAGCTGCGTCGGTGATATTCGTTTTTATCTTTTCACAGCACCCCTTGTGGATCGTCTTGTTCCGTCATGGAGTTCGCCTCAATTTTTTGATTTAAGCGAACTTGGTATGGTGCTTTTGTTGTTGGGTCTCTGATGGATTCTATGTTTAATTTGTCTTTATTTGTGTTGTCTGGTACTTTCCTCTTTTGTATGTTTATTCGTACCTTACACACGACTAAAGAGTCATCGGATCCTATATTGGCTAAGGTCAGGTTTCTTACATCTAACATTTGGGTTGAGTGTATGGCTCTGATTGATCTTATATAATCTTTAGTTGAGTTCTGGCCTTTGATGTTCTGCCATGAAGGTTTGTGTGGGGATTTTTGCTTAAAAAAGGTGTTATTTATTATAACATGTTATATTTTATAGCACTTCGCGGTTCTCATGGATGTGCCCTTCGTTAACGTGGTGTTTTATTCCGGGTAGTATACTGTTTCCGATCCTGACATTCAGATTCCCCATTATAAGATTTTTTTTCCTTTTTCGGTATGCTTCCCAATTCGATTTCGAGATTTTCGTAGAATGTTTCTGTCTCTTCTCTACTCTTGCTAATGTCCGGAGCATTTACACTTATTATGTTGATATTTCCAGTTCCTATATTCAGTGACACTTTAAGAATCCTTTCGTTTACGTAGTGCCAGAAGACATAATCATGCAACATAATCCATTCTACCTTTTTCAGAGGACAGTTAAAGTTACTTTCAGATAACTTCAAATAATAATTAACCAAGTATTAAATAATGGAGTCGAAATACAGAAAAGTTGTTGTTGATAAATAACAACTTTGTGCTAGTTAAAAAAAGTTAAATTGGCCTGAAATAGACAATAACAAATTAGTAATGGCATGTATGATAATACATCTTCTTAAAGTTTTAAATTGTTTAAATAAATAAATAAATATAAAAAATTAGTTCATTTAGAATTGATACTTTGCAGCAAAATGGGTTTTAAATCGGACTGGACTGTCTTTTATAGTCTCTACCTCTTTTCACATAGTTATATTATTTTCTTATTTTCAGGACTATGGCATTTGATTTGGCTGATCTGCTGAGACAGAGAAGGTAAGTGATACTTTTTCTATGGAACAATTTTGCAATCAACATTCTCTTTGTTATATAATAATGAAAATTGCTAAATTTCGTCTTGTCGAAGAAATGGGATCAATGCACTTATTTTTCTACCTAAATTGAAACAGCGAATACATCATTTAGACAGAAATGAGACTATAAATCGATAATAAAACTAAATCTAAAGAAATTGAAAAAAATACTTCTGCACATTCATTGTTTTCTCTTTGAATGTTTTCCTTATAGCAAAAGTCAACATGTTTACACAATCGATTTAAGCTTTAATCTTAGAATAGCCTGAATGTTTGATTTGCATCTAATTTTCAAGACATTTTTGCCCAAAAAAAAACACCACCGCATTACAAAGACAAAATCATATCCAGTTTACACACATCTATCATTTAGAATAAGTCCCGACGAATACAATAAATCGTTCAAAAAAGCTTTTCAGTGGCAGTATTTCAGTAAAACTTTTGAAACATCTATGGATATATTTTCGCCTGGCAAGACATACAATATCTCTTCAAAACGCCGAAAAGTTTTGCAATTCCTGCAAAATACAGTCCTTGTAGATTTGAAAGGAGTTGTGTATATTGTTTGGTTTTCTCGACTTTTTCGAATATCTACTTCTGGGGAGTCACGAAAGAAAGTTTTATTTCGCGTTCATTCATTTTTAGAGTTCACATATAAGATCAGTACACTGCATGCAACGAAATTTGCATACAGAAAGCGAAGTACTTATATAAGATTATTTTCATAAATTAAAATTATATTTAATTGCAACAAAATTAAGTTTTTCTCAAAATGTTTTCCATTAAGTTTTAACTGAATCTGCCTCCTTCATCGTGGATCCATATTTTTTAATTCTATTTATGGCATCAATGGAAAAGCTTTCTAACTCACAAGTTCTCTTGCTTATCATAATACCGTGGGTCTCACTACAGGCTGGGACCTTATTTACTCTTTGTAAATCACAAAATATTTTACATAGAGTTACGCAGAATCACAGCATTCATGTTGTAGTACTGCTTTCCATTACAGTGATACCGAATAATTTGCTCTGTAAATCTGCAATGAACTTTCATAGATATTGTCAAAAAAAAAATTACGCTCGTTGAGAATAACATCTAGCTTTCTTATCTCTTGCTATTTAACCTTCATGTAATACATTTTCCACAAAAAGATCCATTAACAGTTCGAATTAGGACTACGTCCTTAATAGGACTCTCATTCATAAATCGTGATGATCGTTAGTGTAATATCATATAATTGCATCGCCATGTATATATTCTGCGTTTGGAATGACGTTTACGTACTGTAAACATTTTGGTTTTATTCGAGTTATCCTTAGAGAATATAAATACATTCAAAGCATATTTTTAATAAACGGCAAACACACATGCGACATGCAACAAAAGCACATTTGCTAGAAAGGACTAATACCCCATTAGCGTGGAAGGCAGCTAGCTAGAATAATAACATGAAAGAAGCAAAGCTCAGAAAATATCTTTTGAGGACGCCAATAATACAGTTTTGTTTGCGGCCGAGAGTTCGTTATTTTTGTTATACTTTGTTGGGAGTTTTTGAGGCATTTGGTTTGACAATATGCAGCGCGAGCTGATACTTCCACGATTTAATGGCTTACTCCATCCTATCAATCTAGTTCACTCAATTAACAGGAATCGATGAAGATTTATTAGCTCTATAATCACAGTAATATGCGAACCTAAACTCTAAATAGCATTGCAGTTTAAAACGATTAAATCTTCAAATTGATGCAAAATTCACGATTAAGATTCAAAAGATCCGCAGATTTCAGTTCTTGGGATTGTGCGATTTCCTCACGCCTATTAGTCAATTAAGTGTGGATAATCCATAAAAGCCGTCCCTGTTCGCACAATTTCAAGACTTGAAGTTGCGGTTTTCAAACCTATTGATAGCCTTTTAAACGCAATTTGGAGCACAAAAGCTCTGACATCGTAACGAATGGAATTAGGAGATTAGCAATCCGCTTCACCTGCTTTAAGCGATACGTCAGTTACCTGTCCAAGGGGCTGATGTATAAGGAAAAATACACCAACCAGACCGGTTGTGGTCGGTTACGTTAACTCTGTTTTCCCGTATTATCATTGCACTATGCCTTTTATACTTGTTCAAAGTTTTATTGAGCAAGCGGTCACATTTTTGTAGAACATGTGAATTGGCAAAGAAAATACTGTAGGTACTTTATGTTTTAAGTTTATGTTTTAAGTCTAAAATTTAAATCTGTTTGTACTGAGTCGAAGAACACCAGTTTTAGCAACTGCAACATTCTTTGGCTCAAAAGTCGTAGTTATTAAGGAAAAGCGAATGGACCATTGGTCCATGGTCTTTGACCGATTTACTTTTCAATGCAAAACCAGCACATGTAGTATGAATTGCAAAAAATAATCGACATAAACGCAAAGTTTAAACAGTAAAACTAAAGTGTAAACAGTAAAATCGATATAAATTGCAAAATATTCATAGATCCAAAGATCTGTGTTATGAATAATTTCTACTTCTATGGAGTAACAAATATGTTCAATCAAAATATTATAAATAAATAAACAATTCGTATCTTTCAGATATTGTATTCTAAGTAAATTGAATTCATATGCTCTGATCATATGGAAAGGAACAATTCTTATCCTTCATTTCTGACAAATCAATTTTCGAGTTGTGTAAACGATACAGTTCCCTGAAGTAAGTAAATTTTACTGTTGGAAATTGAAGAAGTGTTAGTGATGAATTCATTAGCATGAATCTTGCATACATTTTTTATCATATTTTATTATCTATCTTCAATTCATAGATAAAATTCTTTTAGACCCAATATTTTTGTTTGCTAAAAGAGGACTTATACCACCTAGTTGTGCCCTAGTTAGTACATTTTGAGTATCCTCAAGTACTTGGACCTTCAATATGTTGAGAAAGGCAAAAGATAATCAAATCAATCAACTGCGCCGGGTATTTAAACGGGTTTCAAACTTGTTTTGGATGAATTTTTGATCGATGACTGAATCGACTGAGCGAGCAGCTTCAAAGATGAAGTGGATGAAATAGGAAAAAGCACATTAAACAAAAACTTCAGTACACTTACTTTGTGAGAGATCGAAACTAAATCCTTTGTAAATAGATGTTAGGCCATACGTGTCCTTTCAGGATGATTGGCTGCACACTTCCTGATAACCCATAGGTCAAACCGTTTAATCGTTTGCGTCAGCTGACAATAATTACGACCACTTTAGTGTCAATTGCGTTCTGACCATTAACACGCCTTTCTTTTCGTTGCACAAGATTTAGCAATAACCACAACACCTGGCATTCCAGAAAGACATTACCCGAATGTCCACTGTCCTACGAGTAAATCAAAAACGGTTTAACGGTCCACAACAGGTGACTTTACAAGTTGTAAATAACAGTAAACATGACCATGCACAAAAGGATTATGTTTCCCATTATAATTTTACATTTGCAAATGACGGGAATCGTAATTTAAGCTGTTAGTTTGTGGTACTATGTGGTACTAGCAGGTTCATAAATTGGCAGTGACAGTGGCGTAGGCTACGTACGCGTGTAGATTCAAAATCGTTTGCATATAAATTGGTTTTTTTCTGAGGTGGAGGCTGTTCTTCCTTTACCTGGCTGAAGATAATATGTAAAGTACTGCTAATATATAAGTTTCCAAGTATGATTTCCTACTGGATCAGTGGCAAACATACTGAGCAACTGGAATTAAATTGATAAATTTCTTCAGCTCATGCGATGATACGAGTTATTAATGAATATTTGTGTTTGCTATATGCATAAAATAATTGGGTAGATGGAAACATGCGAAATATTTCCATGTGTTACACATGCTACGCACTTCTATGTATATGTATTATGAGAACATATTTTTATGTTCCCAATTTATGATTTAGTACCCAATAGATGCGTTTATTAGCTTGGTATGGAGTTGAATTCATCTGCTACAGTCTTCTAAAATGATCTTCTGTTATTAGCTTGTTTCATCATAAAATAATTATGATGAATGTCCGAAATATGAGGGTTGCATGTCCGAAAAATTCTATAGCAAATGTGAATATGTCGGTATTCAATGAATTAAAAACGAAAAAATTATGGAAAATTCTGAAAAAACTGTGATAGATTGTGAAATAGATTGTGACAAAGAAACAAAGTTTATAGACTTGCAAATTTATTAAAATATATTCTGCTATCGACTTGACATTTCTTATAGCCATAAAAATCCACTTTCTTTAATTCCACTTTATAAAGACTCTTTTATGATCACTCGAACAATGAAAGAAATTATACCATTATCAACAGGTGTTCCTGCAGAAAAATGAGAAGCAATAAAGCTGGTTATTTTAATGGCAAAAATCGAAACTTTTAGCTCTAGCCTTTTCTGAATGTTTGA
This sequence comes from Dendroctonus valens, assembly GCA_024550625.1. Taxonomy (NCBI): domain Eukaryota; kingdom Metazoa; phylum Arthropoda; class Insecta; order Coleoptera; family Curculionidae; genus Dendroctonus; species Dendroctonus valens. Next base: position 290,915 of record JAJTJO010000001.1, on the reverse strand, counting down.
GTGATTCGGTTTAATTGTGATGATTTAAATGGTAGGAAATTCCCAGAATGTATATTTATGATTAATGTTTAATTCCAGGAATAAGTTTTTATTGCGAAAAACGTTGTTATTGTCACTATTCGTTTGCATCGATATAAATCTTGACGGTATCAAGAGAATCACTAAAACATCAACAGGAAATGCAACCTTCTTAGGAGTATATGGTTACATTGAAAGTCGCTCTACGAGCCTGAGGGCAAAAGTTACCATTAGGGATTTAAAGAATTTAATGAGCAAACAACTATGGCATTGATATTTTCACTTTTATAAGGCTAGAGTCCTAAATGTGGAATTTAGGAGTTCACCAGCTATTCTTGACAACTTTACATATTTTGGATAAAACACTTTGAAATTCCACTTTGAAAATTCAATTGAAAATATAGTTCAAGTTTCGTTGTTTATACGCCACACTCATTAACTTCTGGCCCAGAGACCTTTTGCTTCTAAAGGTAGCTTCTTCGACTAACTAGACAAAATGCATATCTTTAATATTAATAGCTTCAAAGCCCTTCATTAAATCGCAAGTGATTATTTCATAATGTCTACATTTAGGCAAACCAGCCAGCCCTTTCAGACCTTCATTCCTACAGTCTATTTTCATATATTAACTGATAAAAATCTTTCCCATTCTTTCCGAACACGCACTTTCGGCCGACAGGTGTAATAAAGCTACTAATTTATGAGGAAGTGCTAACATTATTTCTAACAGATTATCTCACACTATAATCGAGCAAGGGAAGGCTGATAAGATACTCTGACCATGGCACCATAGTGGAGTTAATTTTTTTATTTGAAAATCTGAATCTGATATGCGGCAGGTAGGTTCGATCATATAAAAGAAAATACTACCGTATCGACGAAGAATGTAAAGTCTCGGAATTGAGTGGATAATGCGAGTTAAATGTTGCCTAAAAGGTATGCATTTTATTTTGAAAGAATTTGAAAAATTTCAGATACATTTTTGGAGTTTTCCGAAACGAGGCTGAAACCATATTAACGTCGTAAAAAACCTACGTCGTAAAACTCAAAGTCAAAAAAACAAGTTAAGAAAAGCCAGTTTTAATAACAAAAGTATTGGTGTATATTCTACACTGTGTACCTGTTAAATTTGCAATTGATTGAAGTGTAGAACCATAATAAAGAACGAACGAAAAAAACCCAATAGAAGGACAGTGTAGAACCAAGTTATAATAGAAAAGCATGCAGTAGATGTGAAGGTCATGCTTTACCAAAAAAAATGTAAGAATTCTGACACAAAAAGTAAAATTATAACAAACATGACAACATAATTACAAACTCATGCGAAGAAAAAAAATAATGAGGCGTAAAATGTCAGCAAGGTAGATGTTAGTATGCTAAAACACAGCTTGTGTATCGTGAAAAAGATGAGATCTTCATGAGTTTCAACATTCATCGAAAACTAGTTTTTCATAAGTTTGTAACGAAATACAAGTGAAACTAATATTAATTTATACGTTTGTATCTTTGAATATTCGGTAAGTCTGCAAAGAAACTGAGTCTAATGTTATACAGACCAAAGCTGACTAAAAAATGATTAAAAGCACGCTGCCATAAGAAATATCTTCTATTTAATATATAAAAATGCTTGTCGGATTTTGGGATGTAGTTTAATTAACCGAATCTCTTGCTAAAACGTGCACTATATGCATTAAAGTAGGACATCAAAAATGTTATTGCCAACAGCTCGCAGTATGCAATATCAATCACTTATGCAATATTCGTGCATAAATGTCAAGCAACTTTAGAAGTATTAAAAGTGCCTGGCTCGTACCTATCACTGAAGAATTTGTCTCAGGTATATGGAAAATAACTCGGCGGTTTATGTGTGGTTAAAACTACCTATTCAATACACAAGAATTTTGATAAATTTTCTGCTTTAGATAAGTATCAGCGTTTAAAAAAATGTTAAGTTTAAAAGAATGGTAATTGGATGCAGGAATTTGGAGCATTTTCAATTATATAGAATTTTTTTTTAAGTCTGGTAGATATAAGGAGCGAGAAGGAAAATGCGAATAACTTTAGTCATGTAGATAAATCGCATTAGAAACTTGGCTTATCCAAAGCGACTGCTACCGAATTGATTCCCGTAAATTGTAAGTAACTAAAACCTGGCAAAATAGCAAGTCAAACTATCTCGATCAATTTGGCAGGGAATTCAATTTCATACTAAAATGGAGCTGGATTGTATCGACCGGCTGATCCCGTTCCTTGACGTTTTCGTTTATTCGAGTGTAAGACGACGATCTGAACAGGCAATTTTAACAAAATATTCCTAGGGACAAAATATAAATTGCTTTCTCGTAACTGTGGAAAAAAATTCGAAATCTGAATGTCAAAATCTGAATTATTTTGATAGTGATTTATCCGGTTTCTGAGAGAACTATCCAGTTTTTCAAGATCAAGAAAAGCAGAAGTTTTTATTAAGAATAACTTTTTTTAGTACAATTAATAATAAAAAGTTTCCCAAAAAGGGGGGAACTTAAGTAGACACACGTATATAAGTTTTTTAGCACATAGTAGATGCATAGATAACTGACTCAAAGCCTTGAGCTACCAAGATCATTCAACCTGAAATCTAAATAAACGTCTATCTACTTAATTAGACCAAAATAAAACGAAAATTAACAATGAAAATAGTAAGATTATTCAATAGATAATAGGGATAACTAACCCTTTTCAGTCCGTTTCTCCCGAAAAATATTTCAATAACGCAAAATTAATGCCTGATTTGATGTTCTTGTTGTTATTTCCATAATCATTATTAAAAATGTATTTAAGTATAATCTTTTTAATAATAATGTTTACACTGTATAACATACTAACACTTTTCAGTCCCTTTCTCTCAAAAAATACAAAAAAAAGCTCAATCTTTTTTCTACAAATTGTGGAAATCTGAAGTATTTTACGAAGAAAAGGTACTCTTAATTTATTTCGCTCAGACGCACCATTTTCCAACTAAATGACTAAAAATATCACTGCTATCCATGCATATTTTATAGTAGTAGTAAACATCTTTATTTCTAAAAAAGGCTATCGACCTATCGGTCTTTCTGCCCTTGTTTAATACATGTAGTCTTAATCTAAATAAAAAACAAATATGAAAATTCACATTTTATATTTTAAGTAAATATATTATTGACACTAATTTACTGGAGTAAATGTTCAAACAAATTTCCATTTTCTTGAATGCACACTTTCGAGCTTTTCCTAATATGTTGGGTGGCACGGAGAATTTCAAAAGAGGTTTGTTTTATTTGTTTTTCGGCCGCCTTAGAAGCTCTTCTGGGCTATCTACTTCTGTGGCATAAATAATATTGGACATATTACCCCCACCGCTAATAATCCAACCGGTTCAGATCAGGCGATCGAGCTGGCCAGTTTCCTGGGCCACCTCGGCCTCTCCACCTGCTTGGAAAATGTTGGTTTAGCCAATTTCTCACAGGTTGGCCAAAGTGGGCTGGGGCGCCATCATGCTGGAAGAACCTTTCTAATCCGAGTGCTTATAGGAATATCCTCTAGCAATTCTTGCAGATCATGTTGGTAGAAAATTTAAATAATTATGGGTTTTTACTATCTATTTGGTAAAATAATTTAACCTATTTGGTAAAATAAATACATTGGAAGTTTGCCATTCGAACAACTCTCGGATTCTCGAGGCTCCAAAAATAAGTATTATAACTGTTGAATCTTTGCCTCTTGAAAGGTTGCCTCATCCGAACCATAAAATACTTTTCCAAATCATGTTGGTGGCTTAGAGCTCAACGGCAAAATACTGTACGTGCTGGAAAATCGTTGGCTCTTAAATCATGTACCCTTTATAATGGAAAGGATGCAATTCTTGCATTTGAGCTTTCTTCTTCCGATCTGAAAATATGGTTTAAATTAAATCATGTGTTGTATGTCTTCGTGCAATCTTTTATTTTTTTATCCTTTATTCTTTTTTTAATATGAAAAAAATTCCACGAATACTAGTTTTTTGATACTCGGTAAAAGTAAAAATGCTTACAATGGATTTAGGGATATTGGTAATATTTTGCCAGCGGTCTTAATGCTATTTGAGGATATTTGAAACTGACACACATAACCGACAAGCCATTTTTGTTTCATAGCATACTATAATTCTTAATGCAAATATGTGTTTAAAACAGTGATATTTTTAAAGGCATTTAGTTGGAAAATGGTGCGTCTGAGTCGAAGTAAATTAAGAGTACCTTTTCATCGTAAAATACTTCAGGTTTCCACAATTGAAGAAAAGTTAGTGCTTGTTTTGTACTTCTAACCCCCCAAATGAGTCTATCAAAATTACTAAAGTTCCTAAAGTTTAGGTTTTGAAGTTCAACCATTTCGAAATAATTTGCAAAAAACCCTACTACTGGGCCCCTCTTGAAGAAGGCGTAGGTCCGTTAGGGAGCATTTTTCGATACATGTTCATTTGAAAAATTAATATTATTTTTGAGAGCAGATTTCACTGTTTCAGTTTGGCCACCTAATTTCCGGACACCCTGTATATAAACTGTTCATTCGCCACTAAGTTTAATCGAGTATCGTTTAATTGCAAAATTATGGTCATATTTTGGACAATTTATTCAAAAAACTGACTTTCTATAGTTTATTTTGTATATGTTCAAGTAATTGAAACTTCTGCATAGCTCACAAACAATAACGTTTTATTCCACATTTTAGCAAACATTTTAAATTTCTGAAACTGATTTGACTGATAACTAAGTCTAGTTTGCGCCGATATGAAGCGAGAAACTCGTCTACTAGTAGTAGTAGTAAACATCTTTATTTCTAAAAAAGGCTATCGACCTATCGGTCTTTCTGCCCTTGTTTAATACATGTAGTCTTAATCTAAATAAAAAAACAAATATGAAAATTCTCTTATTCTAGGTTAACAATATTATTAAATAAAATTTCAATGGCAAGAAAAAATTATTTTATTGTCCACTAGTCAGTTGCGTTTGTAAGTGTTCGAGTAGCGTTGATGTAGGGAAACGGAAGCGGGATTGTCTGGTTGGTCTTGTAAGACAAAGGGGATTCAGTATGGTCCAGTTGTAGGGGTTGTTTGTCCATTTTGTCTGTAGCTGTATGAGTCTTTCCGAGATCATTGTCATGTTTGTGCGTTCGTATAGTAGTTGGGTGGGGGGGTTGTGTAGTGGGTTTTGGGGGTGTCTTATTCGTGTTATTAGTCTTAGTGCAATTTGTTCTGTTGTTTGTGTATAACGTTTTGTCCTTTCTGTTCCGTTGGTCATGAGTATATGTCCAAAGTCTAGCAAGGGTCTACAAATAGCTTTATATATTTTGGTGGCGGTGTTTGTGCTAATTCCTCTGTCTTTGTAGGTTAGTGATCGGAAGTGTTTTGTTCTCTTTATTGTTTCTGCCCTAATGTTTCGTATGTGTTTAGTGAATTTAAGTTTGTGGTCAATTGTGATTCCAAGGTATTTTACGTCGTTTTTTGGTTGTGTCGTTTGACCGTCTGCAGTTATTGTAGGGGAGTCAGCGTTGAGTCTGTGGTTTGTGAGCAGAAGTTGGTTTTTTGACGCGTTTGGTGTTAGTCTCCATTTATAAAACCATGTCATTGTGTTGTTTGTTATTGTTTGGAGTCTTTGAGCTGCTCTCTCAGTAGTTTTGTCATGTACAATAAGTGCCGTGTCGTCTGCGTATTGTAATATGTATGCCGATCTGTCGATTTGATTTTTGTCTGGTAAGTTGTAATTGTATATATCATGGCAGTATATATTGTAGAGAAACGGTGAGAGCGGGGATCCTTGAGGGAGCCCTTGTTCAGGGGAAAAAGAAAATGACAGTGTTTTGTCAATTCGTACTTGTAATTGTCTGTTTTTCTAGTAAGTTCTTTATGGTGTGTAGTAGATATGTTGGTGTGTGTAGTTTGTATAGTAAGCCTCTATGCCAGACACTGTCAAAAGCCTTGTTAATGTCCATAAACAGGCAAGCTGTCTTTCTGTCAGTTAGGTGGGTAGTTTGTATATTGTTGGCCAAAATAAAGAGCAGATGAACAGTCGAGTGATGCTGTTTGAAACCAAATTGGTAGGTAGGTATATATTTTCCAATCACTTTTCAAGCCGCTGCTTTATTATGTATTCAAAAATTTTGCTTAGTACTGGAAGTAGTGTAATTGTCTGTAGTTGCTCGGTTGTGTATTGACCAGTCCATTTTTGGGTATAGGGATTATTAAGTTGTTTTTCCATGTTTCTGGGATTCTGCTCGTCTACTAGTTTTGTACTAAAATTCTTTTGAAAAATTTCCGAAACTTTATACATTTACTATTTGATAGCTATTACTTCTGCAACTATAAAGCTGTTTTATACTTCTACATGACAAAATGCGGCAATTTATTTCTCTGCCAAAACTCTCGACTGACACAAACGAAACAGTAACAACCATAAAAATTCAAATCTGGCAATAAATTTGAATTCGAACTTATTGTTTGCCATTCGTCGATACTTGAACAGTCAAATCGCATACAATAAGCGAAACACATGCATGAGAAATCCAACATAAAAAGGTGAATCGCCAAATGAGTGATTTATAAGGGTTAGTTTTCGATTAAGAGGGTCGACAACACAAATGGGTTGTTTTAAATAATATCACAGGGTCCATTAATTCGCGGAAAATCTTTGCCAGAGATATCATCAGATCGGAGAGATTTATGCAAAAAGGGGTTGAAAGTATGTTTTCGGTGGGCAGGTAGTTTACCCTTTAGGGAACGCGAGACGTACCATCTGCATACTATGATGTTCGATGGTTACCCCCGTAGCTTTTTTGTTCTGTCAGTAATGAGTTTTCTTTGTGTTTAGATACGGGGATGCGGTTTGGAAAGCAAAAAAATTGTAATATTCATGCAGACGGCTGATGATTTTTTCCCGCATTAGCTGAGGATCTGATGATAACGTCGGTTGTAGCAAGCGACCGTTATTCAGATATATTTTTAAGAAAACTCACACTTTTTTAAACAGAACATTATTTAGTTCAACTTAAATACAGACTGGTCTAGTTTCACGAGCAGAAACTGCAGAGAACAATAGAAAATCAAAAAACAATATGGGGTTGCATTCTAAGGTATATTTAATAAACGCTTCGTTAAGGAAATCCTGGATGTTTAAGTTTGGCTTTAAAAAATCAAATTTATTTATTGTGGGCAAACAAATATTTTGCAGGCAATAACTACCAATAATCATTTCGCAATAAAAACTATTTTTTTTTTGTTTCGTCAGTGGGGTCCGTACTAGCACGATAACTGATGTTTTTAAAGACAACAATACTACAGCACTGCTTTTAATAAAATAATCGCATAAATAATTCCGCATGCAGTTTTAAAAATAATTGATAAGCATTTAATAAAACAGTGTAATATCGAAAAACCAACAAGAAAACTATAGGAATTGCTCGAAATGTAGTATAACTCTAATCTCCAAATCTGAAGCTGTTCTTTAAGAGTGTCTAATCTCATAATATTTTCTTTTTTTTGTGTCAACTATTATGAAAATGGCCACAGTAACACTCCTGCCAACGCAATTGCACCTATAATGTATTATTATAATTGCAGCTCTGATGTCGAAAATGCATTGAAGTGGGTGGACTACATTTCGAACAATTTTTTCACTTCTTGTTGTTGTTATACATCACAGATTGAATTTGTGATTTTATTGTGTAACAGTTTTTATTTTTAACTTGAAACCAGTGAGATTTACAGATAAATTGAAGGAAAAAGTTTTCTTTGGAACTGAATGAAGATTCTAAAAATAATTTTTATTTGATGGAAAAGCAATGGTGTATTATTTTTTTCTCTAAAAACATACATTAACGTGTTAGTACGGGACGCCACTGACAAAGCAGAAAATTTAGTTTTTATGTTAAAATGAGCTCTCTCGTTGGCAGTTATCGCCTGCAAAATTTCCTTTAAATATCCTCAGCCGTTTGACAACAATTAATAAATTTGATTTTTATATTATTTAGACAATTACAACTTAACCAGACAAAAATCAAATCGACAGATCGGCATACATATTACAATACGCAGACGACACGGCACTTATTGCACATGACAAAACTACTGAGAGAGCAACGCAAAGACCTCCAAACACTAACAAACAACACAATGACATGGTTTTATAAATGGAGACTAACACCAAACGCGTCAAAAAACCAACTTCTGCTCACAAACCACAGACTCAACGCTGATTCCCCTACAATAACAGCAGACGGCCAAACGACACAACCAAAAAACGACGTAAAATACCTTGGAATCACAATCGACCACAAACTTAGATTCACTAAACACATGCGAAACATCAGGGCAGAAACAATGAAGAGAGCGAAACACTTCCGATCACTAACCTACAAAGACAGAGGAATTAGCACAAACACCGCCACCAAAATATATAAAGCTATTTGTAGACCCTTGCTAGACTATGGACATATACTCATGACCAACGGAACAGAAAGGACAAAACGTTATACAAAAACAACAGAACAAATTGCACTAAGACTAATAACACGAATAAGACACCCCCAAAACCCACTACACAACCCCCCACCCAACTACTATACGAACGCACAAACATGACAAAGATCTCGGAAAGACTCATACATCTACAGACAAAATGGACAAACAACCCCTACAACTGGACCATACTGAATCCTCTTTGTCTTACAAGACCAACCAGACAATCCCGCTTCCGTTTCCCTACATCAACGCTACTCGAACACTTACAAACGCAACTGACTAGTGGACAATAAAATAATTTTTTCTTGTTATTGGAATTTTATTTAATAATATTGTTAACCTAGAATAAGAGAATTTTCATATTTGTTTTTATTTAGATTAAGACTACATGTATTAAACAAGGGCAGAAAGACCGATAGGTCGATAGCCTTTTTTATAAATAAAGATGTTTACTACTACTAATGACACCGTCACTTTTTATTTATTTGCCTACGTTTCGCCCGTTATTGAGGTCTTCTTCAGGGCTCAAATTATGTGTCAAATTAAGTGTGGGCAATTCACTAATTTTTTTTTTGGAATTTTTGTGTATTCATATCTTATTTTATTCTGCAGTACAGAACGAACTGGACTATTGCTGGAAACAGTTTGATTCGAAGTGAAATGTTTGGGGATCTTTCAATTTTATTTTAATTATTAGATTTTATATTTTTTCATGACTCAAGACATATTATCGTGAGTGACACTATACCTACATACATACAATGGAAAAATGGGTGGAACGTGGGAAAAAAAACGTTCGAACTGCTTCCGGCGTATCCATTTTCGACCCATTTTCCTGTTTCTAATTAACACAACTGACTAAGAAGCAGAAAAGCTTTCCTTTACCCAAGACAACTTGAGACAGGAGAGTCCCTATGAAAAGACCATTATTCTGAGAGTTTCAGAATTTAGCTTTGAAAATTTTCAGCATTAGTCCGGTTCGTTCTGTACGGCAGAATAAATCTAAAAATATTTCATTTCAAAAGTTAGCAGGTGTACAATAATGAGAACGTCACTATTCAATTATTTGCCGACGTTTCGACCTTTATTGAGGTCTTCTTCAGGATTAAGCGAGCAAAAACAACAGGTATTCACTTTAAGGAGAAAATATTATTTTAGATTTGTTTTAATAGATTACTCTTAAACTTGCGCGTTTAATCTATATTTTACCGTGTTATTTGCAACTATATTTATCATATCAGTGATGTTCCATTTAGGGTAATTCTTTTCCCGGTCAAGTATTTTGACTTCATCAAAATTGAAATCGTGATTCAACTGGAAGTGGTGCTGAGCCAGGGCTGTTTTTTCATCTTTATATTTGTTAACTTCAACAGTCTTATTTCTGATTGTAAATACGTTTCCCAATATACTGCCTCGGAGTGCTCAAGTGACACTCATCACATTGGGACACTGTAAACTAACTCTGAGCAGGACATGATTGAGTGGGATCTTTTAATCTTGAGAATATTGAACTCAAATGCAACTTAACAGACAAAAATCAGATCGACAGATCGGCATACATATTACAATACGCAGACGACACGGCACTTATTGTACATGACAAAACTACTGAGAGAGCAGCGCTAAGACTCCAAACACTAACAAACAACACAATGACATGGTTTTATAAATGGAGGACTAACACCAAACGCGTCAAAAAACCAACTTCTGCTCACAAACCACAGACTCAACGCTGACTCCCCTACAATAACTGCAGACGGCCAAACGACACAACCGAAAAAACGACGTAAAATACCTTGGAATCACAATTGACCACAAATTTAAATTTACTAAACACATCCGAAACATCAGGGCAGAAACAATAAAGAGAACAAAACACTTCCGATCACTAACCTACAAAGACAGAGGAATTAGCACAAACACCGCCTCCAGGGTATGTAGGGCTGTTTGTGGACCCTTGCTGGACTTTGGACATATACTCATGACCAACGGAACAGAGGGGACGGAGCGTTATGCACGGGCAACAGAGCAAATTGCACTAAGACTGATAACACGACTAAGACACCCCCAAAACCCACTACACAACCCCCCCGCCCAACTACTATACGAACGCACAAACATGACAAAGATCTCGGAAAGACTCATACAGCTACAGACAAATGGACAAACAAACCCCTACAACTGGACCATACTGAATCCCCTTTGTCTTACAAGACCAACCAGACAATCCCGCTTCCGTTTCCCTACATTAACGCTACTCGAACACTTACAAACGCTACGGACTAGTGGACAATAAAATAATTTCTTCTTGCCACTGAAATTTTATTTATTTAATAGTATTGTTAACCTAGAATAAGAGAATTTCATATTTGTTTTTCATTTAGATTAAGACTGCATGTATTAAACAAGGGCAGAAAGACCGATAGGTCGATAGCCTTTTTTAGAAATAAAGATGTTTTACTACTACTGAACTCAAAGTCTTAGTGTTGTAAAAGGCCAACTTGCAATTGTTGAATTTCCGGAAGATCTTTCCCCGTATTCGCTTCAGACAAACTGGAAACTTGTAATATTTACAGGCTGAAGTTGTACAAGTAAGGTCACTGTTAGACGAGACAATTTTTCGCTGGCGTGTTGCACCACAAGCTACTATAATTCTCTTTACTAAACCAGATGGATAGTTATTATTTCTCAATATTGTTCTTATTTGAGAAATATTGTCATTATGAAACAAAAAATAGCTTAAATTGCATGCTTGGTCTAGTAGGTTTTTAACGGTCGAAATTGCGTGGCTGGATAAATAATTGAGGATCCTTCCGGAAGCGGTGGGCTTGGAATACCTATCACCAATTAAGGCTATAATTTGTTTACGATTACAGGAAACTAACTTGTCAGCAACATTATCTTCAAAATGCTTTAGAAACCTTGAGCTATTTAAAAGCTGCTCGATTCGAAAAACTGGCATGTCAAAATCGAAGTATTAATTGGAGTTTATATTCCAATTCCCCACAGTTCCTCGACCTCATTTATCTCCCTGTCGACCTCGGGATCGACCCTGTTTCTGTGCTAATTTAAATCGGTAATCAGGCTACGCTGTGCCGACGCTTTCTCCGACGTCGCACTCATTATGACGCCCGGCGTCGTAACCTATCCCAACACCGTCGGGCCTCCATTTAAATTGATTTAAATCGTCAACGCATTTTTCACCGTGTTTTTCACTTTGCCTTTTCATTCAGTTAATTCGATTTGAACGATTATGTCAATGATTTGCGGACAGAAGAGTGATTATAAAATGTATGGAAATGAATGAAACAGACACCAAATCAAATACATACCTAAGTCAAAAGAAACTTGATATTAAAGGCGCGATTTTGCTTTTATCTATAAAAATTCGTATATACAAATCTGTAGGGAAGGAGTAATCTGTGAGCGGATTGCTCAGTTTCTCTGTTTTGTATGTTAAAAACTTAATGAATCAATTTATATTGTCGATCACATAATTACTTTAATAAGTACTGTTAAATAATATTACTTGTGTTCTTTGTATTTTATATTTGATTTTAATCTGATGCTGGTTTATCTTTTCTTTTATTTAAAATTAATGATTAAATGAAGTTTTTTTCTGTTTCTCCCTTAGTGTTTTTATTTTCTGCCACCATCTTTTGACTGATAAACCCAAGAACTTAAAACCACAGTACCAAATGTAACTTTCAATGGGCTTCGCCCTGTAAATACCGGTTTATTTGCAATATTTCCTAAATAAAATGGAGCATTTCAGATACTTAACGCAACCATCAGCATACGTTTCCATCCAGAATTTTCTGCTTTGAGATAATACTTTTCCAAATTGCCAAAGCGGCACAAGTCCCGAGCACGAGGCTTCTCAATAGCGATAATTCTGATATCTGCTTTCAAATGTCTGCTTTAAACGAGAACTACACAATACACATCGTATATTAAATTAATTTTAAATCTTACAAAAGATGCCACATCAATTTGTCGCTTTGTAGTGATGTAGGCGTTCTATATGGACGAAATACTTCGCTACTTTTTCCATATTGAGAGATACGGAGAATAGGCTTAATTTTCAGATATTTTCAGACTTTGCCGAGTAGATCAATCAATAAAAGCATGTAATCACCAATAAATCGTTTTCAATGTAGTCTCAAGTACAAATTTGGAAAGTCTGGATTAATGACTGGATTGAGTCAAGTTCGATGACAAACACTTGACTCTAAGTAATCTATTTTCATATACATATTGTTCCAAATCAGATGCTAAAATTTTGGAAAGTTTGTATTCATTTTATCTTCGAATAACTAATATTTTATAATGATGTTTCCTTTCCAACAGATGCATTTACACGGTTGGAGTTTTCGGAAATTATTCTAAACTCTATTCTCCTGTTTCTTCACCTCGTCATTCTTAATCTTCTGGTTTTCTGAGGTATCTAAAGAGTTTTACACAGAACTGTTTCCCCCAAATCACCAACGTCTTGGATGCATTGTTGGAAATTGCAAGCCACAATAAGCTCTCATTGTCGCCTTGTATATATACGCTCCTGGATAAAAAAAAACCGGACACCATAAATATAACTCCATTTAAATCTTACTCACCTACTCCTCACTACTCCACTTAAATCTTACTCACCTTTTTTAGTTTTGGATCTATTTTGATAATTTTTTCGGTCTATTGAAGACATTTTTATCCCATTCATAAACCAATCAGAATTTTGTCAAAAGTTGGAATCAGTGGGTCATTATACAGGGTGAAACCAAGAGTTGTTTTTTACTTAAATTTATGAGTACCCTGTGGAAGAAAATAAAAGCACTAAGCGATATACTTGACAATACATTAATTCTGAAATGAGTTCATTTTTTTTACAAAATAATGCAATTTATGAATGTGTATATCCGCCTCCTGCTCTAATGATATCAGCCAAAAGGCGAGGTAAGCTTAAGTCACAATTATCAATTAACCACTGCGGAATATTTGCTCACTCTTCAAGAAGGGCCTCTCAAAGATCTGCGATGATTTCATGCTGCCTGTTGGGAATAAGTTTTTCAATAATGTCCCACACTTGCGTCCATCCATTTCTTGATTAAAAAGTTATCAAACGATGGAATTTACATTTATTGATAAATTGCGTCATTTTGTGAGAAAAATTGTAACTCCGCTCAGTATTGATCTATCGTCATGAATCCAGAAAATGTTGAGGCAACATGCAGCTTAACAATGGCATGCAGAAATATCGCATTGTATTTTTATTTTCTTCAACAAGGTGTTCACAATTTTATGTAAAAAAACTCTTGGTTTTACCTTATATATAAGGACAAGTTGCATAAAGACAAACCAGTTCAAACTTTAGACAAAATTCACATTGGTTAATGGTTGAGATCAAAATGTCCACTATACATTCAAAAAAAAAATCAAAATCGATAGAAAATTAAAAAAACTGAGGAGGATTTTAAATTTATTGTGGCCGTTTTTTTTTGTTCAGGAGTGTAGAAATGTATGAAATATTTGTGGTAATTGATCTCTAATAATGTAGAGCATTGTCATTACAGCATTGCCATTTCATAATCTGCTTGCCGTAAATGTGTGGCTTGCTTTTGAAAGGAAAAAGTGCTTTTCCTTGCGATGAATAAAAAACCAAAAAAAACCAAAAAGTTGACTTCATACCAAATATATGACTAATTATCTGGTCATTGTTTGATTTTTGCACAGAATCTATTTAACTCTTGAACACAAGAAGAGAATCCATGTGACAAATTTTTAAGAAAATTTTGATTAACCGAGGCGTTTCCATATGTTGCGTTTAATTTCCAACAGTTGATCTCACCCGTTGTGTTTGAAAATGCATGCACGGTGAAACCCTTATGCAATTTATTCGAAACCTAATTTTTGCCATCTGACTCCATATATATGTAAAAATCCCCATTTCATTTTTGCTCCAATATCTCATACGCATTCAAAATCCAGTTTTCCCGTAGACTTTTATATTAAATTGAATATATAAAATGCAATTCGTAATGCCTATCTTGCGCTACTCCAGAAAATCTATAGCTGGAAGGAAACGGAAGCTTCGCCTCGGGGGACTGCTTGTAATAAAATGGGATATGTTGATACAAAAAGTATAGAGTGATGAAACGTCACTGCCATGTGTGGTGTTGCTGGAAAATATATTGCGAACCACGACTTCTCAGGGTTATTAATCATCGGTTCCCTACATGCGTGTCAAAGAGTTATTAGAAAAATGTTGTTTCCGGCTTAAGTACTGGGAAGGTTACGAAAATTGCATTTAAAAACATCCAGCCGTTTTCATCCACTTTCACCTTTTACCTGCAAATAGCAACTTCTGTTCGAAATCAGAACAAGTTTCAACTAAAGATCAAGGAAAGATGAAGAGTTTTGCAAGAAATTACTAGATATCGAAGGAACTTGCAACAAATTATACCTTTTTAACTGTGAGATTTCGATGTTTATTGGCATTTGGCATTGAGTGTAGATAAAAGGGCACCGGTTACTACAAAAACACATTCTGAACAATATCCTGTTTGATTTCTTCATATTCTGTCGGATCAACAAGTGATTTATTAAGGCTGAGGTCATGAAAAAGTTACATCGTTGAATCAACGTATGGTAACCTCCAAGTTCTTCTGGAAGGAACTAACGTGTTTTTGAAATATTTTATTTATAAATTTACAGAATTATAAAATATTATTCAGTTATTATTAAAGTAAATTCAGAGTCGTGACGATGAAATAGTTAGAATTGTACTTTGTATGAGGGAGAGGCTGCAGCCCCATAGACCTCCTGGATTCGCCACTGAAATTGATCAATTGGAGAAGGTGGAGCAATGGCTAGGCCACCTCGATCACCTGACCTGAATAATCCGGATTATTTTGCGAACTTTCCACTTTTACCTTGTGGGCGGAAGAAACGGGAAGATTCCTTTTGAGTCAACAAAATCCTTTCACGAATTATTGCTAGTTCCGATTTGTGCTGCCTCGTCGGCTAAAAGCTGAATTTTATTTGGAATTTCTCATAAACAGGTGATTTATACTCATGAAAGGGCTCCGCCTCATTTCTTCCCAATATCACACAAAATCGATCACTGGCGAATCCAGGACTTTGGTCAGGGGGGGCTGAGCCATAAAAAGGTTACATCGTTGTATCGACGTATCGTAAGCTCCAAGTTCTTCTGGAAGGAATTAACGTGTTTTTGAAATATTTTATTTATAGATTTACAGAATTATAAAATATTATTAAGTTATTATATATTCGCCACTGATGCACTTGCTATAGATGGATCAATTTCAACGAACGCAGATGTAGCAGAACAGGCAATTAGGATACGTTTGAAAAAAAAGTAAAGATAGGGCAATATCGATAGTTGCAACTGGCATGAAATCAAGCGTTGTTCTTTGTACAAAAAATTGCCAATCTCTTCCTAATATTTTCTTCTGCTCTTGCTTCGTGAAGATGCAAACTGTTAGCTGTAAGACAATAATTGATATTCAACTGATGAACTTGGTGAATTTTTTTTTTTTTTTTTTTATTTAATTAAACTCCCCGTAGGACATTTACTAACATTACGATCTGATCAAAGTTGATCAATAAGTAATTCTGTTCTAACCTAACTTAACTATGGACAAATCTTAAAACTAAGGTCCTACTCACTAGTGTACCTTAGAGTCTGGTGGTATAGTGACATAGCTACACTAATTACCGTGTAGCACAAAACCGCACATTGTTCTGCTTTTGCACTGACATAGTCACTTACATAGCTCAAAAGGCTTTACCCTCTTGAGTCTTCTTGTCAGGTTGGTATTGTCGAGGAGCTGAATCGCCTCGACATTCACATGTCGATGAAGCCGTTGTTCATGACTCCTTGCAAATCTCGTGATAGTCTGGTCAACAGTATCCATCTGAAGGTCTCGATGAATATCACTATTCCTGATGTACCAAGGCGCATTAAGAATGTTTCTCAGTACTTTATTCTGGAATCTCTGAATAATTAGGGATGTTACTCTTGCTGGCACAACCCCAGAGCTGTAAGCCGTAAGTCCACACTGGTTTGAGGATTTGTTTATACAGAAGTACTTTGTTGTAGATTGATAGTCTAGAGTGCCTACCTAGTAGCCAGTACATTTAGTATATAACTGATAATTATACAGAAGTTAATTTTCATTTTCTCCTGGTCAGAATATGTGGTTAAAATTGCGTATATGAATATATAAATATATATAATATAAACAATCTTTATTCTCTCAATTTCTAGTGAAAAGGCTGTAGGCCCGATCGGACTTTCTTCCCTTGTATATGCACATGTTTGTCTGTATCTTATGTTGTTACAAAAAATGATCTCACTCTAGGTTCATACTAAGTTCTGTTTAAATTTGTTTGTTTAAGTTTTCTAACAAGTTGGTTTAGTAGTGTTTGTAAGTGTTCAAGTGACGGTGTTTTAGGGAAAGGAAGTGGGATTGTCTGGTTTGTTTCTAAGACAGGGAATTCAATATGGTCCAGTTGTGGGGATTAGAGTTCTATTTTGTTTGGAATTGAAGTCGTCTTTCGGATATTCTCGTTATTTTTGTTCATTCGTAGAATACAAACTTAGTTTGAAGGATTGTGTAATTGGCTTTGGGATGTCCTTTTTTTGGTATTAATTTTAGTCATTGTGTATATTTTCCTGACTGTATTTCAACTTAATTCAAAAGAAATTCCTGGGTTCCAGTCAATTCAATTTTAGTGCAATCTGTTCTGATGTTTGAATGTGTTTTTAATTTTTTTTTTGATGCATTCGCTCTTAGTATGTCCGTAGTCAAACAGTGGTCTACATATAGATTTTTATATTTTTGTGGATGTTTTTGTACTGATTACTTTGTCTGTGAACGTCAGCGATCGGAAATGTTTTGTATTTTGAATGGTTTTAATCTTACTTTCTGTTCGTGTTTTGTAGATTTTAGTTTTTTTTGCCCGAGTGTCATTCCTAGATGTATATACAGTAAGTTCCAGAAAGAGTGCCTAAATTCACTTAAAATAAAAATTTTTATACGAGATTTATTTATACAGGGTTGTGTAAAAATACGTTAAAACCATCAACTTCATTTCTCAATTTCAAATTGAAGCACCTGCTTTTTATTTCAATTTTGCATTCCCTATTGAATTCTAAGTATGAGGCAGGTACCATGCTCTATACAGGACTCGAGAAATTTGCGAGGTAAAGATTATTTACCAAAATAACAAGATGCAAGAAAAGTTTATTCATTGCCTTTGATATTGTCAAACCGTAAATTTCACACGTTTCGAACATTTAATTTGATTCTTGAAATAAATCATTTGATTATTGATAGGTCCAATCGTAAATTTCTCGAAAATTTCCGTTTGTCTCTTTGAGTCTTCGTAAGTCTCTTATTTTTTTACATCTTTTTAACACCGCTATTCGCGCAAGGCTCGTGCTGGAAGAAACCCTCAATAAAATGTAATAAAAGCCACTGAAATGCCTTCTGCATCGATGCAACAAAATAATACAAATGCGCAATCGCCAGCACCTGCAGGAAATGAATGGCAAATAGTTGGAAGCAAAAAACGGGCCAGAACCAGTTCCGATATAAGAAATGTTAAACAAGCAAAACTCTCAGAATGTTGGTTAAACCTACCTAACACTCACCAGAAGATATACGAACTGTTAAACGAAGATAAAGAAGACGAGAATAAAAAAAATGCAACTGAAACATCACCGAAACCACCGCCTATATTTGTAGCAGGTGTAAATATATAAAACCGCTAATAGAGCTGTTGGAAAATATACAAACAACGAGTATATAAAGAAAGTTTAAGCGGGGATGAAGTAAAAATACAACCGAAAACCAAAGACTCATATTCCGTCATAACCAAAGCTTTTGAAGAGAAGGAAACAACGTTCCACACTTTTAAACTAAAAGAAGATAGAAACTTTAAAGTCGTATTAAAAGGAATTCATCCTACTACTGATCTTAAAGAATTAAAAGATGAAATAGAAAAGCAAGACCATAAAGTGCAAAGTATTTGGAACATAAAACAACGGGGAACAAAACTGCCGCTATTAGAGATAGATTCTTTATAGAGCTTAAGCCCAGTGGCAATGACAAGGATATATACAAAATAGAGTACCTGCAGTATACTAAAATAGCCTTTGAACCACCTCGGACTAAGCGAGAAATCCCACAATGTACCAAATGCCAAAGGTACGGACATACAAAAGACTTCTTCCACCATAATCCACAATGCGTGAAATGTACTGGAAGTCACCAGACACAAAACGGTACTATAAAAAATAGAAGCAACGATGTAAATGTGTACTATGTACTCCTAGTACTACTTGTACTCCAACTCAGGAAAAGGAAAAGCGACTGTATCCAGGAATTATAGATTTAGGAGGAAAAAAGTCAGCTTGATAGGTGAAGCTGATAAAAATGAATGATAAACTAGTCCATCGACAAAAATCACTTTTTTTTTCTTCTAAAACTCTCACTAGACCAATAAATCGGGGGAAAGTGCCTAGTGTAATACCGGCACAACATGAGATCTTAGATTTCGATCTTCGGCAACTTTCTATGGAGATGACCCCCATTTAACTAACTCGATAAATTGAATCTTCGTATAATTCACAAAAAATCTAGTGTATACAAGTTACAACTGAGCTTAAACTGCTGATCAGTGACGCTCATCTAGGGACTCCTACAACCATGTTCACATTTCCAATTTATTTAAATATCTTTTTATATCCTCATTCTAAATGTGGAGCTTTTGTATTAGATTCTGGTCATGTATTCAAGCTGAGCTTAAACACTTGCTCAATGGTAAATGACGCAGGTTATCAACCTGCTCTGAAGCCATTTAGTGGCAGCATAATACGGCTGCAATATTTCATCGGTTATCGTAAAATTTGACAACCATGCAGGCACATAACATACACTTCTTCGTATTCGCGCCAGCAAAAGATAAGACGCTTCCGTCGCTTGGCAACTGGCGTAGATACGAGAGCTTTCCGATATACGGCAGCTTCCGATATGTCGACGGGCGATATCAAACCGCTTCTGTTTAGCATATACGAACTCAAGCTACCTTTGTTTATCGATGACAATAATCTGTGAACATGTTTTCAGTGTCGACATACGTTGGGTATTATGATTACTGACATTAAACAATATCGAAGGGGGTATAATTAATAGTGAGACGACACGAAAGCTTTCAGCAAAGCTTTGACTGCCCTTATAACACAGCCTATAAGTCTATAGAAATATTTTGCACGTTGAAATTCTTGTTAGTTTGATATACATTTTCTTTTCCACATTAGCAAGACTATGAATATATATTTCGATCCTGTTTGGTGGTGTTAAGCTGGTTTCAGTATTTGCATGTTGAGTTCGATTATCCCGTTACATGCGTGTTCCTAATGAAACATATTGCGGACATTGCAAAAAAATTTTTATCGTCGACACGGTTCAAATTAATGACAATAATTTCCGCAATAGGAAAATGTCCTCCTCTAATGTCTGCTGCATATATCTTAACCAAGCCCCAGAGTAGGAGGAATTAATATTGAAGATATACTGGGCGGGTTTGAAAAATTTGAGGGGTTAGCATGTAATCACTTTATTGTGCAGTCCGTACCTCTTGTGATTTAACAGCTTAATTGTAAACAGATCTGTGATCCATAAGCTTTTATGGGAGGTTGTTGACATCCATTACCCTAACCTTAAGTTAACACTTAAGTCATTTTCGCGAAAATGTTGATCTACTCCGAATGGCTTCTGAACCCTTTTAAATTAGTTGCTAAATTGAAGATGAATTACGTCTTAGGTGTTCTATTTTAATCGACCCAATGGTTACTTCCCTATGACTAGTTAAACACAGCCTCCATTAACATTAGGCAGAAATTAATTGAGCAAATTAGCAAACGAGTAAACTCATTCCCCAGTTAATTTTCCTTATTCAGTCCTTTTGTCAATCGCCTATCTAACATGCTCATCAGCAGTGATTGTGCCAATATCCCCAAGTTTAACAAAGTCCCGAAACCAGGCCAGACTGTAAATGGCACTAACCTATAAACCCTGTGGAATTTCACGGGCGCATTGTTCCCTTGTCTTCCTTAATTCCGAGCGGGCTAATGGCAAATAATGAAGTCTCAAATCGCGAGTCCCGGATCTCGTAAAACGCCCTCCACGTAGCGCGCCAGAAGCGTAATAAACTTACGCTCACGTGTGTAATTTCATTTCCGCGCTTAAACTTTTCGCCGCAACTCTCATTCTGCTCATTTACTCTAAACTCGACGCCACTCCAACCTGTTGTTTTTTTTTCTGTTAAAGACGTTCCGCGAACCGTACATGAGGAAGGACGATTATTTATTCTTTCATTACTCGTATGAGTTTCGATGTTATGATACTGTTTACAAGTGGAATTTTTAGTTATGGGTGTTTCAAGCCGGCATTAAACCTGTTGGAATTAATGCCTTGCACTGGATGCTTTGAGCGAGTTTGCTCTTGAATGAGCATGTGTCGTATTTTTGCAATCTTTGATACATTGCATATGAAATGCTTCCTTCAAATGAGCAATTTAAGTAATAATGGTATTTACCAGTATATGATCATTTTACTAGATGATATGGGGTTATTGAACATGAGAACAGAAATATCGTATTTGAAACTATGAAACTGCCATCATGCAATGAGAAAACAATTTATAAACTGGTTCAGCTAAATTGATATATAACTAGTTATAATGAGCTTTGTTCCTGCGGGTGAATGGATTCGCTTCATTCTTAAAAGCATCCCATAGGCTTTTGCAGAATTTTTGCGCTCTAAGCAGATCAGATTAGGAGTGGAAAAGTTGGGAAGTTTTCGGCCTCTATGATTTCATCATGACACGATGTAAGCTAAATTATGTTTACCGTTCTTTGCTGGTGCGAATGAGAAGCCACCACTAACATCAGCTCGACGTATAAAACCTTGTCCTTGCCAAAGTATAATTTTTCGGAATTCTAATTACATAATTTAAAGTAAATGTTGCAACACGCTATGAATCATGAAATATTATTCCAAAAATTGAAAATACAGTGCAAATTTAAGTTATAAGATAAGCAAAAAAAATGTG
The DNA here is from genome assembly GCA_024550625.1 of Dendroctonus valens. Lineage (NCBI taxonomy): Eukaryota > Metazoa > Arthropoda > Insecta > Coleoptera > Curculionidae > Dendroctonus > Dendroctonus valens. The sequence continues at coordinate 269,254 of JAJTJO010000001.1, read as the reverse complement.
ATAATTATCTTGCACCGGGTTTTTAAATAGTGTCATGTTACGTTGGTCAAAGTTTAAATCCGTCTGCGGGCAATATCGGTTGCCTCAGAGAGACAAAAAGCATTCGGTGTTATAGCATCGTGTCTGCTGAGTAATTTGGATCTTAAATCGTCCGTTTATCTTGAGCCATTCGAGATATATTAATTTTTTTATGACCTGCCACATTTTCCGCACGAACTTTAGTTAAATCTTTTTTTTATTTGCGAAGAAAATTTCTGGCAAAAATGCTGTGCGAACAAAATTTTATTTCAAGCATACAGCTGCCAACCTCTGTTTATTTTGTTTCGTGTACAACTCCCACAAAGAAACAGGGACAAAAATAATATCCTTTGGCGGTAAATAAAAAATGCCTAATCCTTAAGAAAACAAGAGCTTTGACTTAATTGGCAGAGCACAGACGCACAGCGTATTGGCAGAAATTTTCTTTGCAAATTCAAAATACTTTTAAGTAAATTTCGGGCGGAAAGTGTGGCAGGTCATAAAAATATTAATATATCTCAGGATAAAGAGACGATTAAAGACCAAAATTACTCAGAAAGCATAAGGCCACAACATGTTTTCCTTTTTTGCCTTTTTTCTCAATGTGCTTCCCGCAATTACCCGTAGAAAGATTTCAACTTTGGCCAAGAAAACTTATATATATATACTTGATATGTTATAACTCACATTTTGTCAAATAATAGAGCTATAACTCGTTGAAAAATTATTCAAATTGGATCACCGGCTGAGAAAATATTCAGTCAAAAGTTAGGGAACATGTACGCTGTTATTTTCACAACACCCATTTTTTGGTAGCAAACTCCTTTCAGAGTTTTTCAGTAAAATATCACTGTAGTAGCTGATGTATCTCATCATATATCATTCAATTAAAATAACTAAACGTATATACACTTGCGTGCATAGAAATCGGCCCACAGAAAACTTTTGACTTTAACTATATTTTTTTTAAAACTATTCATCAGATTAAAAAAAAGATATATGCTGTTTGAAAGACAATTTAATATGCTTTAATGTGAGTATAAATTATTGTGAGTATCCTATGTTTAACTTAGTGAAATTAATGCATTAAGAAAATTAAGCTTTTTTATTATTAACATTAATAGGCTTATTGACAATTTAAAACTTAACACTTAATTTTTTAATAATGGGTATGACTTCCTCTTTCCCTAATAACTTCTCTCATACGATTAGGCATAGATCTAATCAAGTTTGCTATTGTTTCTTGAGGGATGTTAAACCACTCTTCTTCTACTGCAACAATAAGCTCTGGGATCGAGTTTGGGGTAGGAAGTCTAGCTCGAATACTTCGTTCTGGCTCATCCCATGAGTGTTCGATCGGATTTAGGTCAGGACTGTATGCTGGCCACTCCATAACCCGAAAACCGACTTCTGCAATGTAATCTTGCACGATTCTTGCGGTGTGCGGCCTGGCATTGTCATGCATAAAGGTAAATTCGTCTCCAATGTAGTCGACGTAAGGTACCACATGAATTGCTAAAATCTCCTCGATATATCTAACAGCCGTTAAACCTCTTCTTCCGTGAACACGAACGGCCCTACGAATGAACTCAGGGTCTGTTCGTGCTCCTATAGAAATTGCACTCCAGATCATACAGGAACCACCTCCATAAGCACTCCGCTCTTCAAAGCAGCAATCTGCAAATCGCTCTCTTGGTCTTCGGTACGCTTTCCTTCTTCGGTCGCTGCCATGGAGACATATTCTGGTCTCATCTGAGAACAGAACAGATCCCCATTGTTCCAACGTCCAAATCAGATGATCGCGTGCAAAACACAGGCGTGCTTGCCGATGAGCTGGAGTAAGTTTTGGACCAATCGCAGGTGTTTTAGGGGTCAGGTTATTTTCCTGCAGTCTTCGTGTTACTGTCCACTGACTAATAGACACTCCTCGCACTTCACGGAGCTGGCGTTGCACATGAACAGCATTAAGGTGACGATTTCTTAATGTTGTTGACACAATAAAGCGGTTATCACGAGCGGTTATAAATCGCCTTCTGCCTGTTCCAGGTCGTCTATGAAAGGATCCAGTCTCCTCATAACGTTTTTTTTAACACTCTTCGAACCGCTGCGCGTGTCATATCCAATTGTCTAGAAATAGCTCGCTGACTAAGTCCTTTTGCGATTAAAGAATAACTTGGTCGGCTTTTTGTGGTGCAGTATGCCTTAAACTAACACCCTTAAACACTATTGAGATTATGAAAAACGAATTAATATGCAAATTTCAGTTGCAAACGCAATAATTTTAATATTTGACAATTTTTATATTTTCGTTACACGTTTCGTTGGTTTACCGGTTGCTACGCATATAAACGACAAGCCTTTTTCATATATTTATACTCACATTAAAGCATATTAAATTGTCTTTCGAACAGCGTATATCTTTTTTTGATCTGATGAATAGTTTTTAAAAAAAGTATAGTTAGAGTCAAAAGTTTACAGTGGGCCGACTTCTATGCACGCAAGTTTATTTCCATGGTCATTAATATATTAATTATTTGGCTCAATTTTTCTTTGAGAGCTTGTGCGAATTTGTATTTTAATCCCCTGCAGCGACTTCACAAACTGTATAGGTTCAATTCAAATGACACACGAAGGATATTCAAGAAAATATACTTGCGAAAGAAAAATTGCACTAAATTTCACGTCAAGAACGGAAATTGCCTTCAAATCCGCCTGAATTCCTTTACTCTGTTACTTTGCGAAGGCATCACAAAAGGAAAAGATAAATAGGGACAATTTATCCACGTCTGCAAATATTTACTTTCTTCATAGTTTATCGCTGTAGAACGAGCTAAATTTATAATATTTCGTAGAGTCCACCTATAACAAACTCGATTTGTAGGCTTACTCAACAAGCACAAATCATCGAAATCGACATGGGGGGTGGCAGACACAATCAAGTAGGGGCGAATAGACTCGATCGTGTTTGACAGTGACAAGCCGAAGCATGGCGTCCCCAATTGGCCAATCGGATGACGCTCTACCGACGCCGATTGACGCCGTCACGACGGCTTCCTACAGTCAAATGACCCCTCTAAAGTCGGTTTGAAGTAGACGCCAAAGGGAGACAAATGTGCTTTTTCGTTTCCGCCATCCTTAATCTGGTCCAGATATGATGACTGAATGTTAAAAAAGTCGAAGAAATATTTCGTTATTTTATAATGGCTGAAAAACCCGTGTTTTTTTAGCTAAGCTTCTGATTATAGAGCAATGGTGAAATATGCCAAATAGGTATCCATAAAACAGCAAGAAACTTTAATGAAGTTGAAATTCACAACAGCAATTGGATTTATGTGAATGCTGTATATTAAATATCATTTCTGATTGTTATTCTTTGATTTTCATCCGTTGTATGCAAGTCAAATTTTACCAACCACACCCAATTCATATTGGAAAGATGGCTGTAGGGTTTTCCAAGTTTTTCAAGGGTTTTCTTTTTCAACCGTTTTGGCTGTTTCTGTTCTATTTTTTATTTTAACTATTCATGTTTTACTTCTAATAGTTTGGTTTGTGCAGAGTATTATTATCATCGTCTGTGTCAGAAGCATCATCATTCTTTCCTTGTCTTGCATCAAGGATTTGAAATAAATTTTGAGTAATTTGAAATGAGGAGATTGACTGAACATTTTGTGAATGGCAGTCGATTCTATTAGTTTAATTGCATTATTGAATTCGGATCGAAATATTAATGAAAATATACATTTTTTAAATAGTAATGAACTAGAAAAATAGTTCAAATAATTTCACTTTCAACCTAATATTAGCAAACTTTGCAGCTCTGAATGGAAGTACATTTAAAATATTTTGTGAACTTTCAAGTAGTAGTAAACATCTTTATTTCTAAAAAAAGGCTATCGACCTATCGGTCTTTCTGCCCTTGTTTAATACATGTAGTCTTAATCTAAATAAAAAACAAATATGAAAATTATCTTATTCTAGGTTAACAATCTTATTAAATAAACTTTCCAATTCTAATGACAAGAAAAATTTATTTTATTGTCCAGTAGTCAGTTGCGTTTGTAAGTGTTCGAGTAGCGTTGATGTAGGGAAACGGAAGCGGGATTGTCTGGTTGGTCTTGTAAGACAAAGGGGATTCAGTATGGTCCAGTTGTAGGGGTTGTTTGTCCATTTTGTCTGTAGATGTATGAGTCTTTCCGAAATCTTTGTCATGTTTGTGCGTTCGTATAGTAGTTGGGTGGAGGGGTTGTGTAGTGGGTTTTGAGTCTTAGTGCAATTGTTCTGTTGTTTGTATATAACGTTTTGTCCTTTCTGTTCCGTTGGTCATGAGTATATGTCCATGTTGACCATGAAAGTTGACCAACTTTCAATTTCGGTCGAAATTGTCGATTTTCTGTAAATAATTGTAATTTATAATTTACAAGATAAACGTTTTATTTGTATAGAAAATATTAAGGAGAAAATCGAGTTCCCTGCTATATACCTTGTACTTTTGCAGCAAAAATGGAAGCGATTATAAATGACAGAAAACAGTTTAATGGAATTATTTCTTATACTTGGATGAAAATTTGGAAAAATGTTTGTTTCAATTTGTTGCTTTTAAATTTCAGTTATAATTTGTTAACGGGTATAAATTAAATTCTATTCCATTAATTCAATAATTAGTATTTTTCCTTATTATTATTACTTTCAATTATCTTGTTACTCTTCCTACAATTATATTCCAATACCAGGTCAGATACCAATGACTGCAAAAAAACTTTGGCATAAGGGAATTCGATTGTGCGCTATTTTTTTCTTGTGACAGTATAAAGTTAGAGGAAACAATTGGTACAAACGACCGAAGCTTCAAAAATAAATTTTCAAACAAATTGAAACAATTACTTTTCTTAGAAGCATGCTAACTAAATTGCTCAACAAAATAGACGTTTCACGGGTAAATTTCGACACATTTTGGAACTGGATAAATTCGGACTGCAGCGAGCGAACTGATTTCTGTTTCAAGCGTTATTTAGTGCAATTATTTTTGCATTAAAGCGTGTTTCCGCAACTAATTAGTGCTTCAGATAAAGTTTCTACAGTGTGGCAAATGAAACATTGCACAATTAGTGAAAGTTCTACATGCTCTCATTTGAACAAAAAAAAACTGTTTTTTCGTATTTCAACACCACAGGCATTCTCAAAAAATTCAACTTTTTCTTTTGCAGTAATAAGTTTTTATTTTGCACCGATTAGCAAAATCCAGGACTCATGTTAAAGCTAAAACTTCGCAGTCGATTTGAGAAAAAAATTGTATACAGGGTTACATAAATAAACGAAATATTTGAAAGTAAATTTCACTTTGTTGAAATTCTTCGAAAATCACTGATTTCGGGGGCAATTCTGATTTGGGTAATTTTTCATGCAGCCTGCATACCCTCGGTATAACCCGAAGTTTTAGCTTCAACATGAACTCAAGATCGTGAAAACCGGACCAAGAGCAGAAAAGTTATCGTTGCAAGACCAAAGTCTTGATTTTTTGAGACCACCCTGTAAATAGAAGAGATTACCTCAAAATTCAAAAACCGTTTCGAGCTATTTGGTTTATATTTCAACTGTTGGCGTTAATATCCAAAAAACATTTTTTTTGTGTAACTTGGAAAATGCCGAAATTTCCGAAATTTTGCATTTTTTTATTTGCACCCGGTAAAAATTTGCCTGAATTGAAGACCTTGGTGAAAAAATTGTTAGGGAAATATTTAAAACAATTTTATGAAAAAAAACATGAATCCGACTCATAGGATCTGTCTTCAACTATTTCGTCTTCACGTGGAGGTTCAGCAGTCGGTTTTTCTCCAAAAATGTGTTTGAAGTACCACTGATCTGAGGCTGGAACATATTTTCCTACGAGAGTTTGACGTCTTGAGACTTTTTTCCTAAGTAAAGGATACGCTTGCATCATTTTGTACTGACAAAATTTTAGTACTGACAAAACAGTTGTTCCAGATTTCAGTGCGGAAAATCTAGTGAACAATAGCATCCCTATAGCAAAACTGCACTCAACGAAGATAGATCCTTTATAGTATCTAAAGATGCGCTAAGTTGAAATATAAATTTGGGCCTGTCTGTGCTTAAGAAGGTCGTTGAATATGGTTAATGAAGTCTCTAACCATATCCTGATTTACATCAACTACGCGAAATCGTTTAGATGTTTTGCGCTCTAAATCCTTCCGTTCTTCTGGGACGTGTAGTTTTTCTTTCTTTCCCTTCTTTTTTCGATGAGACTGAAAGAACGGTCGCCAGGCAAGAAACTGTGTGCCCATTCTGGGTTCTCTAGGTTTTGCACCAATTATTGGTGCAAACCCTGGATTTGGCTGTTTCTTGCACCCAAGAATGCGTGGCCAAGTCCTAAACATGTATATCTACGTTTTTTTTTTGGACTAGGCTGATTCTTGTACCAATCGATCGGCGATGTTTTAATATATATATTTGAACGGAAAACCCCATTTCGACCAAAAATGGACTCCGGTTTTTGCACTGAGGTCCTCAATTGCTTAATTTTTATTAATTACTCTTCAAAGAGAAACAAAATAAATCCCTCCAAGCAATCAGAATGCATCCAGTTCCAAAGTTAGGGAAAATTTTGCTGTATAACATTCATTTTGATGGGCAGTTTAATTAAAGTTAATTAGGGCATTTCTAATGACGGTATTACACTACACACCCGATTTAATATGTGTATAATCGGCATAAGGAAAGTACTTGTTTCAATTTTTTTGAGTGTGAAAGTGAGTGAGTGAGTGTGAAAGTGAGTAAAACTTATTTCTGAAAAATTCTGGACGTGGTCCGATACTGGGCTGAGAGAATTTAGTATGGATTCAGATTAGCAAAAGTAAATTTAAGCGATGTGGTGAGCAACATTCTCTTGCTTAAATTTTATTCGTTGAATTGAGTAGTTTTCATCATCAAGAATTCAGAAACTCACACTATATTTAATGTCCAGTTCTTCTCCTGCTTTAGTGCTGTTAGTGGTCAACGTTCTTCCCAATAATCACTTGTTTTTCCATAAATATGCTTTTTAGAAAAGAAACAGCAATTAAATGAAATTTTCTGATATGCTTCTAACAAATCGTTCTCTGTCCAAGAACGTTGGTCTGGTCAGGATAATGTTTTCATAAAAATGTTCAACTCAATTGAAAATTCATGTTGGTGTTCGCAAATTATAATTCACGATATATTAATTGTTCAAAATAAATAATGAAACAAATAAAACCAGTTCAAAGAATTGTACAGATCCCTAAACTCAACTGCCCCAATGTTATAAAGATTCTAAGAAAATCATTGAACTAGTTGCTTGGTGGAACTGGCGTCGACTAAAAATGGAAACCAAATGTAATAAAATAACAACTATTGACTTTTATCTTCGGGCTTACGCAAGAACAATTTGTACGATAAACAAATCTCATCCGAAATAAGGGCCGCAAAAAACAGCACCTCGTATTTTGTATTGGATTTTCCACCGAACGACTCAGGAGAGCCCCACACGAGGGAATTCTCGTAAAAAAACCCTCTTCCCGAATGGTAAAAGGGATAGAGCCGCATATATATGCGCTTCCCGGAGGATCGTGGATATAACAGGGACAGGATCAAAAGGAATCTACATACGTAGGCGAGCAGAAGAGTTGCTGTTATAAACGAATTTTATGTGGGAACGACGTTGCTTCTATGTATGTGATGTGAGCCTGCATGCGACGTGGATAGATAGTATTCTTTATTTTTCGTTTCTTTTCGGGGCAATCTATTTTTCAATTTTATATTGCTTTTACAGAGAGAGGAGGATAAAAACGGATTTCAAGCCAGTTTTCTACCAGAGATAAAATTCCCTCAAAGAAAAATGTTGTGCCGTAGAGTATTCGAATCTACCCAATTTCGTATTTCCTTCTATAGAACGCAGCGCATATTATATGAAATATGTAGAATGTTTCCAAGCAACAAAATTGAATGGCACTTTGAAAATTAATTAGCGTTTATCAATTTGAGAGCTGAAAGGGCAGGAAATATTCATACACTTTGTGCATCAAATATCGAGTAGGTAAACGCATTGTCTGAATAGCATTTAAAAAAATAAAACACCTGAGTTTAAGTTCCTTTTATCTGTTATCTATCTGTATTTCTACATATGTAGCTATCTGATCACCAGTGTTCTCTCAAATTTATCCCTCGTTTTTTTAAGGGTTCTAAATATTTTGTTGTTTTTGGACGAAAAAAAAACATAATTTACAATCAAATCATCAGCACACAATGTCAATCTCAAGGTGCGAGAATCTTTGCATTTTGTATGAAAAAGATCGTATCTCGACTATAAAGACTGGCAACATTTGTTCGATATCACTGCCCTGATCCGGAGGTAGACAACAACAATGGAAACTTTTATAAATCTATCCATGTGTATCGCAAGCGGCGCTCCAGAAAACTTTTCAAAAAACACCATTAGTAAGAAAAACTCTCCGCAAGTCTACCATTTATCACAACTCTCGCACATTTTGATACACTCGCGCCAGCGACGTGAACAAATTTATCATGCCGCAGGAATAATAACGCACATATTCCACCCAGATAAATAGTTCTGTCTATCATTGTTCAAAGTTTGCGTCGTGCCACGGATTATAAATGGCCCTTTAGGGCTGAGAAATGAACCTTTCGGGAAAACCTTCCTGCGTTTCCTTCCTGCAAACAGCAGGGGCGGATCTTTGCAGACAATCAGCCTTTCAATTCGTACATCGAGAATTACAGCATGTGCTGAAGGTTTTCGCATTTAATAAATTCAAGTGGTCTTCAAATAAATGAATAAATAATCTCTTTGTCACTATAATTGGAAATTCAGAGAAACAATAATTTACAATTTGTTTTTCGCTAATTGGGCACATTTTATATGATTAAATAATAGACATTTTCTTATGTGTTTTCAACAATTGAAACCACAACAAAATATGAATTTAATCAAGTAAAAGTGAGGCATGAGTAACAAAAGAAAAAGAACAGCTGGATCAAATGAGAGAAGAAGGTCATCTTAAGATTTGAAGTAGAAATCGCTTTTAATCGGTTGAGGAAAAGCTGTTATAATCTACATAAATAAAAAACTTTTTTATTTTGAACGCTGTTGCATTGCATAAGAAAATGATTGATTCCTTTCCATATCCACGAGGAAAGTAGCACGGGGCTACATCCCCGGAAAATTCGCATATTTTTCATGAAGGGAGTCGCCTTTTCCTTTGAAGGGGCGCAGGGTTTTCTGGAAACGAAGGGTGTGAGTATGCATGTGTAGGGTCATCATTCTTAAACCGAAACGCATCTTGGTATTGCAGGCGAAAGAAGCGTGTTGACTCCTTAAGAAGCAGTTCACTTTTCTCGATAAGAGTTGTGCAAGTGTTTAGTGTTATTTTTCATCTTGTTTTTATGGAATTAAAATTGCAACTCTCACTTGAATCATCTGTGTAAGGTAAGCTTTTTGGAAATGTGCTTTTTTGCTTCAAAGGTTTTCCTCAATTTTTAGTAATTCGTGAAATAGTGTCACGATATATTATTTAGTATCTAATTATTGGATAAATGCCTTTAAATCCATCTTTTTAATTCAAAATACATTTCAGGAAGGTTATTGCTCAGTAGAAATAGAAATAGAATAGAAACTGAAATGAAATGAAAAAATAAATGGTAAAAACTATTTTTTACATTTAGATTTTTTCTGTACTTATTTCATCTTTATATTATTTTTGATTAACTCTAATTTTATCTGCAAATACTACTTATATCATCAAATAGTAACAGTTTAGCTTTAGTTGCAATCTTTCAGTTTATCTAAAAGTTAAGAAAGCAGAAAAGATCGGGTTGAAATCTAAGATTTTTTTGCTTGTGATTTTTTTAAAGGCGACTTTAGAAAAATATGGGTCGTACCCATTCATGGGACAGGTAAATCAAATACGAGGCACAAATGTAAAAATGACCATTTTGTATCCAAACCGTGACATTTTTGAATTAAAACAAATTTTGATGCTTTAGATTTTTTAATGACTCAAAAAATTTTCATTTTAAGGGAATAATTCAAACGCAAAATATTACGGAGGCAAATCAAAAATTCTTGGTTCTATAAAAGTGAAAACACTACATAATTAATCGCTATCGCAATTTATACAAAATTAAAAAACTTGAAACCTAATTTAGAGCACATTTTTCGTGAGCCCACTTCTTATAATTGTTACACTGAATCCACGAAACCCTGGAACTTTTGGTGTAAGTTTCACGACAATAGGAATTCAATTCCTATTTTTTTCACGACAATAGGAAGATTCACCTTGTGAATCTTCAGTTTCATCATTTGAACGCTCCAACGTGTTTTTTCTGCAACTTGTTTTGATTGGCGTTCTTTTCTTTTTGTATCATCCACTTTTTTTGCGCTCCGACTTTTTTTGTTTTCACTGAGTTTGACTTGCTGTGTGCTTCCGTAAAATTAGTTCTTCCTCTAACTATTGTTTTTCTGGAGCGTCTGTGAGAAGAGCGCTTTGTTTTTCTATTCTTTTATATTTTTTTGCTATACCAGTTGTCTTTCGTGCGTGAAGTGACCGGAGATTTTGCAGCACTGAAAAAGAATGTTCAGTTACAATAATCGTATTAAGTTTATCGTTTTATACCGCCGTTTCCAATATTGAAAAATATATAAACTTGCGTGCATAGAAATCGGCCCACTGTAAACTTTTGACTTTAACTATATTTTTTTTTAAACTATTCATCAGATCAAAAAAAGAAATATGCTGTTTGAAATACAATTTAATATGCTTTAATGTGAGTATAAATTTATCAATGCGTAGAAACCGGTAAACCAATGAAACGTGTTTATGTGGTGATTGTAACGAAAATAAAAAAAAATGTCAAATATTAAAATTATTGCGTTTGCAACTGAAATTTGCATATTAATTCTTTTTTCATAATATCAATAGTGTTTAAGTGTGTTAGTTTAATGCATACTACACCACAAAAAGCCGGCCAAGTTATTGCTTTAATCGAAAATGGACTTAGTCAGCGAGCTGTTGCCAGACAATTGGATATGACACGCGCAGCAGTTCAAAGAGTGTGCAAAAGTTATGAGGAGACTGGATCCTTTCATAGGCGACCTGGAAAAGGCAGAAGGCGATTTACAACCGCTCGTGATGACCGATTTATTGCGTCAACAACATTAAGAAATCGTCACCTTAATGCCGTTCAAGTGCAACGACTGCTCCGTGAGGTGCGAGGAGTGGCTATTAGTCAGTGGACAGTAAGACGAAGACTGCAGGAAAATAACATGACCCCTAAAACACCTGCGATTGGTCCAAAACTTACTCCAGCTCATCGGCAAGCACGCCTGCGTTTTGCACGGGATCATCTGAATTGGACGTTGGAACAATGGGAATCTGTTCCGTTCTCAGATGAGACCAGAATATACCTCCATGGTAGCAACCGAAGAAGGAAAGTGAACCGAAGACCAAGAGAGCGATTTGCAGATTGCTGCTTTGAAGAGCGGAGTGTTTATGGAGGTCGTTCCTGTATGATCTGGGGTGCAATTTCTATAGGAGCACGAACCGACCCTGAGTTCATTCGTAGGGGCGACCGTGTTCACGGAAGAAGAGGTTTAACGGCAGTTAGATATATCGAGGAGATTTTAGCAGTTCATGTGGTACCTTACGTCGACTACATTGGAGACGAATTTACCTTTATCCATGACAATGCCTGGCCGCACACCGCAAGAATCGTGCAAGATTACATTTCAGAAGTCCGGTTTTCGGGTTATGGAGTGGCCAGCATACAGTCCTGACCTAAATCCGATCGAACTTATGAGATGAGCTAAAAGGAAGAACTCGAGCTAGACTTCATACCCCAAACTTGATCCCAGAGCTTATTGTTTCAGTAGAAGAAAAGTGGTTTAACATCCCTCAAGAACCACTAGCAAACTTGATTAGATCTATGCCTAATCATATGAGAGAAGTTATTAGGGAAAGAGGAGGTCATACCCATTATTAAAAAATTAAGTGTTAAGTTTTAAATTGTCAATAGCCCTATGTATGTTAATAATAAAAAGTTTAATTTGCTTAATGCATTAATTTCACTATGTTAAACGTCGGATACTCACAATAATTTATACTCACATTAAAGCATGTTAAATTGTCTTTCAAACAGCATATTTCCTTTTTTGATCTGATGAGTAGTTTTTAAAAAAATATATAGTTAAAGTCAATAGTTTACTGTGGGCCGATTTCTATGCACGCAAGTGTACTTTTTTAATATCTGTATGGTCATTCAGCTTGTCCCTAATCCAACAGATAATCAAAACCGAACCATCATAACTATTAGCAAGTATTAGTTTCTGTTTTTATTATAAATTTTACACAAATTAAAGGAGAGTTAAATTTAATTACGAAATGGGGAATAATCTAAAATACAGTTGTGAATCGAATTCGATAAATGAATGCACAACCATGAAGATGTGGCCGGCTTCTGCATCGTTAATAGCAGCCGAGAACTTGTGAAAAACGTTGTCACAGGCGCCCTTTATGCATTTACCAAACCACTTTTTCTCAAGTCCTGGGTGCACTTGAGGCATTGCTTGCTGAATACTAAATTCCAACAGTTTACACAGGTTCTTAATGTGCATTATTGAAGATAGGCCTGGCAAAAATGTTTATTTTACTTCGAAAATTGTAAATACGGCCAGTTTTTCATCCTTCAGTTATGGTTCAAGTTTAATTAGTGTTTTTCTATGCATTTTTATTGATATAAAATAAATTTTATGCGATATATGTGAATCCATGTTGAGCTTGCAGAGAATAGCAATTCAAACTTTCTGCAACAATTTTATAAGAATGAGTCTTTGATATTCATGAAGGATTTTTTAGTTTTCCTTTTTGTTTTCATATTATTCGTTCTTTAATTTTTAATCTGAAAGTGAATGTTTTTTAGTTTAAAGATAACTTTAACATTGTTCAGTTGAAATGTGTTTAGTTGTGCAAATTTTTAGTATTTTTCATCAGCAAATAAAATATTATTCACACATCCAAGTTACTGGGGGTGGAAAATTCCGTCTCGCATCATACAAAACGTGATTTATCCTGTCCTGAACAACGAAAAGCAATAAACATATTTTCCATTTTCCTATAATTTTTCATCACCCAGAAAGCGAAGAAATAATATAATACATATACGACATACATACGTTGGCAGCCCCTCGATATTAAACATATATATCGTCTTTTGCGACACACAAAACACAATTCGGCCTCCAGGAGGCGTCGGCGTCGGCGTCGCTGGTTCCCATACCAAATCTCGTAAATTTTACTCACGGAAATGTGGCGGCACGTTGCCCCTGGGCAATACTACTCGCGATATACGTCACACGGCAGCTAGATTTGTTATACTGCAGGGAGAACAAGTTTTTATCATTCTTTTCTATATTATATTCAGGCGAACGTAAAGCCATATTTGCGAAGAAATATTGTTTGTTGGTCCTTCGGGAAGTGAGAATGCGGCATTTCGATTTCCAGCAACGCAATATGATCTTCACATATAAGCGGCAACATTTTGTCGTGTTAATATCAAAAATATCACAAAAACATCTTTTGATTTATTCTATTCCGATTCCTACATCGTTACCACGTCTATCTTCGAAATATTCCTCATTACTCACTTTTTTCTCTGGCAAACTTAAATTCTATCAATCAAACAAGCCTTTTGTAATACAGTGTGTATGTGATTCAATATTATATAAAATAACCCTTGAATATTAGTTATGACCAAGCTCTTACGATGATTACCCCATCAGGGCAGCTAAAAACAGTTTTTTCAGGAATGTTCCATCAGGAACAATTACTCACTCTCAATAGTTGACTTCATCCTATTTACAGCTGAGAGGAAGCTGAGAGTCGTTGCAACTATAGGCCCACTCTTCTGGGCTTTCTTCTTCAAACTTTCTGGGTTTCAGTCATTTATATTAGAGTAGTAGTAAACATCTTTATTTCTAAAAAAAGGCTATCGACCTATCGGTCTTTCTGCCCTTGTTTAATACATGCAGTCTTAATCGATAAAAACCAATATGAAAATTCTCCTATTCTAGGTTAACAATAGTAGTAGTAAACATCTTTATTTCTAAAAAAGGCCATCGACCTATCGGTATTTCTGCCCTTGTTTGATACATGCAGTCCCAATCCAGATAAAAAACAAATATGAAAATTCTCCCATTCTAGGTTAACAATGTTATTGAATAAAAAGATTTCAGTGGCAAGAAGAAATTATTTTATTGTCCACTAGTCCGTTGCGTTTGTAAGTGTTCGAGTAGCGTTAATTAGGGAAACGGAAGCGGGATTGTCTGGTTGGTCTTGTAAGACAAAGGGAATTCAGTATGGTCCAGTTGTAGGGGTTGTTTGTCCATTTTGTCTGTAGCTGTATGAGTCTCTCAGAGATCTTTGTCATGTTTGTGCGTTCGTATAGTAGTTGGGTGGGGGGGTTGTGTAGTGGGTTTTGGGGGTGTCTTATTCGTGTTATTAGTCTTAGTGCAATTTGCTCTGTTGTTTATGTATAACGTTTTGTCCTTTCTGTTCCGTTGGTCATGAGTACATGTCCAAAGTCTAGCAAGGGTCTACAAATAGCTTTATATATTTTGGTGGCGGTGTTTGTGCTAATTCCTCTGTCTTTGTAGGTTAGTGATCGGAAGTGTTTCGCTCTCTTCATTGTTTCTGCCCTGATGTTTCGCATGTGTTTAGTGAATCTAAGTTTGTGGTCGATTGTGATTCCAAGGTATTTTACGTCGTTTTTTTGGTTGTGTCGTTTGGCCGTCTGCTGTTATTGTAGGGGAATCAGCGTTGAGTCTGTGGTTTGTGAGCAGAAGTTGGTTTTTTGACGCGTTTGGTGTTAGTCTCCATTTCTAAAACCATGTCATTGTGTTGTTGTTAGTGTTTGGAGTCTTTGCGTTGCTCTCTCAGTAGTTTTGTCATGTACAATAAGTGCCGTGTCGTCTGCGTATTGTAATATGTATGCTGATCTGTCGATTTGATTTTGTCTGGTAAGTTGTAATTGTATATGTCATGGCAGTATATATTGTAGAGAACGGTGAGAGCGGGGATCCTTGAGGGAGCCCTTGTTCAGGGGAAAAAGAAAATGACAGTGTTTTGTCAATTCGTACTTGTAGTTGTCTGTTTTCTAGTAAGTTCTTTATGGTGTGTAGTAGATATGTTGGTGTGTGTAGTTTGTATAGTTGTATAGTAAGCCTCTATGCCAGACACTCTGGGCTTTCTTCTTCAAACTTTCTGGGTTTCAGTCATTTATATTAGAATATTTACAAAATAGCCTTTAAATCAATACGTTTCGGTATTTTCGACCATCATCAGTCAATTGAAAACCATTCGGCAATTGTTGGTATGTTCGGTTTTTCGACATTTAGGACTTTAACGAGCCACGAAGAGCAAAAATGCTTCTAGAGCCAACCGAAGTCGATTGATTTGCTCTTACTATAATCACCCTTCTTATTGCATATAATTCATATCTTTTAGATGATATTATATGTTAAGCAGAGAAAAACACTGACCATTTTGACTTGAAGCGTGAAAAATGTTGGAGCCCATTCTTATTAGAAGATTTTTTCATTTGTTATTTTAATAGACACCACATATTGTATGCAGGTTCCCAAACTAACTAACTGATCCGTTCCGATTCATCCAATGGCGCCATCGAAAATGTTCAATTCATGTTGCTTCATCAGATGTTAATCTTGCTTTATTAAACGATTTAGTCAGTGTTGAGCGTCGGCCCTGTCGAATTGGGTTTTAGGACAGGTGGCAATCACACCTTAAAAGTGAGGGATTTTTAGTAATTGATAAGGAAAGTTAAAATGAATACTGAAAAATGTATTCGTTTATGTCTTTTTCGGGTTTCAATCAACCAAAATACCACATATTTTGGATGCGATGAGCACATAACTTTAAGGCCACATTTTGTTACAAAAATAAATTAACAAAGAAGCTAATTTTAGCTTTAATATGTTCTTTGTTTCATATATTTCTTTCATTCATTATTCAATTCGTGATAATGTCTTGAAGAAGTAGTGGTGCTGGACCATTGAATTACGTTCCGAATTTTCACATTATATTAGTTTTAATATTTTCATGTAACAAACATATTCAGCCAGTGTTTCTGATTGCTGAATGGAATGAATTGACGTTCGAAAAATGATTTAATATTCCATATAGTCGTGTGTGTTTAACTTATTGCTGCAGAGCTTTTTGTTTCGTTAGAAGCCCGGAAATCAGTCAGCGGTAGAATTCGGACGTGCGATGAAAGTCAAGGAAATCATAAAACGGATATGGAATTTTGAACAAGTATTTCACGGCTAACACAATATGACTGTTGTCGTTAGATATATACTCAATTTATTGAGAAACTCCTCAAATATTAACTGTTTAATTTTTGGTTTTCAAGTTAAAAAAGTTAAGCGTTTTCAAGTGCATCTGAATGCTGTCTATGTTTTTTTATTTCGTCCACAAATTTAGATGATACCAAAAACCTTTTATCTTCACTGTGGGCGCTGCTTCGGTGACTTCTTCTGTTTTGTAGTTCGATTTGTGGTTACTCTTTCTTGTTGATTTCAACAATCTGGTTTTATTGTCTTAACATTCCAGCGGATTCATTTTGTTTTGCATACTTAACTGAAGTCCTAACTGGGCAACTTACAGCCTTCTTCGGGGGAATTAACTTGAGGTTTTCAAACTACAAAACTCGTTGTAGAGAGACGTTTGTGGCGTCAGCCAAACCGATCCGAATACGAAAATTATTTTAATATTTCACATACTTAGATAGGAAACCCAACTTTTACGGCAAAATCGTCATAAATTTTATTCGGTGGTAATAATTCAAAGGAGATGAATACGGCTGGAAGAGTTGGGCTGACAGGCACCGCCATATGCGATGGATTCATCATTTATCGAAAACGAAAAGACGACTCCATGTGTTATCCTTCCTGCTCCGCTTCGAAAAATTGTATGATTAAAGATATAGGGTTAGAAGAGATCAGCAACGATGGTAAATCTTCATCGCCTGAACAAATGGCACTTCTCAGACACATGTAAAATCTAAGATATAAGTGGTAGGGCGTCTCAAATTCAAAGTGAGTGGGAGTTCATTCATTCATTCAAGAGAGTGATTTCAAAATTCAAAAATTAGAGTTTTACAAAATGTTTCTGTCCAAATTTATTGATTAAAAATTAAAAGCACAATTTACACCAGATTTTATCTTATCTATAAGGGCAGAAACGGGTTTTATGTAGGTAATTACTTATTCAGACTTTATTCAAGCAACGAAGCCCCGAACGTGTAGTTAGTATGTGAAGAATTATATATTTCTGAGAGTTAAACCGAAACATGAAACTGAAGTTGGTGCGTTAACCTTTGAGAATTTAATTTCTTTGAAGCACAGATAGGGAATCTTTACGCCTACTTCAGGTTTTACTGGAAATTAAGCAGCCAGATAATTATCTAATACGCATTCTGAAAATAAATAAATGTTTTGTTGCATCTTGCGAGTTTTGTAATCCATATAAACGATGTTATTCTGTAGATTTCTACGAATATTACACCTCTGGAGGTGTTCAGAATGCTTTAATAGGGTAGTTGGTATTCGATTAGAACAATATAATCAAAATAGACTTTTAGCTTATTTGTGAATATTTTCATATTTTTTGTCAAACATCTATTAGAAACAGAGCAATGTTTTCGTTGATATTTTAAACCCAGACAAGAATAAAAATTTCCATAAAGCAAGTTATTCCATCCTGCTCCATCAGACCAAAAGAATATCAAATTTCTTTACACGCTAACAGTCTCTAAATTATTTCAATCATCTGCATATGGTAATATTTCAAAAAGGATTTACGAGGACACATTCAGTAGGTATACGGTAGCAAAAGAATGTTAGTGACAGTGTTTTTATATTAAAAAACCTGTAGTTAGAACTTAAGCATTTGGTAGGTCACATGAAACAGAGCTGCTTTTGTTGTGGTAGCTTGTAAGTGCATTTAAGGTGGCCATTGATAATTGGAAGAGCAAATTTATTTAATTAAATTGACAAATACCAACAGCAACGAACATTTCGGATATAACAAGCCCCGTATGGTTCGTGTAGTTCAAATTGTAATAGGGAAATTAAAATGGAATTAGGTTTGTAAAGAAGCGACATCAAACTGACAAAAGATAATCCCCAAATCCAAAGGAAGTTACGTGTGAGTAAAAATGCAATTTCGCCGCAGACTGACAAATTTCTTTTTGAACGCTTCTCCCCCGATATCTTGTTATACTTTCAGGATTTATCCTTCTTGATTGGCGGTTCTGATACAGGATCGTATTACGCTAATACGAATTCGACTAATGGTAACATCGGTAACAGACACCTTCGTACCGTGCCAAAGCTTAAATTTACTGTGCCAAAATTGAAAAGTATTCTTTGAATCTGAGTAAACACTGATTATGTTCAGACAATTGGGAAAATCGCTTATCAGTTAAAGTTCCATCTTATGCATTATTTATACTATTTTGTCATATCTGTACTTGCATTATTTTGAAACATATTCTGTCTAAAATCTGATATTAGTTGTACAATTTCCTCGATTTTTTTATTTAAATTCTATTTTTACAAACCAGCAAAATAATGCTGAATTCTTTACATATCGTTCTTTTTTTTGGATATTTAATTTTCATGTTCTTCTTTTTGCTCTTGTTTCATTAGTTGCCTTTTAGTCAATTTTTATCTTTTGTTCAATTAAAACTTTGATGTTGTTAATAATTTCAGCTACCTAATAGAGTTGTTAAAAATAGATTAAAACGAGAAGCATTTGATTTTACGAAAACTGTCCACTTATATTGATGTTAAGCCGAAAATTAGGGCCAAAGTTGCATTTATAATGTATTTTTATTTACACCCCGCTACTGACTAGATAAGTGGATCTTTAAATTATAACGCCGCAAAATAATAACTGTAGTATTAATAAGTATAATACCGCAAATAGTGATGAGCAAAGCAAGACCAAGACCAAGACTTGCATGGTCATGTAAATCAATGGCAGCCTTGGTCATAGTCTTGGTCTTGCATGTTAAGTCTTGGTCTTGGTCTTGCAGCAAGAGTCTTGCAAGTCTTGCAAATTTATTTAATAATAACTATAGTAATAATTAAATTAAATGATAATAATAATCAATACGAAACAATCTAAAAAATCTCAGAATATTTGCTATTTTAATAAATTTTATTATTGGGTAATTCAAACTTGTTTACCCGTAATTTTTCTTTGTCTATTAAGGAAGATCTTCATCCAGAGAAGTCGAATATAGTTTCAAGTATTGTAATTTACATATTCTAACGAAAGTACAACCACATTGAAATATCTACGCTAAGATGTAGATATTTATATATTTCAATTGGTATTATATAATTTTCCGGATGGAAAATAAATTCAATGATTAATAATGCACATGATTCGTCGCAAGGTTAATTTATAATTCATAAAATCGCCCGCGATCTCCAAGACGAAAAAAAACGGATTTTCGGAAATCAGCCTGACACACAGTAAGTATCGGATTACCCTATTGGCCACATTTTGTTTTGTTTTATCGTTTTCTGCCGGGGTAACCCAATGCTAAAAACCAAATATTAATGCGAGCCGCATGGTCTTGCGAGACTCTCGCAAGACTTGCAAAAGTCTTGGTCTTGCAGGACATGGTCTTAGTCTTGTTCCCAGTCTTCGTCTTGCAAACCAAAGGCAGTCTTGGTCTTGGTCTTGGTCTTGCATAAAAAGCAAGAGAATCACTAACTGCAAACGGAGTTGGACTTGAACATTTTTTTATTCCTGAAATTATATTATTATGTTCATGCTCACCAGTTTACCCTACATATGAATCTTATTTGCATTAAATAATGAAACGCGGATATATATTTAGTACTTTTAGTGGTGTTTGATTAAGTCGCTAAAATTCTATCAAGTTTCTGTAAAAAAGTTCTTAACACTTTTATCAACGCTCAAATAATTGTGTTTTTTTATTGACTGCGTTCCTTTAAAACCATACAAAAGTATCTCGATATTCAGTAAATTGTATGAGAACCAATGTTTCGATGTTAAATGAAAAATTATACATTAAAATCATACAATTACAACCTACCAGACAAAAATCAAATCCACAGATCGGCATACATATTACAATACGCAGACGACACGGCACTTATTGTACATGACAAAACTACTGAGAGAGCACCTGAAAGACTCCAAACACTAACAAACAACACAATGACATGGTTTTATAAATGGAGACTAACACCAAACGCGTCAAAAAACCAACTTCTGCTCACAAACCACAGACTCAACGCTGACTCCCCTACAATAACTGCAGACGGCCAAACGACACGACCAAAAAACGACGTAAAATACCTTGGAATCACAATTGACCACAAACTTAAATTCACTAAACACATACGAAACATCAGGGCAGAAACAATAAAGAGAACAAAACACTTCCGATCACTAACCTACGAAGACAGAGGAATTAGCACAAACACCGCCACCAAAATATATAAAGCCATTTGTAGACCCTTGCTAGACTATGGACATATACTCATGACCAACGGAACAGAAAGGACAAAACGTTATATACAAACAACAGAACAAATTGCACTAAGACTAATAACACGAATAAGACACCCCCAAAACCCACTACACAACCCCTACACCCAACTACTATACGAACGCACAAACATGACAAAGATTTCGGAAAGACTCATACATCTACAGACAAAATGGACAAACAACCCCAACAACTGGACCATACTGAATCCCCTTTGTCTTACAAGACCAACCAGACAATCTCGCTTTCGTTTCCCTACATCAACGCTACTCGAACACTTACAAACGCAACTGACTACTGGACAATAAAATAATTTTTTCTTGTCATTAGAATTAGAAAGTTTATTGAATTAAATTGTTAACCCAGAATAAGAGAATGTTTATCTTTGTTATTTTATTTAGATGAAGACTATATGTACTAAACAAGGGCAGAAAGACCGATAGGTCGATAGCCTTTTTTAAAAATAAAGATGTTTACTACTACTGAAAAATGTTTGACTTTATAATTAACATTTCTCAGTTAGACACGTGACAATCACCGGCTTTATTTAATATCGATGAAGTCGTTTTATAGCTCGATTTTAATCAGGGGTAAAGAGGAAGCTCAATAAACCCAATGGTAAAAACGCTTAACGATTACCATTAAGGCGTTACAAATCATAATTAATTAAATTGCCAGATCCCCTTCTCCCAGTGTCTAAATAAGGAATTAAATATTTTATGTGATGGCAATTAGCGGTATGATCTTGTTTTTACGTACTGGGCTATATAACTGATGTTATAAAAGCCCACCTTTTGCGAAACATAATAATTAAGTCATGTTTTTAACAAGGTAGTAGTAAAAGTCTGTAGAAGGTTTTCCTAAACTGCTGTTTAATATATAATTAAACGAGGTTATAAAAGTATTCCATTTGAGTGAAATGCATTCGATAAACCATGTAAAATAGTAATGTGGAAACTGAATTACGTTAGCAGTTGCATATAAGAAACGTCGTTTTTTCGTTCTCTGTCAATGATAAATTTCAAACATCCTGCCCTTCCCCTGCATAAGTAGCAACAACGAAGAAAACGTCGTAAAAAACGTTCTATTCATTATCGATCATTGTGCGTGAAGTCGATCAAGTTTTGAAAAAAAAAAGTGAAACCCCATCTGTTTCGGGTTTTTACCTGGCCGGCAGTTTTAACCCTTTCCTGCCCTTGATTTTTTTTTCTAGTCCAGGTCGACAACCCTACGATAATGTCTTGTCTATTGTAATGCATATCGTATGTTAAAAAGGGTTCACTTTTCCTTTTAGCTGAGTACATTATTCATCTGCATATGGTTATATATTATGTGGGATTTGTAAGGTGACATTCTGGGTTTAGGCGACTTGGCATTGTGTTATTCCATCCAAAGACTAGTTTAAGGGATGTAGAGCGATGGGAATTAGAACTGAATTATTTTATATTGTGAAGACTGAATAGAGGATGAATTTATCGCGTATCACTAGAAGTTCTGGGATGTTGAACGTTAGGTTGGCAGCAAAAGGTTTCAATATAATGAAGCTTTAAATGGTTGATTTCAGCTGCGATTATTGAATAATTGTTTTTTTAAAACTAATTTCACTGAGAAGTTTCGAATTTATCGTGTTGATTATTTTTAAAATAAAGTTAACGAAGTTATATCTATCTAAATATAAATGCCTCCAAATTGAAATTAATTTGGCTTCGTTGATTTATTAATGATTATTACTTGAAAAACTAATGCATCATCAACAAATTCAAGCATAAAACTTGAGCATTTAAATCATTCAAAGAATGACTGAAAGAACATTATTGAAAACTGTTCTTGTGACTTTTTTAAGTTGGCTTTTAAACAAAGCTTAATTAGCTAGTTAGACGTTTGAATGATACTTCTGATTATTCGTTGCTTGTCTTTCAATTAAGACTCGAGCTCCAGTTTTAGCCATCAAATCGGATCTGCCTTACACTGTACTTTAACGAATATTTTTAGATGAAATACAATACGAAGATATTCCATTTTCCACCAGGACGAGAACCAACCAAATAAAATTTATTCAGAATTTTACAATATAATAAGGACTCCACATATACGGAAACACAATGTAGAAAACAAAATACAATAAAGGACGCTCCTCGAAAAGGTTTCGTATACATTTCTAATTTGAGTGCTTCCTCCAAGTTAACAAGCAGAAATTCTATAATATGGGGGTTCCAAAATAAGCAAATCAAATACAAACATACATATGTATGTAGAATAGATTTTTCTTTTTCGGTAATTTTTCCTTGCTCGGGATATTCAAAATTGAGCCCATTTTATTCTTATTCGTAGTCGTATGTGTATTCTATTGATTTCTGGATGTCTTTTGTACGAAAACATGTATACTGGGGCTTGGCGGAGTTCGTTTCAATGGCGTATCAAATATGGAGATGTAGTTTCAGATTCAAATTTAAATTGCAAACGGTATTTTTCATCTGCTCCTGCGTGTGCAGGAAATACAAAACTTTTCGTTGGGAATATTGCTGATTTGTATAATTTGAGGATCTTGATAGCAAATTTCTATTTGCTTCAGCTGTTTTTATATGCTACCATTTTTTTAGCTAGTTGTTTAGCTATTTCAGAGTTGTGCATGGTGCACAACTCTGAAACCTGCAGAGCCTCGTATAATTGCTCCACAATTTACGTAGATTAAAGACTTAAACTTGCCCTTTCCAGATCCACTACTATACAGTTTTTTTTCTGTTCTCATGCTTGCTGGTCATCGATTATGATAATTCGTTTGATTCGGTTTGGTTAATTACCTCAAACTGATGTTATTTTGCCAAAAAAACGCAGGTATTTTTTTCTGATTGTCAGTAATAAATCAGCCAGATAGATACGCCTCTGATTGTAGAATTGTCAGAAGGGTTTCAAGTTCTCTGCATTAGAAAAACAACGCGGCAGGAGCCATGCAGGAGGAGGGACACGAAAATAGAACGTAGGGAAACCACCCTAGGGTGGCTAAAAGAAGGGTGGTTAAGGGGCAAAAATTGGACGGCATTTCCCAATAACGAATCGAATTTTTATGACGGTCGTCATATTTTCCATAGTGGTATGGGGCCAATAATTTAGAAACTAGTTTTTCAACAACAGCAGCCTTCCAGAAAAACTTCCGCATTTTCATAATTCCCCATAAAAGTCCACTCCCATGTTTTAGCCAAAGTACAATGGTTTTTCCGACACATTAGAACTGCAACTGCCGAATATCAATTTCTCTACTAATTTATGTTAGAACTTTTTTCAGAAGTGCATGGATGACTGTTTAATTGACAGTTTTAACTAAACTTTTTATCGTTTCATTTTAAGTTAGTTAAATTTTTATTGCAAAAAAATAGGAAACGTTAGAATCCTAACTAGATACTAGTTAAACTATTAAAGAACAATGACATAAATCTAGGTTAGCATGCAACAAAATGTGTGCGTTTTGAATAAAAATTAGGATCAATTTTTTGAATTGAAAAAGAAACATATTTAAAACAGCTTCTAATATCGTAATTGAATCCAGCTTAACTATAAAATATTATAATGCTTTAAAAACTATGTTATCGACATTTTCTAGAGAGAAGCCACTCAATTTATAGGCAATTTAAGTTAAATATATTTCGTTACCTTTGTGTTTCATTTAATTTATCCATAGTGTTACAAGGTTTTATATCAGTGTATCACATATTCACGTTATTATTGCATCCACTACACCGAATCGTATTCAGTAAATAAAACTCTTATCAAAACATCATTCATTCGCAAAATTGCAACTGAACTCTTTGGAAGTTGGTTAAAGTTGAAGCCTCCTCCCTTTCGAATAATGGGCTGTTTCATTACCTAAAGCCCTCCCTTGTTAAGGGCTGCTGTTGGCTAAAATTAAAAACACCTGCTCCAAGAATGAAATCATAGGGTGGGTCAGGGTAGTAGTTAAGAGGGTGATAACGTTGTGAATAGTGGGGTGGGTCAAAATCGGCACCAGTCATAAGCAGAGAATTAACTCTGGTACTGGAAGAAACAATCTGCACGGGTGATAATAAAACAGACCAAACTTAAAACGCTGAAACATGCTGAAAAAAAGCGTAATACAAAATTTAACAAAACCGGAAATGTTTGACTCTTATTAGCGCTTAGTCTAATGGAATATTGATAATCTACTTTCCATTTAAATAAATGTTCAGATTAATGCCGGAATTCCCTCGAAACGTTGTAATAACCGTAATTTTATCGTATCAATCATAAAAATGAAAAGCAGTACACAGGAAAAAAAGCCACCTGAAAATAAATAAATAAACTAAAAATTGTAGCACCACATGGAAAACGTATAATTATCAATCAATATGCCGTTTCCCATGAAAAATGTGAAAAAATACAATGTTTGATGTAGAAATGGAAGGGAGCGTCGGCGATGGGTAAAATGGCCGTCTTCACCGTAATCCACATATTATTCTGTTTTATTTATTTAATATGAGGAATAAATGAGACATGGGTTTTTCATTAAAAAATTGGGCTATTAAGTACTTTTAAACAAAATGCTTGTACTACATGACATTAACTTGAAGAAGTTTTAACTCCTGTTTTCTTACCTACACAGTACATTTTTACTTAATCATTATTGGCCATGAATTCTTTAAAACCGTACAATCAGAGACGGTATTTTCTTTGCAACGGGTGATTTATGGTAATAACTGTGGGAAACTATACACCTTTTTACCAAATTCTTCACGACCTGAATGATTACGGGGTTTGGAAAATATCTCTTAATTACTTAAAGCTTATATAAATAATTTTAATTTTCTTATTTGTCTTTTTGAGATTTATCTATAACGGGAAAATTCGACAATTGGAAAAACGTTCAAATGTTAAAAGATATAGAAACGAAATGTAGGCAAAGTAGTTCCGTTTTCAAACGAAGTTTTTTAAAATTAATATAATTATACCTATTCTTTGGTTCTTGCTTTTGAGAAACCCAAATGTCTTCAAAATTATTTGGAGGACGTTGGGGAATGCATATAGTGACATCTCCCAAGACGCAAAATTGCGTTCATAATAATTGCAATAATAATTAAACTGTTTTTGATTATTAAAAAAAATGTTTATTTTCAATTATTATTTTCTAATAATTACATAGTTATTGCCCAACATTTGTGTTGTGTTTAAAATAAGTCGTATCTATTGTATTACTTGTGTCCAGAGGCTAACCGAAAAATTACAAAAATACATAAATAATTAACGATTCATTTATTTTTGCATTTATATATTATTAAACTCGAATTAATAATGGACTGCAAGTTTTCCTGTCCGTTTTGCTCTCATTTCCATTTAAAATCTGCTAAAATAATAAAGTTCCGGTTAAAACAAATACGTTGAGTAGTAATAGTAATTTAAAAAATATTAGAGAGACTTTAATTTTCCATGCCATTTGCAGAGCCAAATTTCTGGAAGTTTTCTATTTAATTTATTTTATTATATTTAATTTTAATAATTTGTACATTCAGTGATCTCCGTTGTAGTTTTGCAGTTTGATAATTAGGTCGTTTATTCCAATCCAAGAGGTCATGTGGGATTTTATGGCCGTTTTTTTTCATATTTGCTTGTATAAAAATGGTACCAATGTGTGATCAGAAAAATCAAGTATATAAATGAATCTTCCGGGTTTTATTGATATATCCATCGTACAGGAAAGCATTGATAGATCGTGCATTCGCCATACTGTAATGTTACTTTTATACCGGGAGTGTTCACCAATGGGCGAAATCAGTTGTTAAGTTAATTTGGTAAAGTGTGCATTTGACATATTGTGTGCTATTGAATAATAGAATAATAATAAACTTTAATTATGCAAAATCGTTATACAATAAAACAAATTTTATTCCATTATTGACCAATAAAATAAAGTGCTCAACAAAATAATCGTTACACGGTCAAATTTGCTCCATCTTTGGTACTGGATAACATCGTCTGGTCGCCTAACGTCGATTGGTCAGCGAGTGTTCTTAAAAAAAATCAGTACTGCAGATAAAGCTCCTGCAGGGTGGAAAATAAAACAATGCAAAATTTCTGAAAATTTGCCATGCTCCCAATTTGATAAAAAACATGTTTTTCGGATTTCAAGACAAATGGCATAAATATAGATCTCGTAACTCGACACGATTTTTTAGTTTTTCGTGCACATCTTTTGCCTACAGTCTGAGCTCAAACAAGCAACTTTTTGGTCTTGCAGCAATAGCATTTTTCATATTGGACCGATTTTCAAATAATAGACCTCATGTTGAAATGAAACCTTCATAGTCGACTTAAGACGAAAATTCGATATACAGGGTTGCATTATTAAACGTATGGTTTGAAAGTGAAGTTCATTTTAATAATTGAAGGTCTGCCAGAATCCGAAAGTTTTCATTATTTTATTTTCTACCCTCTAGGTATTTTATCTGATGCCCAAAATTTTGCAAAAACACTTAATGAGAGCAAAACAATTGGACTGGATAACGCTTCTAAGAGAAATCAAATCGCTTACAGGAATCAGAAGTTATGCACGTCCAAAGTTAGGGCAAATTTGGCTGTGTAACGTTCATTTTGTTGAACAGTGTAGTTTGATAAATTGTATAAATGGTAATGAACACACCTAGATCAGAAATCTGTATAAAATATATAAAAAGAACATAAGCTGAAAGTATTAAATCAATAACAGTAGCACATAACAAGAGTTCTCAATAAACACTCATATTGTGAACTAGATAGAGTCTCTAGGATAAATATATAGGGTTGAGATAGTTTTTGGTATATGAGCGTTTTCCTATTTGAACTGGGCTTGCTTCGTTCCGCTTGCTTCTTATTATTCATGCGTTTTGCGTCGAAATGACTACTTCGGTAAATAAGTTACATGTCATATCAGAAGCATCCAGCTCGCATATATCAGCTTTAAGGACGTATTGGCACGCCGGTAAGAGCTTACGAGGCGCTAAAAACCGCGCTCGTTTTTATCAGTCACATCCAGAGGGCGCAACGTGGGAATTAGAGCTGATTTAGAGTGATTTAGAGCCCGATTGAAATTGCAAAACGATGCGGCGGTGTGAAAGCATATATTACGGCCTGTTATTGGTATCGCAAAATGTGTTTTAAGGTGGTTTTGATGCATGTGATTTGTGCTCGACCGTAATTTGATATACGTGCGTTGTTTATGGCGATATCGTACCATTTCTGCTGATCTGGGTTACACAGCGACGAAAATTCATTTCAGTTGTCACTTGCATCATAAAACCAAAAATATCCAAATGGCAAACTAGGTTGCATCGGATTGCTTGACTTCTGTTTACGAAGTGATCTAGTGGGCATTTTCTATAAAATACCTGGTTATTTTCAGATTTTCTGCTTGTCGATTTTGTTCAATATTCAATTTTTAGCTCCATTCGTTTTTTGTATTTACGGTAACACCATAGTCATAGTTAATCTGCCAACTTCTCTTTTTATATTGAATATGCAATGCGGAATATTAACAATGATTTTTTTTGTTTTAAAGATGATAATTAGATTTCGCCAGACATGTGAAATTTAACATCTTGTAGTTTTAACCCTGTTTAGTTCAAATGTAGACCGTTTACTGGGATTAGGCACATGCCCAATTAGCGAGACTATTTTTTGGCTGGCCATACTGCAGGAATATGCTTAGATAAGTCGTTCAAACTTATTGCTTTGTCCTTGTTTTGTATTTACAAAGTTTGAATTGTGTCTTCTGTCTGTATTTTTTTCTTTGGCTGTAGTTCCTAATTGCGTTCGATTATATCGTATACATTTTTCTAGTCATTTGCGATTGTGCTTGCAAGTTCGGATATGTTGGAAAATACTTAACTCCTAGCCAACACAATTTACAAAAAGTTCAGTCAAAATGTTTGTTTTAACCAATAACCATGTTATTGCTTCACATTCCAGTGGAAGACAAGATGTCGACTCTGACTGGCTGTTCGCAAATTATGTTCTTTAACAGACATGCTGTCGTTTACACGTAGAAGTAAAGATGCTTGTATTTCCATCGGTAATCTGCAGATTACACTCACTTTATAGTCACTGATTGTATAAGGGGATTACGAAGACTTTAACCCACAACAAAAAATGCACACTCGAGGCGCAGCTGCGAATTACATTAAACAAACATGTTTTTTCCGAACGAATATAGGCTCTTACTTCTCGAAACTATTTCAATGTTTTATCCACGGTCATGGCCAAAAAGAGATGTGCGAGTAGGTGAAAACGTTTGGTTTTTCAAAGCATCAGAGGACCAAATTGGTTTTGAGCAAAAAAATCTAATAAAAGCCAAACTAAAAATCAATATATATTTCGGACGTTTCCAAAGAGAAGAAAAAATCCAATTCCGATAAAAAAAACTAAAAAACAATAGACACATATATAGAGATGAACTGAAAAGCTGCATAAATAAATATTACACCAGAACATTTTCTGCTAGCTTGACAAATAATATTACAGAGTCATTAAAGAATGCATTGCCAAAAAGAAAAGTAAAGATTGGAAAACTGAGTAAGCAAGCAAGGGAAAAATCTAAGAAATAAATAAACTTTCGATAGAAAATAGACCACCAGAATACCGACAGACCTCTGATGAAACGAGACATCTAATAAGGAAAAATCTGCCAAAGTATTGGGAAGCCCAAGTAGAAAATGCGTTGAATAAAAACAAAAACTTAAAATTCTTAAGAAGGAGTACAGGCAGAAAGCGCATATTATGATTGAGAAACAGGGACAATAGAGAAACAAGATGCATCGAAAAAGGAAAGAAATATCGGAAATATTTTATAAAGAAATAGATACCTCCCAATCGGAAGAAGATCCTGAATACCAAACAACCTCTGGTAAGATTTTAAATGTTGGCTCAGAAGCAATACCTTACATAAATGAAGAAGAAATAATGCTGACACTGAAGGACATGAAAAACCACAAAGCACCAGGAAGCGGCGACATAACATCAAAACTAATAAAAGAAGGAGAAGGCGTTATTATTAGCGAAGTATGTAAACTATTCTATGAATGCTTAAAAGAACGTAAAAAACCAGAGTTATGGAATAAAGCTATAGTAATTCTTATAATAAAAAAGGAGATAAATCAAACCTAGAAAACTACAGACCAATCAGTTTACTATCTCAAATCTACAAACTTTTCACAAAGATACTCATAAACAGGTTTACAAACAAACTGGACGACTATCAACCTGTGGACCCAGCTGCTTTCAGAAAAGACTACAGTACATGCGACCACCTCTTGACGATGGAAAATTATGGAAAACTTATGGAAAAAGTCCCAGAGTACTATTTAAATATCTGCTTGGCCTTTGTAGATTGCTGCAAGGCATTTGACTTTATAGAACACTGGGCAATTCTAAACGGCTTGAAAAAGGCACATGTATATCATAGATATGTTGATCTCATAAAAAAATATATAAAATATACATTCCAAAAAAATTCCTGGGTTTCAGTCAATTTTTTTTTTCAATTTTAAAATTGACTGAAACCCAGGATTTTTTTTGGAATAAATTGAAGTACAGTCAGGAAAATATACACAACAATAAAATATACACCAAGATACAAATAAGATCGAGATTAAGACAGTAATTCGCCAAGGGAACACTATCTCACCCAAATTATTCAATCTTGTACTCGAGGAAGCCTTTAGACACATCAATCGAAAAAGATTCACTCACTTTCGATTTGCTGACGATGTAGTGCTAATTGCAGAAAGCTCTGACCCCCTACAGGAAATGCAGCTCGAGGTGGACGAACAAACTAATGAAATGAATCGGGCTTAAAATGAATCTAAAGAAGACAAAACTCATGTTCCAAGAAGATCCCCAAATAATAGTGCAGGACAAATTACTTGAAAATGTAGATATCTACGTATACCTCGGACACAGTGATTTACCGCAAAAGAAGACTGGCGTGGTCGGTATTCGGAAAACGTGCCTACACTCTAAACAATCATCTATTTCTTTAAGATGGCGATCACGACTGTTTGAGCAGTGCATCCTCCCAGTGCTGACATACAAACTCAATGAGTAAAATAGCCGTAACGCCCAGATCAATGGTAGAACTGATGCTTGGAATATCCCTAAGCCTGAGAGACAGAAAATCCATCAAATAGATTCGCAACATTACAAAGTCCGGGATGTAATTGAAACTATCACCACTTAAAAATGGAAATATACAGACGCTAGATGGAATAATATATTGCTACCCTAGAGGCCATTCCAAGAAAAAAGAAATAGAGCTCGACCTCCAATGCACTCAAACGACATAAAGTTAACAGCAGGACTCAACAGACAAAACAGAGAGAGGTGGAGGTATATGAAAGACGCCTATGTTGAGAAATGGACTATAGAAACAGGCGATTGAGACTGAGATTTCTTCTTCTAAAATGTGTGGCTTATTTTACTCTAAAATTATATTTTCTTCAAATTTGTTCAAACTGATTTATTAAGCAAACTTCTCAGATATGTATACTAACAAAGTAGATTAATTGTTTACGTGGGGAAGAACTTAAATCAGTTCCTTTACTGCTGATTTAAAAATCATTTTGAAAATCAGACGATTTAGTTTTAGGCATTTGAGTTATTTTGTAAAAACTATATACTAGATCCACCAAAACGAGCAGATCCAGCTCTTGTTTATAGCTCTTCAATTTAGTCCAAACTTTCGTTGCTTTCCAAAAGTTCTTGAGATAAACTGCTAACTATTTAGCGAATATTTTAAGCTTATTACTTATGCAATGATTAACAATTTAGCTGAGTGACTTCCTCAGTTGAATTCGTCTCCAATAAACATTAGAAACGTTGTCTCCAGCTGCCGTTCTGTGGAAATCACTATTTACGCATTCCCATTACCATTCGTTTCGATGTATCGTTTGATGCATGTTATAAAACGTCTCGAAAGTTTGAAAACTCAATTAGGGGGATTTCAACGAAATGAAATTTTGAGGAGTCGAATCCATAAACACAGATTTCAGTATTCCACCGATACGGGAAACATGAAATACAATTCAGGGAGCTCTTAAGATATATATTCGATGCTGAGTTCGCGGAAGTCAAATTAATCATGCACAGAAATCAAATTTAGCCTCTGTTCGAGAGGAAATCCGATTTGAGATCTAGTAATAAAGTATGCGCTTCCTTACTTAGTTAGAAGTGGGATGCATTTGCTTGGGAGCTTTAGAAAAATGTTCAAATGCAAGTAAATAATAATAACAACACATTACGTATTATTAATTCTAAAATGAACTTAATTGATTGAAGTGAAGTAATGGATATAGATGTTTCTTCAAGCAAATCAATTATCAGCATACCCGATAGTTCCTTAATTAAATTGTTACTGGAAATCATTAGCGTTATGAAGTCGTCACTTTTAGCTAAGGATCACATAAAAGCGACCACGCAATTTTGTTACACCTTTACATCAGAGCCCAAAATGCAAGCGTGGGTTACATAACAACAGTGGATAATTGGCCCAAGAAAGGACCCAAAGCGAGGTTTTGGTCAGCAAAGGCGTAATTGAAATACATCCCATATTTTTAAATGTATTTTCCTACCATACAGTAGCGGTACAACCCGCATTTGCCTACTGACATCAATAAAACATTAAAAAGTAAATTCTGAATAAACTGATGTGGAAATGAATAAAATTTCTTTTAGGATAACGTTTCATGCTACTCAGCTCATCAATGGAAGTTGCCCAATATTGAACTCTTCTCATGGACACAACGTAATATGGATTTAAAAAGATGTTTATTGTTAGAAATCTTCGTTATTCTGTTCTCATTAGTGTTTTTTATATCTGGGACTCCACTGGTTGCACTGGAAACGCAGCTGGTGTTGTTTGCCCATTTTTTCATTACAAATCTTATTGAAGTATCTTAATATTTGCATTACACCCACTTAGTCTTCACGATACCATCTCGGGATACTTGAATGGTTAATGGTGACTTACTTTGCTTTCGGAATAAACTGCAAGAATATATCGTGTATTTTACGGGTATGTCCCGATATTCTTAGTTACATCTCGAAGCTAAGCCATTTGCGTGGATATGATTAAATTAATATATGTGCGGCACTTTCAACCCTTGGGAGCATCTGCATCCTGCCGGTAACACGTGGGCGTTTTCAACCCTTTTACTTTCGATTTTTAAACTCTCGTTCTCATCTGCATGTCGCCGACGGTTTCTTTATTTGTCCTGTTTTCCCTTTGCCGACAATGCATTATCCCCAATTCAAGAATGTCACCACCAGCTGGTATGCATGCTTTCAATTGTCTTCACATTGGAGGAATTAAAATTATACGGTTAGTATGTGAATGTATATAAGAAAAATTCCAATTATAATGCTTTGAAGCACACTGGCACTCCGGGGAAAATTCCCCATTTTTTAAATTAAACTTCAGTATACTATAGCGTAACAAGGCGTTTGTTTTTATAATGAACTATAATCGCTTTTCACAGATGTAACATAAATCTGTGGCTAAATGTGTACGCTATCATTAGAAAACACCCTGTATAAATATAAATCATGCAAGCAGTATTCTGAACATATACATACCTACATAGAACATTCGGTCATCCTGTTTACGTGGGCATTCGTCTGATTTTCCTGGGTCTTTTGAATACGCTTCCTGTAAAAGACAACAAGACAAATATAATTTAAACAACACAGCAACAGCCGTCGCATGCAGGTGTATGTTCATTAGTCATATTTATTATCTTGAGGTACTTTTATTGCATTGAGGAGACATTTTCGGTTCGATAAGTCCTCAAAGCTTTCAAATATTTACATAGTATCAGTTCGGTAACATGAGGATATAAATGCGTTATAAACTAAACGTGCCTTAACATAAAGGATTAATTTCCAGAAGGAAATACTTAATTACAAGGAATACGTATATTTATACACTTCTCTACTAATAAAGTTCGATAAAGATTGTCAAAATAAAACTCTATTCTTCACTGTTTCTTGAAAATGTTTAGTTTCTTTAAATTAATATTTGTATTATACTGAACAATGTGGAATTTTCGTGTCATTTGTTTCCCGCTTAAAATAAAATTAATATGAAAACAATATGTTTATTTCATTTAAGAATATACGACCAGGGATGATATAAAACCACACAAGGTGGTCCTCAACTAATGTGACAAATTCTCTGATATATTGTTTAGGCAAAAAGACTTCGTTTTCGGAAAATTTGTCTTATGCGAAAGTTAATAGTTTCCGAAGTACAGGATGTCTTTTTCTTAATAGATACAAGTACAACCAATTGTACTATTATCGAAAAAATGTATTTGGCGTTTTTTCAGAGCGAGGAATCCAACTTTCCTATTACTTAGCTTGTAGTTCCTAGAGAGCGCCAGCTGCAATAGTCTGGAGTCATTTAAAAGATCAGAATTTTTCTCGGTTTTAAAATATCGCTTTTTTATTGGCAACATTTCGTTCTCCGATATTTCCTAAAGAAAAAATGTATACTTGGTTCAACTCGATATCTTTCACCGTTTTCGAGATATTTCACATTAAAACCTCTAGTGATTTTTTGAACTATTAACTCAAATTAAATCTCTAAATAAAAAAAAATTGCTCAAATTTTCAATACAACAAAACTAAATAATTTCAAATTCAAAAAGTTCCCAAAATCAATTAATCAATTCAGTTAATTCAAAAAATCACTAGAGGCTTCAAAATTAAATATCTCGAAAACGGTGAGAGATATCGACTTGAACCAAGTACACATCTTTTCATCCAAATCTATCGAGAACGGGATATTGCCAAAAAAAGCAATATTTGTAAACATAAAAAATTCCTGATGTTTTAAATGGATCCAGGGTATTGCAGCTAGGCAGCTCTCTAGGCAGTTCAAGCTAAGTAATAGGAAATTTGGATTTCTGGATCTAAAAACCCGCCAAAAACTGGTTAAGAATCTATTTAAAAAAACTGAAAATTTTCATGCATTTTTTAAATATTGGCAAACTGGTCTTCGACTTAAGGTTCGTTCTATGGAAATCCATTGGAACAATGTTCCTTTCATGGATTCGAATTTATGTGTTTTTATTTGCTCAGAATGGCTTCATTCATATATCCTTTTACTAAAATCCTTAAAAGGGAGACCGGGTTTATCATGGACTTCGCTAATTGAAGTAACCTTCTAGATCTGCATTAGATTGGTTGGAACTGGTCTTCCTGTTGCTAGCCGATGTCTTAACTCGACCTCGCGTCTTCTGGTATTTGTGCTAAGTGAATCAAGATATATTTATTTACCCATTACTTAGAAACCCTCCTCTTGGTGGGTTGGCTTTTCAGCCAATTATCGTGGCTTTCATTCAACCTATTCTTAGTTCTGATCAAAATCTTTGCCCATAGATATAGTTCAGCCACGTCACGATCTATTCCAGTTGAGACTAGTTTAATTCTATTAAAATTTCTATTCTACTAGCAACTTCATAAGTTAAATCCAAGAGTACACGTACATGCATCCAAGGAGTATTACTCTCCTGATGCCCACATTATTGCAATGACAAAATCCTGAGGCGTATATAAAAAGGATTTGGGCCAAGATAATCACCGAGATACACAAGACGATGTGTAGACAAAGCTTTGTTTTGGGGATAATGTGTACTGTATATGCGGAGCTTTTATATGCAGAGATATGGCTTACTTTATAAGCCGGAGATTTTCAAATGGAAACATAGGGTTCCTATTTGTTTTCACCGGGAATATGTGCTTTGCTGGCACTCAAACCGAAGATGGAGTGTAGGAAAATTCAAAGTTGTGAAAATTATTTGCTAACCCCTTTAATATCAATATTGACAATTGATATTTCTTTGATGTGTTTTATTAGCATTACATGCAGAAATCTATTAAAGATCTTCTGTAGAGAATGCATATTCTACTTCTGTTTAGTATTAAAAATATTGAACATTTTGGAAAAACATTCCAAATGAGCGTATTAGCAGTAATAGTTATTTTTAATATTAAAATGTGCAATTTCTAAATATACTAAACTGCCTGAAAACAATTCCTATTGCAAAACTTTTGGGTTCATTTAAATAAATGCATTAAACGAATTTAGTAGTAGTTAAATTATAAAAACGCCCACTGACTTAACTTTATTTGAATATGGCAAATGGCACATATTCGAATTAACATAAATTACTATACATATTGTTTTATTACACACATACCATGAGTGGTGCTGTGTTGCATATTTTTATATTTCGAACGGTTTAAATTAGCTTTCGGATGGATCCAAATGGGCAATCTATTAGCATTTCGCATGGCATTCACACATAGACACCGTTGTTTGTGCAAATCTACCGGGAAAAGCAAGTGATAATGCTTGTGAAAATAAGTCAAATACCCGTCTTTTGTACAAGTCAATTTGTAAACTTAATGGAAACATTGCGAGCTGTTCATATTTAGGTTTTGTTCGATAATACCATGTTTCTACATATCTGTTTGGCTTAGCTTGTTAAAACAACATCCTCAATTGGAAATGATATTTTTATCTTCCTATACGTAAATCTATCGGGTGCGTTTTCATCAAACACCATATAAGATGTTACACAACTTATTCGATAGAAAATAGAAATCGTTTTGGTTGGCATTTTGGCATTAACGCAATATGGGCAAGATACTGCACTTCGGAATTTGTTTTTGCGCGGTAATTATTCATATTTAAGAATCAATTAGGAGATTGGAAATCGGTCATCAATTACAGCGTGTAACTGTATGGAAGATTAAATTCGTGGTAAAGCTGTAAAGAGCAATGCAAGAAACATTATTTTTAACACAAAGCAACATTTAATAAGTCGTTAATAACATTTAAGTGGCAATATTAGCTATCCGGTGAATACGCGAAATTGCTTCATCAATGCATGATCATTTGCACATCCATCTCCATCAATGCAAGATGCATATTTGCATAATTTTTGTCGGAACATACGATTACAGATACTTTACAAATTTTATATTGTTCAAGTTAATTAAAATTGAAATTTTTTATAATCGTTCTCTTTGAGGCTTCAAATTGTTGTTGTAGTCAAAAGAAAATCGAAAAACATGCTCGATTACAACATTTAACTATGAACGTTTACACAAATTAGTTTTTGCCATATTTCAAATGATTAATGCGCTGATAAAGCTGCGGGCTGATTGAAAATCGACTTTATTCCATTTAAGGAGTAATTCGAACGAAAATAGAGAAATTTTCAAATTTATGAATATGTGTCATATTGGTACAAGTTTTTTTAAAACAAAAACGTGTCGGGTACTTTAAGATAAGATAACCAAACTGCCAAGTACCAAACTATTCATGTAGCCACAGAATTGACTAAATTCTATGAACTTTACTTAAAATTACGTAAATTTTCTGCTGTACGTCTTAATAAATTACTAATTACTTTAATTGATAATTTAAGACTCATTTGCGTTAGGAGCTACAAAATGCTGCTTTAGTAGTTAACCTAAATCAAGACCACACAAGCAGAACAGAACAGAAAGTGAAAACCCAAAATTTAGGGCTATAATAAATCAAATTTTTCATAGAATTAATTTAATTTAGACTTGATTTGCAAAAACTCACTCAAGATTAGTTTTCAATAGAAGTGTTTCTTAGTATAATGTGGTAAAAAGAACAGTAAGTAAAATCTAATGGAACACAAGGAACTTAATAATTGCTTGAATGGCATAAAATGAAAGTAATATTATTTGAGAACTAATATAGATTAATGATATATGAACTAACCAAGAACTTTACCCTTAAGGATATAAATCATTAGCAAGCAAGAAGGAAAATAGGTGAGAATGCCATATTTGTAGCTCGGCTATACCTTTTGCAGAAAAAAGAAACGGAACTGATATTTTCCATATATTTTTATTCTGACAGAGGGAGATTAATGAAAATGTATAACGAGAAAGTTCCTTATTTGGTCAGTCGTATTTTTGTCCGAAGTTTTTTTTATAGCAGTTACGTACAGAACTCAAATAAACGCCTTTATAAATGCATTAAACATACACGGCTGCACGTATCGATAAGTATATGAAAACTAGTTTACTTTCAAGTACATGATGAAATTATTACTATTTTTCTAAAACCTTGAATGTACTGTTCGATGTGACATTGTATTATGTGGCAAAAAACTCGAATGTACACTTACGATTACTGGTTAGTTCGCGTATTATTTCAAATGTGTTTATTTAGCAGGCTTTATTTGAGTAAGTTATGAAAATAATCTAATTAAAATTTTTATACAAAATTGTTGCTGCAGTGTATTTTATTAATTAAATAATTTGCTTTACGCGTTAATCTTATTCCATTTTAAAATTGATTGTTACTTTTTGTTGTTAATTGGTGCATTAAAACGGTATTTATGAAAACGTGCCTATTAAGACATAATAAAAGCTAAGTATTGCTTCAAATCAATTGAAAGAATCAATCAGAAGATAAAAATGTTCAAATACTTGAAGATAAGATCTGTTTACATTCATACATACGTAAGTAGATTTATTTGAAACATTTACCTCTAAATTACTTTTAACCGGAAATAAATATTTATTTTGTTTCAGTAAACATACTTTAAATACACTTTTGTTACTTACCATTTTGCATTTAACAAAAACAAATAATTAATGCTAATTTAGAGCTGAAAGGCTCTACTGTTGGAAGAAGAACTATTACATATGGTCTTTTTAAACTTATTTAAGCCGTTTATTGTTTTTAGGTAGCTTTAATTTGTGCGTAATTATTTTCCGATTTATAGATTTGAATTGATTATTGATTCAAATGTGCACCAAAAATTGAGTTTTTTAAGTTTGGACATACTTTATTTGACTATTAACTTGGCTCGATCTATCGTGAACCTTATCAAATAAATCCAGTTGAAGTAGAAGGTATGTGCTGTTAATTTTCATTATCTGAACTTCGTGTCGTTAAGATTAAGCTGTTTTGCAAATTATTTTCGAATTTTTTGCTTCTTAAAATGTCATTTTGTTATTAACAAATTGCAATTGCAAGTGCAAATTAAACGGTGGCGGTTGCTTTGCAGATTTATTTGCGCTTACATCCTGCAGATTTATTTAAATCTTCTGGGCCAAACTCTTTAAGCTTGAGTGTAATCAAATTTTCCATGTTGTGGTAACGCTTGATTTTTCTAAACTTACGACTTTCCATAGTTCGATCGATAATCGAGGTAGCGGGTAGATACACATCTGTAATCCCAACAGATGATAGATCTACTTCAGGGACGCGCCCCTGCCTACGCGAGCCTCTGCTTATCTCCCAACTCCACACGGGGGAAATCAATGTCACACCCGAAATTTCCCAGCCAAATCTAGAATTCCCTTCCTAAAATCCTACCTACCCCACTCACCAAGACGCCCAGCCAGCGTGGTGTTTCAAATGCTGACTCCTCTCAAATGGATAAAAACCGAGTACAAAACCCCCAGTTCCCAGCGGTACAGCAACCCCAACCAAGACAGCGGTTGGCACAGGGCTCAGACAGGGGGTGCTAAGAATCCCTGGGTTGGATCAGGCTGTCACTTTTATATAGCGACTTACAATGCAAAGACTATAATTACCGATGATCGTTTAGTCAAATTAGAATACGAACTGGAGAATATCAGATGGGATATGGTGGGAAAAGCCGAGACAAGAAGAAGAGGTGAACAATGCGTGAAGCTAAACTCCGGACACGTCCTTTTCCATAAAGGAGATGAGAACAACAGTATAGGAGGAGTTGGAATTCTAATCAACAAAATAGTAGCCGCAAATCTAAAATCCTTAAAAGCACTATGAGATCAGGTAATATATATCACAATGATCATAAATAAAAACAACTTTGAAATACATCCAAGTATATGCATCAACTTCTTCCCACGAAGACGAGGAGGTAGAAACAGTATATGAAGATATAGCCAAAGCACTCTAAGAAAATAAAAAAGAGCATGTGATAATAGGTGGTGACTTTAATTCCAAAATAGGGAAGAACACAGATCCAACAGAATTATACATAGGAAAGTTTGGAATCGGAACCAGAAACGACCGAGAAACAATGCTGGCCAACTTCCTACAAAGAGAAAAGCTCTACCTCTTGAACACCTGCTTTCAGAAAAACGAAAAACGCAAATGGACATGAACAATCCCAAATGGAGACACAAAAAACGAGATCGACTTCATTATCTCTAAGCAAAAGCATATAATTCAGGATGTAGATGTGATAAACCAACTAACTACTGGAAGTGACCACAGAATGGTTGGATGCAAAGTTTTCATAGATCTTAAGCTTGAGAGAGCCAGAAGACTGAGGCAAATAACAACCAAAATAAATGGGAAACAGCTTAAGGACGAAAATGAAAGCTACTAAAAACAACTTAGCAAAAACTTCTCTAAAAACTCAGGACAGTCAAATGAATGAGGCCAATAAAAGAATAACAAAGATCATAAAAGAAACGGCTGAACAGACGTCCGAATCCCTTCGAAAATCTGGGGACAAGCTATCAAGTGAAACCAAACAAATGCTGGAAACACGAAGAGAACTCATAAAGAAGGGGAAAAGGGACACAATAGAATTTACGGAGACCAATAAAACGGTTATCAAAATGGCAAAACAGGACATCCTGAAATATAACACCAAACAGATACAAACACTTCTGGAGAAAAATAGAGGAATAAAGATATGTAAAAGACAGAACACGCAAAGGAAAGAAATAACGAAGATAAGGGATGAGGCAGACAAAGTAATGGAAGATAGAACACAAATACTGAAGGTGGTTGAATCCTTTTATACAGACCTGTATGAATCAAAAATCACGAATGAGAAAATGATGACAAACCAAAAGGATTGTCAATATAAATTCAGAAGAAATGCCAGCTATAGATGTCGAAGAATCAGAGAAAGCACTTCATCAAATGAAGAATGGCAAGGCAGCAGGAGAGGACGACATACTACCGGAAATGCTAAAGGAAAGTGACGAGAAAACCAAAGAAGAACTAGTGAAGCTGTTTAACTTATGCTTAACATCTGAACAAATTCCTGAAGGCTGCGAAAACGCAATGGTTGTTCTGATCTACAAAAAAGGGGACCCAACGGACTTGCAAAACTACAGGCCAATCATTTTACTCTCCCAGATATTCAAACTGTTTATCAGAATAATAACAAACATATTGGATAGAAAGCTTGAGTTATACCAACCAAAAGAGCAGGGGTCTCACCGAAGCAGTTCACTCTGGTCTTAGAGGACATCTTCAAAAAACCAGAATGGAGCAATAAAGGAATTAACATTCCGGGAGAAAACCTATACAGCTTCAAATTCGCTGATGATATAGTTATATTCGGAAAGGATGAGCTAGAACTTACCAAGATGATGGAAGAACTACAAGAAGAAGCAGCTAAGATTGGATTATTCATGAACAACACACATGAAGCAGGAGGGACAATATCGATACACGGACAAATAGTAAACAAGACGACATCATACATATACCTTGGACAAACAATAACACTCGGCAAGCAAAACCAAGAAATCGAGGTCAACAGACGAATCAGACTGGGATGGGCCGCATACGGAGGACTGAAATACATCCTTAATACGAAGATACCAATTGCATTAAAATCAAAAATATATAACGAGTATATCCTCGCAGTCTTGACAAAGAAAACCACTAACAAACTAAGAGTGCATCAAA
Source organism: Dendroctonus valens (assembly GCA_024550625.1). Lineage (NCBI taxonomy): Eukaryota > Metazoa > Arthropoda > Insecta > Coleoptera > Curculionidae > Dendroctonus > Dendroctonus valens. The sequence continues at coordinate 227,847 of JAJTJO010000001.1, read as the reverse complement.
GAGGCTTAGAACGAAGATTAGTAGGACCACAAAACCAATAAATGGATAAGAGGAAAAACGCAGGTAACAGACGTCATACAAAGAATTAGCTCTCTAAAGTGGCAATGGGGAGGACATGTCGCCAGACACAAAGAAAACTGGAGTGGGCACATCAGCAGATGGAGACCCTGGGGAGAGCGAAGAAGTGCTGGAAGACCGCAGCAGAGGTGGTACGATGAATTGAAGAAATTCGCCGGGCTAAACTGGTACCAAGTCGCACAGACGTGGTACGTGGTAAAAAATGAGAGAGGCCTATATCCAATGGATAGAGAACGGCTGAAATGTAAATGGAAAAAACTAGGCTTTTACAACTTTCAACATAACTCTCCTTTTTTCAAATTCGAAGAAGTTGTGGCTAAATTGTCGCAATAAATTGAATAGTTGTCTGAGAATTGCTTCAAATTGCTGAATTCAATATGTAGTTGTATCGACATTCCGTTATAAAACAATATAAAACCAAGTAACTCAACGACAAAATAAACCAGCAGCAGTTTTTATTCATTACCAGAGCCCATCAATATGACGGTTATGTGGCCGATGTCTTTGCACTTTTCACACTATTTTATATTCGCAACGACAACCCAGGCAGCCAAATTGCCTCTAAATCATTTTTTATTGTTTTCCTAACGTCATTTTGCATTCCATATAAATAAAAGTCGATGTCGTTGATATTATCGATACGTTACCGTGTCGCGTTGTCACGTACATTTCCGCTATTCATATTCTTAAGCCAAATATGAAAGAGTTGTCATATGTTGGGGTCAAAATTCCTGTTAACTCACATCATAGTGGGCGATCGGTGTTCGTGCATTTTTTTAAGACGACCGTTGGCACCACATAGTTGAGTAGTGCGTTTCTCCAAATCCATTAAATTGAGTAACGTTAAATTTCAAATTTAGAAGATTTGCAAGATTCATCTAGTTTTTTAAAAATAATGTTTCATTTAAAATGGGATGTATTAAATCTAAGGGATGTAGGTATAAAAGAGTTCAAAACGCAACTCAACTAACTTTTCTTCAATGTGTCTTACACATACGAAAAGAACAAAAAACAAATGAAAAATTAATTGGAAAATAAGGAGGAAAAGTGCTGAATTGGAGATTTTCAGACGAATAATATTGGTAAACCTGATCATAGAAACCATAAGCTACAATTAGATTCGTTCGAACATTTATATTTTTTGCATCTACAGGGGTTTAAGCAGTGAATGTTCAACATGATAAATGCGTTTAATCGCCGCCAAAGAAAACTCCGGTGTAGGTTTTAATGCTAAAAAGGAACGAACATTGCAAAAAAAACTTCTTGTCCAATAGTCAAAACTTGTAATGTAAGCAAGACAAAAATTGACCACGAAAAGTCGCAATATCTTTAGGAATTGAATGAAAATGAACATACACTTTTGAATTTTTAAAAGGAAATACCAAGGTGTTAATTAAAAGAACTTTAAAAAGTCAAAATTACGAGTATTATGATGATTTTATTATTAGAAACTGATGTCCGATGATTTAGTAAAATTGAACGATTCTCGTACTCACCAAGTGAGCCCCTATGACCCCTTAAAAGGAATGACGCCAAGTTTGAATCACCCTGTATAAGTATTCTACAATTCATTTTGTTTCTAGTTAGTTTGTGATAACTGTTTTACTCTACTTCAGCAAGATTTAAGTAACCGATTGATAACTTTTTCTCTTGCAAATCTTTGAATGACTCTAATCCTTCTACACATAAATGAACATACTTCCAAAACGACCGACAATTCTCTGCTGTCATTAGCAAAAAATATATAAAGAACTACCCAATGTGTTCAGCTAGAGAGCCTTGCCAGCTTAATCTGTAATCACTATTTGTCTTTAATTTTTATATACATCTGCATTATTTTGTTTGGTTCCATACTTTAGTAGTAGTAGTAAACATCTTTATTTCTAAAAAACAGGCTATCGACCTATCGGTCTTTCTGTCCTTGTTTAGTACATGCAGTCTTAATCTAAACAAACAAATAAAGGTAAAAATTATCTTATTCTAGGTTACTAATTTAATAATTTTAATTCTGGCAAACAGAGATCTTAGATTTATTGTCCAGTAGTCAGTTACTATTGTAAGCGTTCGAGTAGCGTTGATGTAGGGAAACGGAAGCGGGATTGTCTGGTTGGTCTTGTAAGACAAAGGGGATTCAGTATGGTCCAGTTGTAGGGGTTGTTTGTCCATTTTGTCTGTAAATGTATGAGTCTTTCCGAAATCTTTGTCATGTTTGTGCGTTCGTATAGTAGTTGGGTGGAGGGGTTGTGTAGTGGGTTTTGGGGGTGTCTTATTCGTGTTATTAGTATTAGTGCAATTTGTTCTGTTGTTTGTATATAACGTTTTGTCCTTTCTGTTCCGTTGGTCATGAGTATATGTCCATAGTCTAGCAAGGGTCTACAAATAGCTTTATATATTTTGGTGGCGGTATTTATGCTGATTCATCTGTCTTTGTAGGTTAGTGATCGGAAGTGTTTTGTTCTCGTTATTGTTTTTGCCCTGATGTTTCGTATATGTTTAGTGAATTTAAATTTGTGGTCAATTGTGATTCCAAGGTATTTTACGTCGTTTTTTGGTTGTGTCGTTGGCCGATCTGCAGTTATTGTAGGGGAGTCAGCGTTGAGTCTGTGGTTTGTGAGCAGAAGTTGGTTTTTTGACGCATTTGGTGTTAGTCTCCATTTATAAAACCATGTCATTGTATTGTTTGTTAGTGTTTGGAGTCTTTGAGCTGCTCTCTCAATAGTTTTGTCATGTACAATAAGTGCCGTGTCGTCTGCGTATTGTAATATGTATACCGATCTGTCGATTTGATTTTTGTCTGGTAAGTTGTAATTGTATATGTCATGGCAGTATATATTGTAGAGAAACGGTGAGAGCGGGGAACCTTGCGGGAGTCCCTGTCCAGAAGAAAAAGAAAAAGATAATGTGTTGTCAATTCGTACTTGTAGTAGTCTGTTTTCGAATAAGTTTTTTATGATATGGAGTAGATATGTTGGTGTGTGGAGCTTGTAAAGTTTGTAGAGTAAGCCCATATGCCAGACACTGTCAAAGGCCTTGTTAATGTCCATGGATAGACACGCCGACTTTCTGTCAGTTATGTGAGTTGTTTGTATATTGGTGGCCAAAATAAAGAGCGGATGAACAGTCGAGTGATGTTGTTTGAAACCAAATTGGTAGGTAGGTATATATTTTCCGATCAGTTTTTCAAGTCGCTGCTTTATTATGTACTCAAAGACTCTGCTAAATACTGGTAGTAATGTAATTGGTCTGTAATAGCTCGGTTCCATACTTTATTAATTCACAAATCAGAAAAAACCGCAGGACTAGTTTGGCGGTGTTTATTCTCATCAGCTGGGTTATCTTATATTAATTAACAAACGATACTAAATATGCAATAGTCTATATTCATACTAGATGTGTGATGGACACTAAGATTGACATATTTAGATCTAAACTTTTACTTTCAACTGACAAGACAACCACGATAGAAATTGTGAATAATAGCGCACAAACGCAAATATTTTCTTCACATTTTGACGAATTTTTACTTGATTTATAGCATTGGTTTAGTAGATTTGTTATTTAAATGCCTATGCAACGATATTTCTCGACCGGTCAATATACAGTGTATCTAATGGGTAATGAATATAAAATAAATATGTATTGAACAATTAAAGCATTGGTGGGCATTTCCCACTTAGAAATCGTAAGGTGTTTTAATTAAATTTTTAACGACCGCCATAATTTATTGACAATTTAAATAAAGGCTTTGTCGTTTTGTTTTTATGGTTGCCATAATTAGAGCAAGGTAACATGTTTAAGAGCATTTTGTTGCGTTCCAGTTTTAATTGCTTTGCGACTTTTTCATACTTGGACTAATAACTTCATAATTCACTAGTTTGTAAATGAGTGTAACGGGGCATCACATTCTTTTAACGGATGCAGACGATAAAAGACATGATACGTTTATATCGTATTATATGTATTTATACGTCATTTGCTGTAAGGACGTTTTATGACGATGATTGGGTGCGGCACTAAGTAACTCTCGCTGACTTTTTATAATTTTTATGCCAATAATACACTCTGAGAAACTCTGCGTTTTTCACGTTTTTGTGAAACTCAGGTTTTTTTCAGAAGAAGACAGACAACCGCTGAAATGTTTTATTTAGATTTTTTACATTCATTCCTTTTCAAAAGCGGACACATTTTTCTCTAAAAACAAAACGATAAACTGCCTTTTTGAACAAGCTATCTTGTGCCACTATAAACGCGTATTAATGAAATGCAAAAAGATAAATTATTTGAAGTGTTTTCATGTTGTGTGTTTGAATTATCTTTTGCTTCCTGATTTGTTTGCAACGTCAACTTTTCTTATACAATTTTCTCATTCTATTCAATACATATTTTTCAAATCCATTCCAATTTCTTTTAACTGAGTTATTGCTCTATCTCTTACTAGCTTTTCTCACTGGCCAAGCTTATTAAGACTCATGGCGATTTTGATTATTTCCTTGATTAATTTCTGTCGAACGTAGCTAGTGATTAGTAATGATATTTCACTCATCCCTAATAAATGATGCTTCAGATTCGTTCATCTGTATGAATTTTGACAACCAGCCTGATGGGCAACTATGAAGATCAGTAGCTATCGTCTTATCAAGATCGTTTTATCTCTACTTTAGCAACCTTTACTTCGCATCTCTATGTAGTGGAGTTATAATCTTGATTAATATCGATGCCATTAATTTGATGTGTTTGATGATTAGACAAATTATAATTTAGCATGTAGTTGCACCCACGTGAAGGGGTACTAGATTAGTGATTGCAAAACTGATTGATGTATACCAAATCGTCTTTGAAATATAAAATATAAAAAATTAAAAATAATTCGCTTCAAGTTACATACTAACCATTGCCCATTGCCATTTTTGGAAATACTGCCTATTTGCAGTCATTTTCTTCAAATTATATTAACTTTTTCAGGTCATCCGAATAAGTTTATCAGCTTCTCAGTTTTCGTATTGTTTTAACATATACTTTCATAAATAAGGACTCATAAATTTCATTTTCTTATTGCTTTCTTCTTGGGTTATTGTATGAAATAAAACACCAGCAACAACAATCCGATATGAATACGAACATCGAATGGTTGTACAAGTTATGACAGTAGCACACAATAAAGTGAGAAACATATTCACAAAGACCAGTAAAGGAATATAACTATTTATTATTATTACCGCAATAGTGCATTAATTGCATACAAGTTAATTGTTGCCGACTGTCCAGGCCCACAAATGGGAGTGCATAATTATGGTAATGAGTGATTGTGAAAATTTTATACCTACAGTAATTCGCGCTTGCATGACTTTGCGTATACCCATTTTTAGTCGTAAGTGCGATATATTTAAACAAAATAGATGGTTAATTGACTAGAAGAGTAACAAATCCAGGTTTTTTCGTGATATAAGTGATATAATCGCTGAGAATAATTAGGTACGAACATACAACAAATTTAACCGATAACCGAACGAGAGACCAATATGATCTGAAAAGCAGCTGGATACTGCACACTCATTTTATTAAACACAAAAGTTTTTCGCTCTCCAAGTTTTAACTCGAGATTGCAAATTTGGTGTTTTACTATTTTTCGTTTCGTGGCGTCACATTCAAATGCCTCACAAGAGATTTGGAAAATGGGTGATATTTTGTTGATCCTCTTAGGTGCCAGTGTTGTAAAATATGGATGGTCATTAATAGATTGTTAGTAATCAGAATGTTGATGCGTAGAATTGGGAATCCGTACTAACAGCAGGAGGTAGACGTGAATGGGTGTTGGAAGAATCTACAGAACGTTCTGAACAACATAAGCGAAAATACCTTAAAACCGTCACAGAATACCAAAAGGAAACGTTGGATGACAGACGAAATTCTTGCATTGATGGAGGAAAGAAGCAAAATTAAAAATGATAAGAGCCGGTATAACGCCTCACACCGGAACATAAAAAGGGAGATCAGACGTGCCAAAGGAAAAGAGATGAGGGATATGTGGGCAGAAATGGAGGACCTGAACCTACAGCATGACTCTTTTAACATGCATCGCAAACTGAAGAAAGTAGCAGGAATATTTAAAAGGAAACCACCTATAGTCTTAGTAGATGCGAACACTAGACCAATAATTGAGGAAGAACAAAAGCAGGCCGTCTGGGAAGATTACGTGACAAACCTGTCTGAGGACGAAAGATCTAACAGAGGTCGCACACGCTATTAATCTTGGGGAAAACAATAAAACAATCGGCCCAGGCAACGTACCTATCGAATTAATAAAACTCATCAATGATAATAACATTTAGCTCAATGTAGAACTTTTTAACAAAATGTATACTAGTGGAGGCCTCCGCGACTATTGGCTAAAGTCCACTTTTATTCCAATTCCTAAAAAGCTACATTCAAAAAGATGTGAGGAATACAGATTAATCAGCATCATGAGTCACCGCTGAAGACCTTCCTCAGAGTGATACATGCGAGAATATGAACGAGATGCAAACTCGATTTTGATAGAACGCAGATTGGTTTTAGACATGGCTTTGGGACCAGAGAGGCGTATTTCTCTCCCATTGTACTACTACAGAAGTCCAGAGAACAACGCAAAGACGTATTTGCCAGTTTTGATGACTACGAAAAGGCGTTCGAACGTGTTCAACATGTAAAACTAATTGAAGCACTGCAAAAAGCGGGAATTGATCAGAGAGATCTCCAAATCATAAGGAACCTGTACTGGAATCAGATGGCAAATACACGAGTCGACCGCAGATCAAACAACAATGCAGAGATATGTCGGGGTGTACGGCAGGGTTGCATATTGTCTCCTCTTTTATTCAATTTGTATTCGGATATTATTTTCAAGAAAGCATTAGAGACCGACATTGATTTTAAGATCAATGGACTTCCTGTAAACAACTTGAGGTATGCAGATGATACGGTTATTATGGCGGAAGGCATAGAGGAGCTCCAACAACAGCGTGATGAACGCCAGCAGGGAAAAGGGAATAAACATAAATACAACGAAAACCAAATTCATGGTTATCCCCCGTACACAACATGCAAACGCCCACCTGGAGCTGCCCACCTGGAGCTGAATGGGGAACAGATAGAGAGAGTCAGAACCTAGACTCTCTTATAAGAGATAACCTAGACCCTAAAGTGGAAATTAAAAGTCGGACTGAGATAGCATGATCTAAATTCTGTGTGATGAGGCCACTATTTTGCAATAATGGTTTAAAGATGACTTTCCGACAACGAATGAATAACTGCTATGTTTGGCCTATTCTTATGTACGGAGTTGAATCCTGGACACTAAAGACCAATACCTTGAATCGCCTGGAGGAGTTTGAGATGTGGATACCGCGACGGATTCTACAAATTCCCTGGACTGCGAGAATGACTAAAGACGAGGTTTTAAGAAGAGCGCGGACAGATCGTGAGCTCCTCATAGTAGTAAAACGTAGGAAGGTGGCGTATGTGGGTCACCTGATGCGAGGCGAAAAATATTCCCTTCCCAAAATTATAATGGAAGGCAAGATAGATGGTCGGTGAGGAGTGGGCAGAAAGCAGATGTCCTGGCTGCGTAACATCCGCGACTGGACTGGTCTCCGAGCTGCGGGAGAACTCTTCAGCCTGGCCGAAGACAGAGATGCGTTTTCCCAAGTGGGTGCCAACCTCAGATAACTGACAGGGCAGTCGAAGAAGAAGAAGGTGTTGAGGCGTGTGAGTATACGTAACAATTCGTAAAAAGTGACGCCTAAAAAAATGTATGGCAACAATTAGTACGTGTGTCTCATTCTCATGAAAGAAACACGTAAAATCATTAATCTCGCCAATTTTATTTCTTCGACGAACAAGAATATATCGATTTTACTAATGCAAATGAATTTTGCAATCATACTTTTCGTAGTTCGATTAGTTTGGGTTTAATTACACACGACAGAACAAAGTTCTTGTAAACAGTTTAAGAGAACAATACTGTCCATCCACCTGACTGAATATGAAGAGCAAGTTGTAATAACATTGAATGAAAATTATATTAGGCAATTGGAATTCGCCCATTGCCATTTGGTGATTAATAAAGATATTTTTTCTGTGTATATATATATTCTTTTAAACACAAACGCAGGTTTTTGCTATTTTACCTCTCTCTCGATCATTAATTAGTTTTTGCAGATTTAACGCAGATTTGCTATTTTTAAGCTGCAAGACTGGCAATCTCGTTAGTAAGTTTAATTATACCTGCAGAACGTTCATTAAATGCACTGTGATAGTGTTTTCCGTTGAATTTATTGGATTTTTGGATTAAAATTATTTATTATGATTTGAGTATTCACATTATAAATATATTCCTAAGGAAGTTGTTGTATTTCAACCTGTTGGGAAAGCATGTACCGGTAATCCAAAGATAGAAAATTGTTTCAAATGGTTCTATTAGAGTTACTCAGTCTGGAAAAAGCAATTTAAAAAAGGCGTTTAAATCTCTTGTAGCTTCATACTAATAGTAGAAAACAAGATTTAATAACCCTAGGTAGATAACCCCATATGTAACTTCATACGCTCCTAATGTTTCAAGCATTTATCCTAGTATATTCAAAGTTTTTCAAGCCTGTTTTCACCTAAATATGTGGCTGTTGTTTTTTTAATATAAAGCTCTTAAATACTTAAAAATAATGGTGTTTTTGCAACTGTAATTGGCGTTGAAAGCAAATCTCGCTCTAATCAAGCTCATGTCCTTTTAATCATAATTTAAATACTTAAATGTAATTTTATCACTTAATACAACTTGATGGCGAACCAAATGATAATAATTATGCATCATTTACGTAAACACGTGCTAAAATTTATATGGTTTATGCAAACCACTCGAAACCGTACTCGATAGATAAACCAGTATTATTATTTACAGTGGCTTGAAAGCTTGTTGCTAAGGATGATCATACGATGTAGGAGGAGCTTCAAGTATTGGCGGCCTTGCAACTGAAAAGGAATCACTCACTTGAAAGGTAAGTGCATTTAGAATAAAATATTTTTAATGAGTACTTAAAATTTATTGATTTTCGTTATTACTGTGCGTGGGTTTAGTAGAACAAGTTGATGCTGCAAGTAGCTTTTAATATGACATAATGTGTAGGTTTTGTGAGGACTTTTTTCATTTGAAAATTGTTTATCCGCATTCATAAAAACATCTCAAATGATTAGTGGTAGTTGGTGAAATAGAATGTTCTCGATCATGATCTTATTGACACGCAAAACACCTTGTTGAGATATACAATTAGACATTGACCAATCGCGTTTCTTCAACACACAAGATAACTGATGTCTAATGCTTTATATATGCATTTTTACGCGATTCTTAGCCTCTCAACAGACTGGCCCTCTGTTATTGTGCAGAATACAGTGCTTAAGAAAATGCGCAATTGATTTGCCGGAAACCAGGCAGAAATTATCTTCAATTTCAGCACGAGATTTTGAGTTTTCGATCATCCTAAAATAAATTTGAAATAAATAGTCCTATTTGCATTTCGCTACACGAACATAGGAAAATACAAGCCAAATTGTCCACTTTCCATGAATTTTGGCAACAACAAATGCCTTAATATTTGCATATTGGTAGCTTGAGAACGGAGGTTTAATTTATATACCAAATAAATCACCATGCGTATTGTCTTCAATAATTCACTCACTGATAAGGCACCAAGATACCACCGAAAAAACGCTCTACTCGGTCACTGCCTGAAGTGTAAACCCTAATCAAAGAACATGTGCATAAACGAAAGTTTGTTTAAAAATGTGGCTTCAACAGACTTATGGATTACTTGAAAATTAGCTTCAGAAAAGCGCAGATATATCGAAAGAAAAAATATAATCAACAAAGCAGACGGCAACTAGCGACAAGTTCAATCTCGGATTCTTCAACAAAATCCGTTTGGGACCAGAGAAGAAAATTTACTTCTTGTGTTCAATCCACAGTTGTAATTATTTCTTGAATCTTAGGTGTGTCGGGTGGACGAGTCAGTAAAGTGTTTTAGACGGTTGCGAGATTGATGACCAACATAGAGGCGGGCATGGCAAGAAGGAAGTATAGTTTAAAGGAATTTGCAACTATAATCGATTGGGATAAGATGAATGTTTTGTCTAAGACCCAAGGCGATCAAGACTGAACTGAATACGGGTTCCATAAATTAGATAAATTGAGAACTCTTCATTTGAACAGTTTTCAAAGCCGTCGAAGTTATTGAGGGCAATCCTGACAAAACTATTGCGGGCTGAAGCTAGTTTGTTTTCATTATTTAGTTATCCTGGACTAGATTAAAAATTAAACCAGCAACAATCGCCACAGAGAAGTTGACATCTTAGAAGAAAATAAGCAGATTGTTCGTATGTGATGTGATTTTTGTTTCCTGGGGAGACACGCGAGTCAAACCCAGAAGAAGAATTGGATCAGAAAATGTTTTAAAGGCTACACTTAAGAAACTAATGCCTTATATTTTCAACTTCTCCAATTGTATTAAATGTTAGTCATTCTGAAAGCAGCTGATTTTGAGTAGTTTGATATGGGGCTTGTAACTTTTTATGAGTTGCAGTTTAATGATTTGCTAAAACTGGAGCTTTAGGGGCTAGCATTCCTATGTGCAATTTTGTACTTAAGACTGCAATTGTGATTCACACTATCTATCACCGCTTCAAAAGCGGTGATAGATTTTCTAAAGATTCTAATTAAAAAGTGCAAATACGGTAACGATCAATTGAGAGGAAAAATTACTTTTAGTTAGGTGTATGTTTTGCATTATCACTTGCTGAAAGGAATCATCTCGATCTTATACTTGAAAATATAAATAAAAGGGAAATTTAGGAAGACAGAAGAAATTGTTAAGCAACCAGTAGGAGAAGAAGAAGAAGTTCAAAACGAACCCAAAATCAAAGCAAAGACAGTTTAAGCAAATGATGATTATAGAAGTAAGTAAATCAAACAATAAGCATGGATGATAAAAGACATCTTGAAATCGAAGAAACAACATAAATTACAGAAATGAAAAGGACCAGCGATTATTAATTATTACAGTACAGATAATACGAATCAAACGATAAAACTTGAAGTCGAAATGCGATAATACGATGTTAAATTTACTGAATATAACATACTGTATCTCTCAAAAAGTAAATAAGAAGAAATGCATATTAAGATCTTCCCCTGAAGTTTCCTACGTATTACGTGACGGGAACCAGGGAACCGATAATGACCAAGTCGAACATAAAAGTTTCAAACAATTACAAAATTAAATAAATTAAAGAAATCTAAAAAACTTCTTACATTAATACTGTAACAAAAAAAAACATGTTGATACACCGCGTTAAGTGATTATATTGGTAAAATTAATGTATAAAAGAGGAATGGTGCAAAGAAAGGATAAAAGAGGAGGAGGTGGATGTATATACACTGGCTAAAATTCAATCAAGCAAACATTTTGAAATAAAGTTTGTATGTGAATATATACAGAATGTATATAAAATAAAGCTTGAATATTAGTTATGGTCAAGCGCTTTCGACAATTAACTCATTATCAGGGCCGCTTAAAAACAACAAAGTAACTGTAAGCGAGAAACTTGACAAACATAGGTGAAAATCGTTAAAATAGTGTGAGAACAAACTGACGAGAAAACGGAATAAAATTAAATAAAAAGGTAAAATGATCTGGACTGGTCAACCCTCACAGTCAGGTGACCGTCTGAAACAGCTTGAACATTTAAGACTTTTGCACAAAGCTTATTTATATTGGCAGGAAGAAAGAGATTTACTTTTTCCTTATTCATACAAAATACTCATAAAATCCTTGTGTACTTAAAAACGAATAATTGCATGCTTAAAACTCAATGATTCGGCGACTGGCTTGGGCAGGGACAAGCATTAGATCCAACTTTAAAAAACAACAGCAAGTGTTGCAAAGAGAAAGGAATAACATTACCATACAGAGAAGAAATGTAGAAAAATGAATATAGAAAACTTAACTGTAGCCATCTGGTTAGGTGTCGAAATTAAAAAAAACTCGTCAATTAACTAGCTCGTTTTATGGTTATCTAAATTGAAGTTGCTCATATGTGCGGCAAAGTAAGCTTACATTAATAATGCCCTTGCGAAGAACCTATGTAAAGAGCCGACAAGGATCCTGTTTCATAATTAGATCATTATCGTTGCATTTTTGCGGTCACATAATTACCCTGCGGACATACAAAAAGTGTCAGCTAAATTTATTGATGCATTTTATCGATAAAATAATTAGTAATTTTTAGCCTCTGGACAATGCAGGTGTTTCCTATTTATATGTCTAGATAATTTATGATGACATTAACAGGGAGATATTTTTAACGATGCATTATAACGATTGTATTTGCCGGTACACGATGATATCGTGGTTAGGAGAAATCTTTATTAGGAGTTTGAATGATTTGACGGTCAAATTTATGGGAGGAACATATTTGTTTTAAAACTGTTAAATTACGTACATTTTCTCTAATGACTTTCGGTATTACTTTCATTAATTATACTACTTAGTTTAATGGCATCATGTTTCCCAGTCTCGAGTCCCAGTGCTATTGGAGAAATCTATGATATACAGAAAAGTTCAGTGTAAAAACCAACAAAGTTGCGCTTGCATATCCACTATGTTTGAAAACGTATTCAAAAATGATTTTTGATGATTGGGAATACATAGTTTAAAGGTGAACTTATTCATTCGGGTTTATCACTTTAGTTGTCCCTTTATTGCACCTTTTGAACCCGATGGTAGTATTCGATCCATCATCAGCGTACTGTGGTACCATTGCTATCATTAATATAATTGCAAAACGGCATGTTGTAGTAGATCCAGCACCAGAATCCACTCAGTTTAGAAAAATGGAAAAGAAACAGTTTGATTGGCACAAAACATATAAAAACCTCGTTCGGTAGCAAACAAGTTGAATAATTTGAAACAGTCAAGAATCATTCGATAAATTCCAGCTAGTCTCTAGCATTTGCTCAGCGAACCAAAGCCATATCGTTGATAATTATGATGCCTTCGAGGTGGTCTGCAAAACGCCGTTCAAATTTTGATTGGCTACTCGCTGAGCCAAAGAATCTTGAAAGGGAAACAGCAAATAAATAACACAGTAATGATAAGCTCGGACAATCGAGCAGGAAAGGTGTAAAGATAGTTGCTTTATTTTCAATTCTGCTCTTAATTGAGGTATATTTATATTTTTATATTGTGCACTTCCAATAGGATTACGTCAAGCGTACTTGATACTTCTTCAGATCTGTAGATTTAATTGCACATACGGATTAGCAAAGAAAAGGCTTTTACTGATTTTCGACGAAACCTGACTCCGGCAAACAATTCTGTTGTAATTAAGTTTTACATACAAAAACTTTTCAGTTTCATTAAAGTGACAGCTGGAGGTCGTTTTGGATCGGACAATTGAAAAATGCAAATCAATTATTATAATTAGGATTAGACGTAAAATTTTTAATTGGCTGTTCAGTGAAGCGCATAAATGCAAAACGGAAATGGCCAATGTTAAAGAAAGCAGCTCACCAAAGAGGTAATGGTTGCTTTGGGCATTTAAGCTCTAATTACGTGACTTGCTAGGTTCATTTAAGAAATATAAAAGTTAGTGTGGTGCACTAATGGGATATTTAATAAATATATGTCTGAAACGATGAGACGGAAATGCTCATAACTTATGGTTGATAAAAATATAATAATGTAACAATAAAATGCTGTTTGCCTGTGAGCACCGACTTCATTTTATTCACTTAGAATAATTCAGTAAGATGAACAGCAAATAAAATTGGGAATGTCCTAATAGACAGCAAAAAGGGGATATGTTTGCAAACTCTCATTAAACTTCTTCTTGATCTTTTAGATCAATGTGTACATTCTTGTTAGAGCTTTTAATTTAACACCAATTTCTTCCTATGAGTTAATCAAATCAATGTTAATAAAGCAATCATCCTCATCGATTGTCAGGATAACACATACCTACAAAGTGAAAAAATGGGCATCATGCCAAATCGCAACATAAAGACCTTGAATTGGATATAATTATTATTTCCCGGTGGGTAGTCAACTAATAATACTTATACTTTATTGGCATCCTGAAAGAAATCCTGATTTTTCTGGCAGGAAGTGGGGAAAATGTCCAGATACTCTGTCGCTATTCACTTTTCCTTCTAGAGCTGATATGATTTAAAACAGATTGTATTTTTTTAACAGGTTTTGCATGTCCGTTTATCCACTGTTTTTTATTAACGGACTTAAACTGTTTACTTGCAGTGTTGGAATTGGTTTAATTTCTATATTTCTCTCATTTCGCTACACGTTTTTTCGGGTTCTTTCTAGTCCTCTGATTATGTGTTTTAAAATATAAAAACTTCTTATTTATATAGTATTAGAACTTGTGACTTAAGACGTTTTTTGAAATACTCTTTTTCTACATACATTTTTCGTTCTGCCTGTTTAACTATGAACTTCTCTAAATATCTTTTAAAATTATATATTTTATGGCCTATGGCCAATTTTTTTTATCACGTCTGGATTTTTCGATATGAGTTTTTTTCCAAAATATCATAAATTTAAGTTTTTTTAATTCGTTTTAAGCGTTAACATTCTAAACAATGGAGATACATACGAAATAGGTTTTTTCTAGACGTAAGAGAAAGAAGGAAAGTGCGTAGTATTCACTGTGACTTTACAACAAAATTTGCTCGAATCAGTGGCGGGAAACTGAAAGAAGGAATTTTTGTAGGTCCGCAAATACGAGAGCTTATGACGGATGAAGTTTTCAATTGGAAGTTGAACAAAGCGGAAAAAAAGTTTGGATGGCTTTCGTAAAAGTGAGAGCTTCTTTCTGCTTATAAAGCTTTAGGATGCAATATGTCACTCAAAATTCGATTTTTGCACTCGCATTTAGATTTCTTTCCGGAAACTCTCGGTGCCGTATCAGATGAGCATGGCGAAAGGTTTCACCAGGATATAATGCATATTGAAAGACGCTATAATGGAAAATGGTCAGAAGCAACGATTGCTGATTTTTGTTGGTCGATTCGCCGAGAAACTTAGATGGAAACGATAAAAAGAAAAAAAACAAAATAACTTGAATTATACTACCGTAATGAGATAGTACTAGACACAAGGGCGTATAGAGGAATAGACTGTGGTACGGATCATTATCTCTTGGTCTCCATACTCCCTGTCCCGTTTAACATATCCAATAACACACAAAACCTGGAAAGTGTGAATCGGGATAAACTGGTTGAGGTTAAATTCAACATCAAGGGCCTCCATGAACATAGCATTAGACACCTATACCAAAGCTGCTTGGATCAAAAGCTGGATAATGAATATCTAACACGTCAGACCGACGACCTATAAACACATGTTATGGAAACCTTGAAATGAGCAGCCAACGAAGCACTAGGCATGGATAACACCCGCCGGTATAAAAAAACATAATAACAACTCGACCTGGAATGAAGAGCTACAGCAACAGTGAGACACAAAACAGCAGGTATATCATCAATGGCTTAAGACACAAAATACAGATGATAAAAGCACTTACAAACGAGAACAGGCAAAGTTTAAAAACATGACAAAGCAGAATTAAAACGACACATGGGAGAGGAAATGTAAAGAGATCGACAACTAGATCGTCTGAAGCTTGGAAACTAATCAGAACATTAAATACTGACACCGAAAATAGAATAAACTTCCAGCCTATACAGATGAATAAATGGCACCAACACTGCTCACAAGAACTTAAAGAAGATAGAGCACCATATCTGGCAGCATCTCCAAAAACATACCGAGTAGATGGCCCACGAGTAGAAATTAACGAGGAAAGGATGTGGAAAGTAGTTAAGTCAATGAAGAATAACAAGGCCAGCGGCCCAGAAGGAATACCGCAGAACTGATTAAATGGGGGACGCAAAAACTCATCAAACACATTCAAGAACTCTTTACTAGATACATGAATGGAGAGAGAGTACCTTTGGTGTGGAAAGAAGCCTGGATTACTCCCATCCACAAGAAGTGAAGGAGAGATGAATGTTCCAACTATAGATGTGTTTCGGTTACCAGTACCATGAGCCGTCTCTATGGAAAAGTTATCCAAAGTTTAATAGAAGAAAAATACGAACACCAAGAAGTTGAAGCAGGTTTTCGAGAGGGTCGCTAATGCATAGATCATATCTTCAGTCTGACCCAACGTATCGAGCAGAAGGTAGCAAGAAACGGAGAGGTGTACCTTCTGTTTGTGGATCTTAGGAAGGCATATGACATCGTTCTTGTACAAAAACTATGGCAAGTAACCAGACTATGTAACTATGGCAAGAGATCCAGGATAAATTATACATTAATAACAGCTGTAAAACAACTTTATGATCAAACAACTTCAAAGGTCAAACTAAATGGTGAATTATCAGAAACTTTTCCAGTTACAAAGGGTTTGAGGCAAGGCTGCCGTCTGGCCCTCACAGTGTTTAAATTATACCTCAAAGAAGCACCAAGGAAGTGGAGAAGAGCATGCAGCGGAATGGGAAAAACCATTAATGAAGATACAACGCTGTATTCTTTACATTTTGCAGATGACCAGGTTCTTATAACGCAGGACAAGGAGGACCTGGAATTCATGACAAGAAGATTATTTAAAGAGTACGAAGAATGCGGACTGTCGGTAAATCGATTGAAAACAAAATATTTATGCCTCGGAAACGGCAAAGGTGAACTATACCCAGAAGAAGACGAAACAATAGGAGCATGCACCGAAAACGTATATCTTGGAACAAAAATTGAGACTGGAAGCCGTACAGAGAAAGAAATAGAACAACGCATTATAAAAGGGAAGAAAGTGATCGGCTGCCTAAACTCCTTCTTATGGTCAACATGTATATCCCGAGAAAGGAAATACCTCCTGTACAACTCCATATTTAAGAGTATAGTGCAGTATGGATGCGAAACTTGGCAACTTACTACCCACCTAGAGCGGCGGTTGCGTTCTCTGGAGATGCACCTGGCGTAGAGCAGCAGGGAAGTCAAGGTTGGAGAGGATAACTAATGAGGAAATCAGAGTTATCATGAATGTCAAGACAGACATAATAGAAGAAATCCAACGAAGACAGTTGATATGGTACGGGCATGTTGAGCGGATGGATGACACCAGAGGGAAGGAAAAAAGGAAGGCCCAAGACGACATGAATGGATGGAATAAAAAACGACATGTCGGAGCGAAACCTACAACCAGGGCAATGGGAAGACAGAAGGGGATGGAAGCGAGGAACCGGAAGGCGCAAGACGCTATGACACCCATATATCATGCATGAAGACAATGAGGAGAATTTTTTTTTGCAGACCAGATGTTGCATATAGAAGGAAAGTGATAAAAATTGGACACATTCATAAAAAAAATTGTTTTTGGTTGTAAGTTGGTCTATGCCCAAGTAGCAAAATAAATTTCATAAAAATTGCGTAAATTGCAATACAATAAACTTTATAATACTTCAAAACGGCTATAAAACCTTCATATAATATTTACAGAACGAAAAAAACCCACACTGCCAAAGCAAGTAGCTTGTGTAAGCTATTAGAAATCGACAAAGCAAAAATAGTTTTAATTCTGAACTAAATTATCTCAAATATATGCACTAAAACCCAAAAAAACTATTTCTGTGTCAACCCTTCTCGACAATTATGAAAAGATTCACCCCTTTTCACGTTTCATTTTGCTACTTGGCTGGAAATAAGAATTAAAACGTGATTCCACTTTATGGATGCGAATAGTGAATTCGTTGAATAGTTGTTTATCATCAACTAATGCATCAAAACTACTCTTTAATCGAAACTATCTGCTCATGTCGTTAAATTCGCGGCATTAACTTGGACTAAAAGTGGCCGTTTCTCAAATGTTATGTTTCCGTTAAAATTACTTAACGAAAGTAAGTCGTTCATACCTCTAAATAGGACAGGCTGATAGCTTTTTCGGATATACAGTGTTTTAATTTTTAAAATTATTGCCAAGTAGGTACTTTATGCTCTTGTGCATATTCCAAGGTACTTTTGTAATGAATTGATTTTAAAGTTCATGTGATTTAAGCGTTAGTATGCACATTAAAACGTCGATAACAAACAATATAGACTGTCTGATGGTTATACATTGATTTTCATAACGTATCGTTAATTGTCATTCGATGAAGAGGACTTCAAGCAGTTCGGTTAATAACAATATAAAATTCCTACCAGCACTCGGATATTCTTTCAGTGGACTTATTAATAATCTCATCTGCACTCAGTCAACAGGCTAATTTAGTCGCTTGGAATGATCGTAGGTACTTTTTAATTATTATTTATGTGCCACTTAAAGAAAATGCAGGCGTTTCTCAAATTACTATTTTCAGCTTTATTATCGTTGCCGACTGCATAGTGGTGATTAAATTGATGTAAGTGAAATATTACTGCGGGATTAGTTTCTAAACTAATTCCACTTTTTACTTGATTAGGGACTACAAATTGCCTTATTAAAGCTATCAGCTGAGGCAAAATGTCAGCGCTTACAACACCCGGTGTCTAATTTATAGTTTATACTTACAAGTAATTTTACATAAGCGGGCTTTTTTTGTATTCGGGAAAGGAGTACATCCTCTTCCATGCAATGCTTTAATTGCGTTTAAAGGCGGTTGTTTTCGATTTGACCTACGACTAGTAACAAATTATATGATCTAGTTACGTGTTTTGTTCCGTAAAGTCTCACGCAGGCAATTCTTCATTTGATACATTCGCTTATAAATGAGCAATCATAGCAAACCAGGAATATAAAGAAAATAATAAAAGGAGGAATAGAGGCAGGAGGTTTATTTAATTAGTAAGTAAACAGTAATTAAACTCCAAAGGGAGGACGAGAAAAAGTAGTCAGACGTACAAATCGTACACTTTTAAAATTTGTAACCAGACCAAAAAAAAAAGCTGCATGCAAAATCTCCTCTGAAACCACCTGGCTCAGCATGGCACTTACTGCACGTAATTGCTGTTTGAAAGTATGTGTTTATTACAAAAAAGCATGCACGATGGCCATTTACCAACCTGAAATTATTAACATGTTAAACTTGTTAATCACCTTCTGCATATACGCGTTCAATAAGGATACTGCATAGTTAAAATTCATTAGAGCTATCCTAAATCGTCCTTATACTTTTAATCAATAAACATAAGCGTTCGAAATTCGTTCCGGCCATACGCCATACGAAGCATCGTATCCGTTACAAAAGCTTCAATAATTAAATTCATTAATCACCAGGAAACGTTCAAAGGGTTACATCGCTGGTTATTTCAGCGTGCTGGATATGAAACAATCGAAAACAAAAAAAAAGCATAACAATATTTCAAACCATCGTTTTTAATGTCTTCTCAATTCGTGTATTAGTCAAGTATCAGTCGGCGGCAAATCATAAAGCCCTCCTGGAGAGGTTTTGCTTTCAGATACACAGCCTACGACCCACCTGACGCTCTATTTTTGGAGATGTAATGAAAAGCACAGCTTTTTTTGGAAGGTGGCATTAAAACCAAATGCTATCTGAAGCCATTCTAATGGGCGATGAAAGTCGAATACAGATATCCGTTTTCGGATATTGGCTTTAAATATTCACTTGGCTTGAACTTTTAGTTGTCCGGATTGTGCTCTTTGAACTGGTTAATTTGTTATTTCAACCACTTTTTTGAAAAGTTTTATCACAATTTAATCTCACAATTAGCCTTGCATTCTGTATGTACTAACCCAAATAAAACCGGAATATTTTTTACATCCAGTATATGGCCAGTAGGTAAAACAACAATGTTTTTACTCGACAAAAATGTGAAAATTTTGAGTGCGAAAATTTGTTTGGCAACGTCACTGGAAAAGTCAGCACATTCTTACAACGATCCTCCTGCGTTTATAAGAAATTTGATTTCTTCTCAGAGAGTGGAGACATGAATTTGCATGGCATGATCATTGATACAGTTTGTTCAGTTTTAAATTAAATTTCACACTATGTTGTTTTCCGTATCATCATTTGCACTTTCTAGGACGAAAATTCTAGGATGAATTCTCCTTGAGTTGAAATGCCATAAATTTATAAAACGAATTTACAGAATGCATTGAAATGCTCAACTAATTGCTGAACCAGGCCCAAAAGGGCTAAAAGTCATTTTTTTCTTGACTAGAATGATCTAAATTTGCATGTTCTCAATAAACTGTCTTAAGTGCGGTTGAGCACTGGGCTGAATACATGCAGTGGTGGGTTAATCGAGCGGCTAACAGGGGCTGTAGCGCCGCGATAAACATATATAGACAATTTTTTCTATAAATTTACTGAAAAAAACACCTTCTACTGAAAAAAACACACACGTATGTCATCTATTTCCAGTTTTTATGATAAATGTTATAAACATTTTTCTACCCAGTGAAAGGAAATTTCTTTACTTGTTTCATCTCCCCAGAAAGCTAACTGGCAGTATTGGCTGACATTCTCAATAATTAATGGGAAAGTAACTGTTGTTTCCGATTTTATTTTTCTTTCGTTTGCTATATGTTACTTTTATTGTAATTGTATTTTATATCTCGGCAACTTAAGAGGACTAAAACTCCAAAATGGGCTCTGATTTTGCCTCCGGTCATAACTCTGAAACTTTCAGAGATTCTCTGAGTTTAAATTCTAATGCTTCGTCTTCATTAACAATTTGGAAATATACCACAAAATAATTAGCACAAATGTAAACCAATGTCTTGACAAATTCACCAGATATTTTCAATGTAGATCAAATAAGCAAGATTTGCGATTAGAAAATGGCAGACTGAATTAACGAAATTCCAGCAACCACGAAAAAATAGTAACATTAATTACAAAAATTGACACTCCAATGCCAAAAACAGGAAAACTTGTGTAAAAACTCATTTGATTCCCGATGTGCATTTCAAAGCAAGTGAGTTTTATTTGAAACATATTTTTCGAGTTGTGGTAAATAGCACTGTAAACGACGCTATAAATAACGATTTCATTTTTTTTGGACGTTTGCAATTAAACCGCATATCTGGAATCTGCAATAAAAGCGTGAATGGTTCATTTTCCAGTAAAACTTTGGAAAAGTTATTAAAATATTTAATTAAATATTGTATATTAAAGCAGATAGTGGCAATATGTTTTTTGTTTGAAAGGTAATTTAGATTTGAAAATTCACATTTACGGTTACAATTTTTACACATACAATTCTACTAAATGTTTGCTAGAAATTGGACTAAAAATTGGTCTAGAAATTAGTCTAAATGTTGCTAGAAATTCTACTAAATGTTTGCTAGAAAAGTTGACAATTATTTGAGGATATCAGCGTCTTTTTCATTTATGTTGCTTCTTTAACTTGAAGAGTTCAATCAGGTGATTCTGATGGCCACTTTATAAGGTCTCGAGTACCAGTCAATAAAACTGTAAAACAACACTTTACACTGTTATGTGAACATTTTTTAATTAATTATTTGTGCCCATTTGCTAACCAACAAACTACTTTTTAATTGGTATACTAACATGGTACAGAGTGTTAAAATACTACTATGTTTTCTTTGCCCAAGTTTAAATCTTTCTGCCGGCAATATTGGGTAGCACAGAGAGAAAAAAGTATACGATGTTTTAGCCTAAGATCTTCCAAAATTTACTTTATTTTATTTTATTTGCAATGAAAATTTCTTGTTGTGCGAACGACATTTCTTAACAAGTTCTAACTCTGCTCATTTTGTGCTCTGCCAATTAAGTTGTTAAAGTTTTTGTTTTCCTAAGGAAACGGTATTGTTATTTTCGCGCCTAAGTATATTGCTTTTTGTTTTGTTTAGTAAGCAGACGATTACATATCCAAATTATTCAAAAGACATGAGCCTATAACATCGCTTACTTTTTGTCTGTCTGAGTTACCCGATATTACCCGCAGACGGATTTAAACTTGGGCCAAAAAACCATGGCGCATTTTAAACCCCCTGTACAACATGCAGATTACAATTTTTTGATTGTTTTATAACTTAAATATTGTCCAAGAATAGAGCTATCATTCGATTATACAAAAAAATTTTCAAATAGGATTAGGTACCGATTGAGAAAATATTCACAGTCGAAAGTTAGGAGTTTATATTTATATGCGATACATTTGTGGCTCAGTGTGTATGCATGTCTTTTTAACCGCGAATTATGAAATATGTTTTTTTTTTGTTAATTGCTTCCGTTAAGTCGCAAACACTTGTTTAAAACTCTTCGTCAAAAACCAATATCCGAATTGAAATAACGCGTCTTTGAGCAACTTGAAGTTTTGCGGGCTTCAGTTCTTACAAGGAGCAACTTCTTAAAACTGATAAAGTTATAAATCGATTGCACAGTATCAATGACTGATTTGTTTTTAATTGGGAATTCCACTAGGGAGAATTCAGTTATCTGAAAGCACTGACGTCATTTTAAAGCAAGTTTTACCTGCTCCGTCAAAGAACCCGTCTAAATTACTGCTCGGTCGCCGATTAAATCCTTCAAAAATGAGATATTTGACCCAAACAGGCTCTCAGAAAAGGTGATGGTAAACTGATCATGATTTTTTCATCAATAGAACAACATTCTAACATTTCAAGTGTTTATAGCTTAGAAATGTCCATACAATTCATCTGTTGAGAATATTCGACAAATGGCTGAGGGCAATCACAATTTAAACAGTTCTTTAATTGAGGAATTTGAAGCTGAAAATAATTGAGAACGGTGTGGGTATGCACGGTTTTATAGAAGTTATAAAAACTATTTTTAATTTTCGTCGTTGATGAATTAAACATGTGTCTATTACTATTGCTTGATGTAAGTGAACAAATTGTATTTTTGTATATATATTTTGTAAGTTTCAACAGTGATGTTAAATTTGCAGAATGTAAACAATAAATTGGGAAAATAAATCACTTCCGTCAGTTTCGTTATTAATTTGGCTCAGTTGTATGTACAGTTGTTGGGGTTAACTGTGAGCCTTAAAGTGTGTTTTTTCGTGGTTGTAAACTTGCAGTCAAATTGAACACACACAATTAAAAAATGTATCAGTAAATTGAAATGATAACTTGGAAAAATTCGCAGAAAGTGCAAACACCCTCCAACGAATCCAAACAGTAATTTTAATATTCTTCCATACTTCCGCGTATTGTAACAATTATTGCGTCACTGCCAAAAATCTTGGGACAAACTATAAATCTATTGTCACATTCCTGTTCGAAGCTCATTGTCTAACATAATCGATCAGCCTTGGTCGAATTGACTGAAACCCTCAACCGAAAAATTCAAGAAGGGTTCACAACCTGCTATTTTATCCGTCCTGAAGTTTGTTTTTCTTTTTTGGTGGAACAGGTTGGATGCCTGATGGGCGCATGGAGAAATTCACTCTCAAAAATTCTGCGGTCAAAAACAGTTCCTAATCGGTTAGGTTTCGTGCTCGCGTTTCAAAACTGCTTGTGGTTTCTAAGCGAAACGTTTCAAGAGTTAAAAACCGATTTCGGAGAATTTACGTTAAAATTAGCATATGCGGTGAGCGATCGGGTGAGTGAGTTTTTTTGTTGTTGTTGACCTGTGCACCTTTCGGTTACCCCTACAGCTGCCCATTGGTGGGCGATTTTACCACCAAAATGTGAAAGGAAATGTTTGAAAATGGTAACTTCAGATACCTACATAGAGTAAAAGCCAACAGTTCAATTGATTCTTAATTATATACTTTAGTGTGCGTTTTCCTAAATTTCTTAGCTTCAAAAATTTAATGCCTGATTTTCTCCGAATCCTTACTATTATTTATTTTTAATATTATGAATAAAACGAATAATAATAATGTAGCTAAATATGCCCAAGCTATCTGTGCAGTTTTATAATTAATTCTTTGTTGGCTCCATTTGTATTTTGATATATTTTTTAATCCGTTTCCTTTACTATTTTTTAAATTTTAGTCTTGAGATCTCAACTGTGGTTTGAGGCTAACTACTCTAATTTAAGCTTTTTCTTCAACGTATTATATAAATAGTTAATTTTGACATAAATCTAGATCAAAATGTTTGAGTTTCTCCATCCTCAGACCGAATGCCGTCTATATTCACCATTGGGCTTATTGGTGATCCTTAATAACTACAATTTCTTCATTTTCGGAAGTTATTCTTTGATACTTTCTTATCACGAAACATTTTTCTTTTATCAATTAACTTTTTTCATTTCAACTTATTGGTTCCTGCTTATTAGATCCTCTACATAGAGCTAGCTCCACCACTTACGACCAAACTTCACACTACTAGTATATTTGTCTGTTACAGATTTGTATGTTTTTATTAATCTTCATAATCTTGAATGTGGCTGAATAGAATTGTTATGTCCTTAGTCTTCGACTTATAATTGTGGGTTGATTTTTCACGATTGTTATTTAGTTTTCGTCAGGTTGAAAACAGTTATTTTAATCTCGACTGCCTAATATTGCTTTGATTTTTACAATTATTTGACTCATTATTAGGTACTCCTTTATGATTATCCTTTGGGAATCTAAGAATTAATCTCGGATATATTGGTTGCCTAAAATCGTGTAGAGGTGACTTCAGGTCTCAGAGTTATCAAATCTTAAATCTCAATAAATGTATGCCAATTTTTATTATTGTTTTGGCAATTTTTGCTTTGCTTGTCTTTTATTGAGTAAAATTTCATTATTTTATTGCAAATTTATTCAGTAGCCCAATTCGATTCTGTTTCTCTCGTATTTTTATTTCTCATTTTTCCTTTCAATTCCTTATCTGATACTTTAAATACTTACTTCATACTTTCCAACTTTGTCGGTAGAAATTAATAGTTTGTGGCTAACCCGACAATTGCTTTAATTTTTTCTATAGAACGGAATAGAATAGAATCTATAATCTGCGTTAAAATTAAAAGTGTGTTTTATTATATAGCAGTAACAAAATTCGAATAAACAAGTTGCAAATTTTATGGAAAGGAATATTTGTTTTAGTACAAAACCTTATTGAAATTAATAAAGGAAATACAGATGAAACGAATGAAAATGAAAGATAATTTTGGAAACAAATGGCTCCTGAAGTGTATGACAAAAATGTTTTGATTATCTTGTATCACTAATGATACAATTAAATCTCAATCAAAATTTTTAGTCTGCTGTAATTTGGTGGTGACCGGGGTATTAATCGATATCTAATATTAAAAAATGTTCTTCGGTCCTACTGGGATTTTCATTCAAATAGCGGTAAAGAAAAAAACATAATTTGATTTGGGCCAAGGCTGTATTTTTAGCTATCCTCAGGGCTCTAAAAAGGAAACAGAGTGGTTTCATTCTTAGGCATAAAATGTTTTTGATATCTATATAGAATAAAAGGGAAATTGCCGCAAAAATAAAATCAAATATGAAAGACAGAGGACAAACGCAATAATATTTAGCAGTTATTTAAAAACATAATCACACATGTCAACACTCAAAGAAGTAAAATTCATAAATTAATCTTTGGTATCTTAGAGAGACGCACTGACAAATAAAAAAATGACTAAATTCTTGGTCAGTGACGTTATTTATGATTGCGTTTCTTTAATATACCAAAGGCTAATTTTTGAGTTTTATTTCTTTGAGTGTTGCAGATGGATTAAGCTTGTAAATTACTGCTAAACATTCGAGTGTTTGCCTTTGGTCTCTTATTTTCGATTTTATTCTTGTGTCGGTTTCTCTTTTTTTTACGTTTTGATTGGGGTTGTACAATTTTGACAAGACAAATATGAGGACAAACTCAATTATTAATAAAGAACTAATAATTCTTCGCAAGGATTAAGTTATCTTACTGTTTACACATTAACCACATTTCAACCAACATTATTATAATAAATTGTCTACTCTAAATTGTTCTATAAAATAATATTAGGCTGTTTGCTATTTTATTTCCGTATAATTTTCGTTTTAATGATAAAATCTGAAGTTTTCGAAGTGCAAAATTTTAATTATTTTGTAATTCAAAATTATTGACGCGTGCATTTTTATTGTCTAATAAGGTCCAGCGTAAAAAATCCGTTTTCGTTTGTCCGATCATTAATCCGATTAGTTCGAAATTCCGAATTTGCCCTTGCAATACATAATTAGTTCGGATTACAGACGTTATACTGTATTTATTTAATACCTGAAGTTTGACTGTTATAAAATGTGCTAAAAAACATATTTTTGATGAACTTGATGTTAAGCTCTGTTTTATTTTGTTCACTTGTTCAAACCTTTGGTTCCTTATTTTACGTTTTGTCACCTAAAGTGAATCGTTGGTATGTTTTCCATTTTCTTATTATATTTAAGGGTTCCGAGAACAGATTTAATGCAGTTCAATATGGAATTATCTTTCTCAAGTCTTACGAGAGTCCCGCAAGATTCTTGAAAAAGTCTTGGTCCTGCAGAACATGGTCTTGGTCTTGTTCTTGCAAACCAAAAGACCATCTTGGTCTTGATCTTGCATTTTTTGAAAGACCAAGATTCGCTGATTTAAATTATATCTAACAAATTAAAACACAACAAAAAATTATAGTACCGCATAGTGAGGACAGTTTTGATGATTTTTTGAAGGAACTATTTTAAGATTAAACATTAATTGGGCAAATGAAAGCGTTAAAATGAACACATCCTTTTCAAATTCTTGATTGGCGCAGGAACATTAGACTGCTGAACAAGTAGGATGTTGTTTTACGTATGAGTCTTTTCTAATCGCCTCAAACTGAAGCTTACAAATTTTTCTGATACTGATACTGCACATTTTCCAAATAGCCTAATGCCAACTTCTCAAGTCACCCCCATATGCAATCAATAATTCGACCCGACTTATTTCAGATCGATATCATCCCTCACAATTGCCGGCATCCTCCGTCAGAGACCGCCACAAAGCAGCACGTGTCCCCTAGCTGAGTCTCCAACCACTCAGCACGTGCATTTTTCCACATGGCACATCTGGCCGCAGTTTCAGCCACATTTTACCCGATGGCGCCACCACCGTTTACCGCCTAGAAACAAGCCGACATTATATCCCCACCACGTAGCTAGTATTCCCCTCGATAAGGCGGGGCATATAACTCATTGTGTCTATCATTAGGCGTGTCAAGAACTAACGGGGAAAGAAAGTGGGAGTTTTGCGGAAGTGGACGTTAGCAAAACGGTTCACTATTATCAAGTTGTGGTTGCTGGTCGAATCGTGGTCTATTTCACTAGTTTCGTTGGAATCACGTTGCCAAGTCGGTTATTATTGACATTCGTTTTTGGCCAGGTGTGTTTGGTGGTTCGTCGAAAGAACACGCCGCCAACTTTCAACTCTCAAAGGTAATTTGTTTTCATTGGGTTATTGTGTGGAAGTTTGTCCGCTTTGGTGGCATGATATGCAAAGTGCAGTGGGAATGTGGATACTTGCTAAGAAAGAGGAATTTTCAGCATTTTGAATAGCCAGAATAACTGGAACAAACAGATTTAACTAATTTTCCACTAAGCACCACAGAATATTCAACCTAACTGAACTGTTTTACGCATATTCAATATATCACATACTTCAATATATCACACCTTCATATCTGACGCATTTTACCCAATGTGACATATCATAGTGCATCTGATAACCTACGAATAAAACAACACTTAATAATTCTGACTAATTAATCTCAAAGTTTCACTGATTTGCTTCTCTGGTGTTTAACTCGCAAGTGGCCGAGCTGAGCTGATGGCAATTAACGGGAGTGACCAAAAATGAATAACTTAAACAATTATGTGGCGAGAAATCCATATTGCGTTCAAATGCTTTCATTTTTTTATAAGGCGATTACGTGCATTTTGCCTCTATTGTGCCTGTGGTTGGCGCGCATAGTCTAGATGGCAGCAATGTCATCAGTTTTTACATCTAAGATCAGTTAAGTACCAAAATTCTGAAAGGAAAAGTAGCTGTTGTTCCGAACGAGATATTGTTATCTTTCATTGGTGTTCAACCAACGACCTTTTGGAGGACGAATGATCATTATTCCATATACAGAATTTCCCAAAGCCTAACATTTATTGGTCGGTCCTTAGCAATATCCGTATTTACATCTTTAACTTGGGTTTTTTGGTTCCGAGTAAACAGATGGTTAACTTTTTCAAACGTATGAGACAAATTTTCCACAATTGCGTTTTCATTGAAAAATTACTCGAATTATACATATTATCTGAAATGAGACATGCATCAGGTGTACCTAATTGGGTTTAAACGCTCTAAATGTAAGCCACTTAAAGGTTTATATCAGACTAGCAGGAAATACCAAAAATTAGAATGCCAATGTTAACAAAAAAATTCGTTAACATTCTTATCATCGTTTTCCAAGAAGAACCTGCTTAAGAGTTGAATCAATGTGTCAGTTATCAACGCTTAGGGTTTAGTATCTTTGCCTATCCCCAAACTCGTTCAGCCTTGCTCAATTTATCATAAAAATGAACTTTTCAATAAAATAATTATTAAATTGAACATCCCAACATAGCATTCGAGATGGTGTACTCCATGATAGCAATTACATGTATTTACCTCATAAAGGTAGGTACATACGCGCCACATTGAAGTTAATTATGTAGTCGTGTGAATGAACTGTATTATTATACGAAGTTCTGCCTTCTGTGTCAATAAACCAAGCAAATAGTATATTTTTGCTAAAAGTTCCAATAGTTAGAGACAATTATTTTCAATTCAACGGGCACTATAGTCGAACTGAGGAAATTTCTTTGATATTTTATTCAATTGAAGAAGTTCTGAACGATGTGTTAAACCTTCGATAATGCTCTTAAACAAACGTTGTCCGCCTGTTAATTTATGCAGCTCGCCGTCAAACATAACACGAAGCAGCGACAAACTGTTAAAGATGGCTTCCACGCATATGACAGTCACCACTAAATGTCCTCTACAAGCTGAAAAAAGACGCTGTCCCTGTGAACTTATGTGCTAACAAAAGACAGCTGTACTATGGTGGTACACATGGTGGGTATATGATGTAGTGTCATTGTCCCCATATGTATGCAAATGAGGAACAGAGAGACCGACATTCCTATAACGAAATTTTTGAATATATTCTGAAGAGCCGTGGAAAAATAGCCCATTGTTCATTGAAGTAACTTTTAAATTAATAATTTTTGTAGAGGTGGCAAAGCTTCTGGCGCTCACTAAAATAGTTCATGGTGTTTCAATTCTTGTTTGATGTTTCTGGCTTCCATTCGTTTTTTTATTGTGGTCAAAGTCATCACTACAATACTACAAAATCTGTATGTAACCGTTGCAGTATGAATGATGTCCAAATTCGTGGGTTAAGCCGCTTTTCGAAAACTGGTTTCTTGCTGATTTTGGGCATCCTTTTGCTTACCGATTGTAACGGTCCGCATTTTGGGATCGGCTCTTTTTGTCATTGAATTTACAATTTTGTTTACTTGAGTGATTATGCAAATTAGTAGGAAGCTTTTTTTTATTTTAAACTGGTTGGGGTTTTATCGTGTCGCCATTGTGGCTACTAATTAGCACGATTGATGATGAAAACCGTGAAATAGGCAAATTTTCGTTCCACGTGCGATTTCTTTTCCACAAAGAATTCAATTTAAATGAGCAAAAGGTTGGATTTAGGTCTCAATTGCTATTGGTTTCAGTACCAAAAATTGAGTCGATGAGACAATTTATAATTTGTCTTGGCGCCATTAGCTGTTAGAATTAATATTCCTGATTTTCAATTAGCCAATTAGATCATTAGATTCTGACTAGGTTTGATGTCGATTTCCCCATCCTAAAAGGCGTTACTAATTTGAATAATTATTTAATCAACCGATTTTCTCTTTATACGCGCTTAATCTCTAGAGAGAGTAGGACTTACAACTTCTAGCGCTTGATAAGATTTGAATGCATAAAGTTTGCAAGAAAAACATACATTGATAGTTTTTGTGAGTAGCAGTTATCAGAATAGGGAACCAAAGTGTGGAAGGTCGTGGAAAGACCAACGGGTTAACCGAACTAGAGTTTGATACTAAAAACTCATGCATTTTTCCGTTGTAAATAGCCACCAGAAGCACGACTAACCTACACTTTGTTATTCAATTCCTATGTGTTTTTACTAGGAGCAAGAGCCACATATTTAGTACCTCGCACATGGAATGTATAAGTTCATTTAAAAATGTTGATCAGTTTAAAAAGGATTTAAACAATTGTAATTCTTTCCTAAAAAAGAATGCAGATTAGATACTTCAACAGACATCTAAATGTGTTATCTCAAATTATCGAGTTATTTTCAGACTTACTAGGAACAGATCAAAAAATAGTTGCTGAATTGCAAAATCCTTGTAAATGGCTCCTCTTTCTTCAAGACATTGACACTCAAATCGTTACTTGTACATCTATGTAGGAGACCGGTTGAAGTAACCGGTGGATCAGAGGGAGTAACTGCAGCTTCTCGATCTAAATAATAGAATTCGATCGACCTTTCCCTCTTAAGATGTTGGGTAATGACCTAAACCGAGGGAGATTTTCAATAGGGATGGAATAAAATAAAAATAAACCCCCCCATATTATGTCTGCCTCTGAGTCTAAATTGTGGCGAAAATTAGCTACCAGTCAAGCTGTAGGCGATGCAACAGGTAGAATAATACTACCTAAGAAATGTAAAAGTGGTCTGTTTCAAAAAGTTTTGAAATCTCCCCCAGAAGGTTGCAAAGTTTCAATTGTAGGTTTTGGTATTGCTAGCTTTGAACTGTGTGATATGTTGGTATTGGATGGTTTCCAAAAAAAGTGCGAACTTAGTGGAAAACCCACCCCCCTCGAGATAAAAGAAATCGTTTGGGGGGAGGGTTTTCTGTCCAGGACACGCACACGTACGTCATCCTTACCATGCGTCGACCACTACACAAAACTCTTCAAGATATTTTCCCCTACGACAAACCGTTTTCTAATATACCGTTGTTCGTTTCCTTACAGTTCTGCCCCCGGCCTGCCGCGCCGCCCCACTCCACACACGCAAGTTGGCGGAACACGCAGGTCCGAACGGCCGCCGCCAACTACGATGAATTCGCTCCACCAAGTCGGTTCTCAGTTGCAGCTACAGTTTCGTCGAAGTACGTTTTCATCAATCAAGTGGACCTCAGTTGGTAGCAAATCCCATGTGCTCATCAAGACTGCATTTAAGAACGAAATCTCAGACTGTCGATTACCACATAACAGCGGTTTAGTGCGTGTGTTTTTTTTGTGAATCGATGGATCTCAGTGAACGGTTTTTACATTTTTGTTACTCTCACCAGTTTATCGTCCAAGTGATCTCTGGAGCAACAAATGGCACTTGTAAGTATTGGTTTGGTAGCTGTAGATTTGCATGCAACAACTTCTTGGCATGGATTTTCATTTTTTTTCCAAATCTTGAGGTTTGTTCTAAGAGGAATTAATCTTCTAAACTGCCATATCATCGAGTTTTATCGCCTTGGTGACACATTTTTAGTCCATCATCTGACAACAAACACAAAGTATGCGCTTCGAGCAATTCACCGGCAGCTTTTTTCAAGAGACGCATGCCGCGACTTTACCAAATATATAAGAGTTGTTGAAGTTGGCACTATCGAAATCTTTCCCATTATATGAACAAGCACTATAAAAATTCGATCTTTCAGCTTTTATTGCTCCAATGTGCTGTTCTATCGTCCGTTGACCATTTTGCAATCAACTCGAAACTGTGGTTGTTGATTGAATGTTGCATTTCGAACTTTTAAAATTGAATTGTTTCAGCCTTCTATTGGTTATGAAATGTATCATTATTGTAGCAACATTTTTTTATTTAATCTTTTTCAAGTCTTACATCAGTAATACTTAAATAGCTATTGTAGCAACATGTGTCCGTGTGTTAATATGGCGACAGCATGTCTTCCTAAATACACCAGATGAATGGACGTACATTAGTTAACATACATCTTGAAGCTCAAAACCAGTATGCACTTATTATATTTCGGAAGAATTTTGCATAATCATGCTAAGGCTGGAAAGCTTGGCTTGTGTTAAACACATACATTTCTTCGGACGAACGCTTGTTGCAAGAGCATGAGGAACATAATAAAAGAGTGTGATTCTAAATACATATTAATGAAACCAGTTTGGAGGTGGTTGCAAAATTTTTCATATTTCCGATACTTCCAGCATTCTTTCAGATAAAAAACCGAGCGAGAAACGAACTTAAAGTAAAAACGTAAAAAATTTATCGTCGAGTTTTTTTTGAAATACTTTGCAAGCAGTTAAAAATATTCTCCTAAAAATTTATAAATATCAGTCCCATATATGCCCATTATTTGATTTATCGGTCAACATTCTTTTTATATGTACAGGATGCGAAAAAACTAGCTACGAGTGATCATATCATTGAAAGCATGTTAGTGTTGCGGAAACAGTATGTAGCATGAAATAAATTGGTAACTCTGGAACGTATTCATTCCATTTAATGCCATATTCAAATGTATCTTTGATATTTACGTCTGTACACAATTGTTTCAATTTGCTCGTTTGTCCGCATTTGTGTCCATTTTTTCAAATAACCAAAAAGTGGCTGCCACAATTCCATAGACTGCTGGTGCCTTGCATTGCATCATTTCAAAACCGGTCGTATACATCTCGATGTTAAAAACGCTTTTTCAACTACCGTAGTTTACTAGTAGAGCCTGCACTGAAATATGAGAATCCAAACGTGGACATTTACGTGAATTCATAAGTGCATGCCAGATGCGAAGAAACTGATACCAACTCTCAATACATAGAATGACCATTAAATCCAGTTTCACAAACTTTTCCAAGTATCGTAGACGATTAAATTATGCAAGATTTTAGAGTCTACTATAAATAGAGATCTGAAGTGCTCTTTTACCGATAGCGAATTTATCGGACTTAACTCAACTGCATTTTTTTAACATCTTCATAGACAATTTATGACAGAAAATATATTTACATATTTAGCACTTTTCCTATCTTACAATATAACAAAGTTGCGGAGTGGGTGTCTGCGAAGGCTTAATTCTGTGTCTGTTGCATCAAGCGATATAAAACACTTTAAGCAAATAATAACATTTTTTAGGAAAATTTGTTGAACGTAATCAAAATTGCATGGACAATGGTTTTATTATACAAATCACTAATTAGAAAATGCTTTATTTATTAACGCCATATGAAATGTTCCCAATCTCTTCTAATTTTGGATAATTTGGTTATGGCTAATAAAACGAGTCATGCTCGGAAAGCATCAAATTCTACCTACGCTTCAGAATAGCACTTTCCTAGTAGTGGGTCAATTATGATAATTTAATTGGAAATAAAGCAATAAATGAAAAACTCTAACGGGTATTTTTAGAATTTCACTCACATGTTCCAGAAAAAAGTACGGTTTTGCTACGTGTACGTGCATCATAAAAAAAGAGGAAAATGAAGAACGGATCATTCGATTTGTATAATCTGTGTTTATCGAAATTGCGAATTAAATTCGAAATTCGACCACACTCGAAACGCCAGTTAACTTCCATAATCAGTAAAACCGTTTTAGTCACCTACTATAATTTATCCAGATAGGTCATGGAAGTCATC
Source organism: Dendroctonus valens (assembly GCA_024550625.1). Taxonomy (NCBI): domain Eukaryota; kingdom Metazoa; phylum Arthropoda; class Insecta; order Coleoptera; family Curculionidae; genus Dendroctonus; species Dendroctonus valens. The sequence continues at coordinate 194,094 of JAJTJO010000001.1, read as the reverse complement.
AATTTATTGATGGTGATTGTCTGTGTCCTCTGAACCCAGAAATAAGCGATGACGGTTTTATCTTCAAGGCTTGCGTGCACCAATGTCTTCGGATAAGATCATGTAGTTAATATTTTGCTCACAAATTACTATACCCGCGCATCTAATTGATTTAACTTCTCTGAACAGCAGGATGTAAAGATCTTTAAAGTTTTTTGATATTTCGAGTTGGGGGTATTAACAAGGTTTCATAATTTAGCGATCTCTTACGATGTCGAAATACGAAAAACATTGCAATTTCAATTCCGGTTTATTTAAAACCATGACACTGCATTTAGAGGAAAATTTTTCTGTAAAATCCAAACTTTTGGGTAGGCTGCATACAAGAAGGGTGCATTTAGAGAAACTTGAACTTAAATCTTGTTGCATTCCAGTAATTTTTAATATTATTCTCAAATAATTCATCCATCATCGTTGAGGTCGACACACTATTTATCTGGTTGGTTAAGAAAATGCGTTTTTTTTTAAGCAAATTTCATTATTTCAAGAACATTCTAGCAGATCCCCTTGGAACAAGGGATCTGCTAGAATTCAACTTGAGCAGAAGTTCTCTGGCCGAGAAATATTCATAAGATTAACACTTTAATTTTTAATATCCTTGGGATTACCTAAAAAATTATTCTATATTCTATTCAATGCAAATAAGCTGCTCAACAAAATGTATGTTACATGGCCAAATTTGCCCCAGATTTGAAATTGGATAAATTATTATTGCTTCAAGTGATTTGGTTTCTGTTTGAAGCCTTATGTAGCCCCATTTGTTTTCTGTTAGTTAATGTTTTAATAAAAATTAAGCATCTCAGGCAAATTTTCTACAGAGTCGCAAATGAAAAAAGTTCGGCAAGGTCCTAGTTGGACAAAAAAGACGTTTTTTTGGGTCCCAACCCCAAGATTAACAAAATAACTCGAAACGGTTTTGAACTTTTTTGGCCATCGCTTTTATTCACTTGGTGGTCTCCAAAAATCAAATTTTTGGCCTTGCAACGATAACTTTTCTGCTCTTGGTACCAGTTTCACGATCGATAGACAATCTAAGACGAAAATTCGATATCCAGGGTTGCATGAAAAATAACCCAAGTCAGAATAGCCTCCGAAATCTGTGATTCTGGAAGATTTAAAAGAGAAGTTTTAACTTCAATATGAGTCTATATTTTGAAAATCGGTTTAAGAAAACAAATTGTATGACTGCAAGACCAAAAAGTTTTGGGACCACTCTATAAATAAACGAAATGGGCGAAAAATTCAAAAGCTTTTTCCAATATATGAGTTTTATCTTAATGCATGTGGTGTTGAAATACAAAAAAAAACATTTTTTTGTCCGACTGACTTTTTGTTCACGACTTTTGCATTGTCTCATTTGCCACTGTAGAAACTTTATCTGGAGCAGTAATTTTTTGCAAAAACACAAACTAACCGAAAAAGAATTGCACTAAATAACGCCTCAAACAGAAATCAATTTGCTTTCAGAAGTCAGAATTTATCCAGTTCCAAAGCTTGTGCCAATTTTGCCAGTGTAACGTTGATTTTGTTGATTAGTTTAGTTGGGTTTGCTCAATACATTTTTCTATTTTACTCACTAATTCTCGATTGCGTTCTTGATCAGTTCTAATCATCATCATCACTTTTGTATATTAAAATGAGCTACAATATTTCATAGAATCAAATCTGCAATATCTTTAAGGAGAATTTTTTCAACAGCATAGGAATTGTTTGTTCAACATGTCAGAATTTGAAATAATCGGAGTTTCCCAGGCAATTCAACAGAGCGGACGGTTCCCCATTTATTTGCGGCAAACTAACTTAACTTATTAACAGCGCTTTGTTGCTGATCTGAGCGGAAACCACCGAATAAATAAATTACACATGTCCATTGGGGTTTTAGAATTTATAATTCATTCGAATTTATGACGCAGGAAAGACGGCAAAACTTGCAACTTGACTTGCATGCGTTCTATCCTTCAGTAGCCGAAAAGTTTATCATTTCTCCCTAATCATTATGACACTAAGTTGTAGGCAACGCATGTAATTCCAGCTCTCGACTTCCTGTAAACACTCAGTTGATCAATAAACTGGCTGTATTGAGGCAATTAACCACACGACTAATTTAATGGTTGATATATTCAATAAAACATGTTGAATAAGTTTATAGGCTATTTTTAAAGTAATTTGATTGCTATGATAATTTTTGATCATGTAATTGGAAATGGAGTGCACAACAGGTTTATAATGATTGGTCTGAAGTTACCTTGTAGGGTTAATTAACCGAGGCTCACTATACCCATCTCTCATTTATTAAAGTAATACACAGGGAAATTGTAGAGTCCGAGTGGATGGATATATTTGCTGGAGCCATGCGGAGTAATGACTAGTGTTTTTAATAGAAATCAATCCCAATTTATAATAATAGCCGATAAAACCCATCACTGAATGAGGCACAACAATGACCCAAAAGCACAAAACCCCCTGTTCCGACCACATCCCATTATATTGCACAACGTAGCACGGGTGTGTCTCTTTTGAAAATCCGAATTCTTTCAATCAATAGACCTTACTACACCCATACTATTATTCCCGTCTATTCTACCTAGATTCTCAATAATATTGGCTCACTACCGTCTATTGAAAAGCACTCCAAATCTGGGCTAAATGTCGCTTTATTGACATATCTTTTAAGTTCTATTTAACAGGTATTCCATTGAATTTAACAGAGAGATTTGTAATGGGATACTAATAGGCTTGTGGTATTATAGACGATTGCATTGTTCAGATAGGAGGACAGGTTGTATTTATATTCAACATCACAGTCGTATCATTTCAGGTCTTTGATTGGATAATTATGATTCGTAAGGCTGATATTTCGATCGGGCAAATTTGCACATTGAAAGTATTGTCTGAAGCTTGGGAAGTTTTAAGAGAGTGCTTAATCTATTTTGTAATCAGACTATCTATCTCTATCTATCTATATATATCTATTTACTATCCATTTAAATATTTTAGAATTGGGCAATTAGTCAGGATGCAATAAGTAGTAGATCTTCCATGTAAAAAGTTCACAAGGCTGTTTCTGTAAAGTTCTTTTAAGTCAATTGAGTATAGTTATGTGATTCATCCCGAACCACAGTATTTAACCCATTTAACTAGCAGAATGTATATTTGTTAAACACCATTAGGTTACATGTAAATAGTGCTCCAAGCAAACCGCCAACATTCTGCTATTGTACCGAGTATAGGCAAATTTATTTTTAGTTTAAAGTGGGAATTAAACGTTACATCTATTCGAAATAGAAGTTTTTTTAGAAGACTATTCGAGGACCGTATTATCTAATTATATCTTATAGGGAACTTTTAACTCTCTTAAATTCTAACTCTTCTGAATAAATCTTCGGTTTTTCGGACTTCTTAATTGAGTTGAACTGAATCATAATTGCCCAAGTGAATTGCATTTAAATTGTTTAAATTGGTCACTCTTATGGAGGTGTTGTCAGTGAAAACTGAGATATTCGCCCCAAAAATGTAGTCATACTACAGGTGATAGGATTCCTACCTGAAAATAACGTTTTTCTTATCAACAATTTAATTCAAAAGAAATTCCTGGGTTCCAGTCAATATTATATATATAAATGGAACAACATCAATCATAACAATAATAAAAAAGAAGGTGAGATCAAGTATATATCATTACCGTATATTCCAGAAATCAACACAAAAATAAAAAATATTTTAATCCGCATAATATTACTATAGTAGAAAAAACTAAAAACAACTTAGCAAAGGAATGTTTCACAAATTTTAAGCCTAAAAGTGATAAGTTAAACACACCTAATGTAATATACAAGATTGACTGTTTGAACTGTGACAACGCATTCATAGGTCAAACAGGACAATATTTAAAGAAAAGAATATACGAACATAAATATAGCTTAAGAAAGGTTAACGGAAATGGAACAGCATTAGCACAACATGCACAACAAATGTTACATAGTTTTGATTTTGATAACACAAAAATATTAATCAATGAAGACAATTATAATAAGAGAAGAATCCATGAAATGATACAAATTCAAAAACATCAGAATGCAATAAATTTTAGATGAGACACAGACAATCTTAGCTCTGTATATCATACACTAATTAAATGAACACCTACATACACTAATTAAACCAACTACATAAAATATAAACACCTGATATATTGAAGAAATGCAGAGCAATTGATATCTTTAGAATGCAAAGAAAAATGGCAAATATTATAAACATTTTTTTTTATTCTCTGGCTCGATATTGAACAAAGTAGAGATTTTTCAATAGTAGGCCAAATGTGAAGGTAGAACAGCCATACATGTAAGTAAAATTTAAATCTCGAAACAATAAATTCTAGTCTTTTCCCGAACATGATTGTCCTGACTCATCACCTGTGATCCTATGTTTTTAATATACTTTTTAATAAGTTTGTAATTTGTATTTTAGTATGTATATTTTAGCAGAGCTTTTGTTTTAAATTAATGACGACTGTGAATGTGTATTTTAGACAAACTGATGATGGTGGAGAAAGACACTGAAACGTATTTGTAAAAGTTTTGACTAATAAACAATAATATTGACTGGAACCCAGGAATTTCTTTTGAATTAAATTGAAATACAGTCAGGAAAGTACACAATTATCAACATTATGAAAAGCAATGAAGCCATGATAGAAATACCTGCATTTCAATGCGTACATCTATTACATGATTTTTATCGCAGTACTGCCCAACTTTATCAGAGTATTTCTCACCTCACACAACATAAGGTTGCATTCGTTGCAGGAGATTTTCTGGTAAAAGTATGCAACATTGGCAAAAGGGTAGCGATGCAGGACTTCTTCAAGCATCAGTTAATAATTGCTTCAAAAAGTCGACATCAAATTTGTGCAAAACCTTTGAATAGTTTCCCACGACTACGTTAAGGTTTATTTATTTCAAACTGAAAAATTTCTTAATTGACGCTTTTGAGTATGGTCTTCAGTATGATATCAATCAGCAAGCAGAAGCTGAAGCGCGGTTTCTTTCGCTTTCGGGAAAAAAATTTTGCGTGTAATAAACAATATACCTACTGGCTACGCACAATTATCATGAAGAAGATTTAATTTATTTCGACTCAAATCTCCCAAAGAAACAGTATTGTACTCTTTAAGTTTTGAGGAGCACAATTTGAGTACTAACCGCAAATACGCTGTAGCTTAACCTGTAATCCTATTCTGCCAAATGACCGTTAAATTACTTTTAATATTGCTGACTAGCAAACTTGTAATTGCACCTTCAAGAGCTAATCTCTGCGTGACAAAACTTGCTTTTTTTACATTTTGCTCGTACTGTTCAAGTAAACCCGTAAAAGAAACGACGCCAATTTTGTATCACCCTATAGAGTGAACATTTTCGGCTCAACTAAGAGGTACCTCAAAATATAGCAAAGAGCTCAGAAAACGCAGAATGCCTAGGCATTTTGAACATTGCCGGTAAAATATACATAAACAAAAGTATAAATCTCATGTTTGGTCACTTTGCTTTAGAATACCACTGGAGAAGCGTCCATTTACTTGGTCCATTAGTAAATTATTTATGTTGAATTCAAATTTCGTGCCATTGAAAATCGCTTTTGCCCGAGCTCTATGTTGCGCCCGATTGAAGAAGCAATTTTTTGTCAAATTGCTTCTCAATTTGGGTTTTATTTCTCAAGAAGAAACTATCACAAAAAATTGCTTGATCTTTGCGTTTGAAGAAGAATGTACACTATTATTATAACATTTCTTATGAAGGCCGATTTTAGTACGCTGTTGTCGAATGTATCTTTCCTAATATCCATTTTATTTTAACACTTGTGTGCAAAACTAGAAACATGCACTCAGGTCGGACTTGGAACCCAACTTATCCAATCTTCACAACTTTCAAAACACTTTATCTGTGCTATCAGTTCAAGCAGGTGTATTAATCTCAATTTACTTAACAAGGCTCTAATATGGTCTGTGCAAACGTTCTAATATTTAGCTTTTGTTGATAACAACGATGCAATCTGAAGGTATTTACGTCGGGAATAATTATTTAATAATAAGTAAATTATCCATGTTCTGTTGGTGATTTTGAAAATATCCATACTATAAAAGCTTCCAATTACCTAATAACCTTAATTCCATTAAAATTTAACAAGTAGTTTAACAACGCCTGTTTAAAAATACCAATAAAATATTTCAGAACTTAACGGATTTTTATGGATGTTGGTCTCCAATATCTCATTCTTCGTGTTAGCAAATAGTTTTAATTGCATGTATGGCCAAATAAACGTACGAAGGCTACAAGGCAGATATTTCAACTACTTTATCAATCCAGATCAAAACTAGCAATGTGCTGATTGCATTTTGGAAATCATCGTTTATGACTAGCAAATAAACTATTAGATTGTGTAGTCACATTTATCTAAATTATGGCCCAAAGTGGTCTTAGAAATAGTTCACATGATGGAATTTTACCAATCCATTTAGATTAAATTACACGTTTTCTTAATTAGGGAAAGTGTTGAGTTAAAAACCCAAACGATTCCTTAATGACCTGGATCTCGTTCTAAATGTCACCACCTTTATCTATTTAAAAAAGCCTCTACAAATAATACGGCCAGTTTAGATTCCCGGCTGACGGTTATGTGATTGTCTGCATTAAATGAGGGACTTTATCAGTAAATTTCGAGCTCTTATCACACAGTTTGGGCTTTAGTCAAGGACCAACATCGTATGTTTAACATATTATTCAGTAAACAGTTTCGGAATGCAATAATGGTGTTACTCGGTCTATGCATGGGAACGTTTTTAGGTATGTATGTATGTGTGTTATCTGCAATATCTTGACCTCCGGTACTTCGAACTGGATTAGCGCATTCTTTTTAAATGATTCTTAATACCGCCACTTAAAACTGGGTACAAGGATATTTTGTACATTTAAATGATACCTGGCTTATCAGTATTTCGTATCATAATCAGCAAGTGTATTCCGTACGTTATACGTATAACAAACTTGAATTTTTAATGAAAATAACGTTTCAAATTAGGAATATTCAGTAACTGCTTTGGTCGTTTTTTTTTGAGGAATGCGCAAAAATTCACTAGCGATTATTTTTTCCTGAAGGTTTTCTTCGAATAAACAGGATAGTTTTCAGTTAGAGAAAGTTCGGTAATCTGATAAATTACATTTAATTTTGTATATTTTCCTGATTGTACTTTAATTCATTCCAATGTATTCCTGGGTTTCAGTCAATTTTATTGGTTATTAGTTGTTTCGTATATTTTCCTGACTGTACTCTAATTCATTCCAATGTATTCCTGGGTTTCAGTCAATTTTATTGTTTATTATTTAAAATGTTACAAATACGTTTCGGTGTCTTTATCCACCATCATCAGTTTGTCTAAAATATACATTCCACATTTATTATCAATTCAATTAAAAAAACTTTCACAAAATTAACATATTAAAATTCAAATCACACACATATTAAAAAGTACAATTTGGGACCTTGGTTCTCAGGTGATGAGTCGGGATAAACATGTTCGGGAAGAAACGGGTAGAAACATCTAAACATGTAAGTCAAATTTAGATCTCTAAACAATAGATTCTAGTCTTTTCCCGAACATGTTTATCCCGACTCATCACCTGAGAACCAAGGTCCCAAATTGTACTTTTTAATATGTGTGTGATTTGAATTTTAATATGTTAATTTTGTGAAAGTTTTTTTTTTAATTAAATTGATATGATAAATGTGGAAATGTATATTTTAGACAAACTGATGATGGTGGATAAAGACACCGAAACGTATTTGTAACATTTTAAATAATAAACAATAAAATTGACTGAAACCCAGGAATACATTGGAATGAATTACATTTAATGAAAAGATGTATTTAAAGTAAGTAGAAGTGTGAAAAGGATTATCAGGTGCAAATAGATACCAAAACCACTGTGTCATAATTGAGTCAATGAATTCAAATAAAATACAAAGTAGTTCGGACAATTAAATAACATGCAAATCGAAACCAAATAAACTTTAGTGTCGATTTCAATTAGCTGCTAACAGTCGACACGGCAACATAATGCATGCATTAAACCCTTTCAATATTAAAACAGCCTGAGTCACTTTGCAAACTTGGTACACTTTTGTGCTGTTTTTAGCAGCAAACAGATTAATTATGCATTAAATGCAAATTTCGACTGTGTGACAAGTCAAGGTAACCTTCTATGCTGGTCGGCAACTTGATAAGTAATGGATTTTGGACTCAGACAAGCTTTGCATCTTAAGCCACTAATAATACCTATTACAAATATTCAATAATCGACAAACTCAGTCTGAAGCGATCTGAGCAAACTATTAAATTATTGTTTCGTATATTTTCCTGACTGTACTTTAATTCATTCCAATGTATTCCTGGGTTTCAGTCAATTTTACTTCACTTTTACAGTCACTCAAGTGACCAGTCAAATGTGAGGTTGAAGGCAACTATATACACAAACTGATGATGGTGGATAAAGACACCGAAACGTATTTGTAACATTTTAAATAATAAACAATAAATTGACTGAAACCCAGGAATACATTGGAATGAATTAAATTATTGTGGAATTTACTATGGTACATACTGATTTTTAGACTAATCTCAGTAATGAATTTTTTATATTTTAACAGTTACTAACCGCAATTTCTTTTTCAGATGAATTTGACGCAATGTTTTATCATATTGGTGAGTACCACACACATTTCCATCTATAATGGACTGATTAAATATTTGCTAAATTGTTTTCAAGGGCATTTTTTTGTTTTCATTTATCTATGGCTCTTTAGCACCTTCATTTACTGACACTAATCAGCTTCTGACTCCTAATTATCAAGCTAACTGGCTTACCAGAAAGAAGCCGAGCGTTTTTTTATTATTATAATTGCAGTATCGAATGGCAGAATGTTCAATAAAACAAGGGGCACTTTTGCTTTTGCCTGCTTTTACTATTTTATTGTTTAAGTAAAAGCGATTACATTTGACATTTTTTTTTATAGTTTTTAGCAAATAAATAAAATTAATTAAGGGCAACCAGTCAAATTAAAAACCCATCATTCCAAACTCTTTAAAAATGTTAGAACTCTTAAATCGAGACCAATCCAGGCTGCGTTTTTGACCAAAAATTCATTATTTCTGTTGAAATCTATTATTGTCTTTGAAATGTTTTTTTCGTTTGGTTTTTTTTTGAATATTTTAAATTTTATGCAAAAAACAATGATAAAATTCGCTATTAATCTATTGACTTCTCCATTTTGTAGACACTTTGACGGTGTATTTCAAAAGCTACTTTTTTAAAACGATGTTTTGTAGAATGTCAGAAAACTAATCCAACTTAGTTGTAATTTGGTAACTTTTCAATATCACACTCTTCGATAAGAAGCTGGCTTTTTGCCAGTTTATACAACGAATTAGTACGTGTTCTTATGTTTTGTTTTGCAAGCAAACCCAATAAACATGCGTAAATTGAAAGTAATTAGCAGTATGCACAAATGTGGCAAAAAAGTGAATGCGGAGGTATCAATTAAAAAAAAAAAACAATAAAACAAGCAATGCAATAGTTCTCTAAGGACATGAGGAATGCCTAAATGTAAGTTCTTTTGTAGCTGATAGTAATCTTGCGCTGATTTAGCAATATCAATATCAAATAAGATTTTAGGAGTTTCAAAATTAAACACTATAATCCAAACAAAATGCCCTCAAAACACTATAAACTAAAATTAATATAGAATGTTGTCATTTTCTGGAATAGGAAATATAAAGATTTGAGGTACACTTGGGAAGGTACTAATGTTTGGACATATTCTTTTTTGCTTCTTGGTTCCACGCAGAATCAGTAAATTCTCTATAAGACAATTAAAAGATGTCGAATAAGATTGGGTCAGACATGGAAAAACTTTCAAATATTCGAGCTTTTTCTTTTAGCCATCCTGTCGATCTTCAGCTTTCGGGCCGAAGCTTTTGACTGTCTTTCCAATTAGTGTTAAACGACTTACAATATTCGACTTTATTTAAAAGTTGAATAGCAATACCTGAGAAAACAAATTATTGCATTAAGCAAACCTGTCTGATAAAAGTATGTTTTTAAAATTTTTCAAGATAATTGACTATTGAAGCACAAACATTGATCAATTACATCGTGAGGTCTTCATATATCATTAGGGATAGCCTGGAAGCACCAGCTAAGAACTTTCTGAGAGAAATCAATTTCGAAATTATGAATAGAAACACTTAAAAGTAACTGCCAGGCGGCCAAAAATTCTCAGGGATACTTTGAAGCCAATTTATTCATTGCAATTGTCCCTGACGTATCTGAGCATTATTTTTGGCAAGCATAACGCACAGCTGTCCGCTTAACTTGACATTTTCCTAGAAGTCGCATAATAAATATCTAAGGAAACATCCTTGAGGACGATCCCAAGGAAATGCATCTGCTTGTAAAAAATGACGACGGTTTGACTTTGGCATCGGTTTAATCATGACAAAAATACGATAGATCGAGTCACGCTTATAAATAGCTTTCGGTTCAATCTGGTTTGGTCTTCAGATTGCAGCCAGTATGTTATAAATAAATTTATGACTATAATGTGCACTGTGACTGCACTATATGCAAAACATTCACTGTCACTAATACGGCTCCGAATTTCTATTCAACTTTGTGCCTCTACAGGTTTTTTTACCACAAATTCAAAGACAATTTTAAAATAAATCTCTGCCCAAACCACTGTGGGACCTGAACAGGTAGATTTCTAAAATCCGGCCAGGTTTTTATCACCCCCCATTCCAAAGGGTATAATTAATTTCATATCTCAGGGTAGGTACAAGAACATCTGGCAGGCATGTTAATTTATTAAGGAATTTTTGGGCTTTTTGCCCCCTTCATTAAATATACTTTTTAATGTGGCCGCTGAAAATTATGGTTGTGGATTAGGGTGTTTGTAGGAAATCTGTGTCAAATAGCAGATCCATCATCTGTCTGTGATAGGTACTAATTATTTGCTAGAATAGGTTTTTTCCTTATTAATCAGTTAGCTCGCACTCAACAAGGTGTTTCGACTTTTCTGAAATTTTATCTCAAGTTTTAATGGATCTTTATTTATGTCCAACCTTTTGCAGGGTTGTAGCAGTTGTACAGGGTGTCCGCAAATGTCGCGATCAGCACGTAATGATGAACTTCTACAGCAAAAATGAGTGTAACCAATTCTGATAACACTTTTTCGAAAACTTACTAACAAAACTAATGTTAAATTTTAAGAATTTAATGCTAAGGAGTGAACTCAACTCTTGTTGTCTACTTACTCGTAACTCTCCCAAAAAATTAAAGAGCAAAGAGTTAATTTGTGAACATTTATCTAAAATGTGCTGCTATCGAAAAAAACCTACTTCTAAAATTGCCTTGTACGGTGTGGATAATAACGCAATTTTTTAAAATATTACTTTTGACGCCTTGATCCGTTCTTATTGATTATTTGAAAAAGTGTTCTAGAAACAGATCACATTCATTTTTGCAGTGTTGGTGGCACCATTATGTGGGTTTTTTGTTGATTTATTTTATACGCTAAGACAATTTTTTAATTATTGAACACTCATCCAAGCCACACTTTTGCTGGGAAAAAGTACTGATTTATTCCTCATGTACGTTCATTAAATATTAAACTTAGACCCCAGTAAATCTGACTGGAGCGCGATAAGTCTGAAACGTTTTGTGTATGCTTTGGTGTGTCTAAAAATATGTTAAACACGTGTGAACAGTTTAGCTTATTAAAACCTAAACACTAACGCCATAAACCAGCGCCTTGTATGGCAAGTACGCAAATAAAAAAATATTTATTATAGTAATAATGTTAAAATGAGACTCGCTTTGGAGCAGGTTTTCGAATCGCCATATGTTAATTTTAAATATTTAGTTTTACCATAGGGAGAGGCGGTTTTAGAAGGTTTCGGTCCCACACACGTCGTAGGTAACAAACAGCATAAAATCGTTTCAGTAAATAGATCTAAAAGTGTGTTTTCAACAATCCTTGAACCACACTTGAACCGAGCTAGTAACAGCTCTTAAAATGCAACAGCAATTAACAAATAATTAGTCCATAATTATTTTCGCTTTTATAAGTAATGTTCTATTACGTATACTGTGAGGTCGAACGTTGCGTGCAACAGTTGAAAGTTTCATAAAAACCAATTAAATAAAGATAAAGGAACAGTATATATCGGTATCTAATTATTACTTTAATAAATGTTGCTAGTGAACCCGAGTCATTATTCAAACGTAATGAAGGCGAAGGAAATAATATTACAGATGTGCTCGCACCTCGAGGAGAAATAAATAACACGACCAAGCGTAATAAGTTAGAAGAAATAATTGTTGATCACATAATGCTTTTAGTATTTTATAAGCTGTCTATGCACCAATCAACTTAAAGGGTTTTGCTATTGTTGTACTTGCCGGGGCTGCTTTATACTTGAGGTTGCTTAACGTAATTATCTTCATCAACATGTGGCCGGTATTCATATCTTGGTCTTCCTGGTACTTCATCACGCTCATACTCACTTGGTTATTTCTATTATTTTTAATTTGTCCCTATTTATCATTTTCTCCGTGTGCTGTCCTATGATATTGTTCTGTTACAATTGATGGTTTCAAACCATCTCAGTGTCGGTCTGTGGGGATAGGATGGCAATTTTTCTTATTCCGACCATGTGAATTTCTGGTTGAGAATTGAGATAATGAATGTTATCGAGTGTTTTCAAGCAATGTTTGCCAGTTTAAGTCGTCGTTAGCACTTGTCAACTACAACAACCATAGATAACAGCATGAAACGCATATATGCCGAAAGTAGTCGAATACTGATAATTCCTCTGATTAACAATTCTTGTCATTAATTATGGAACTAAATAGTTGTGTTTACATTTTTGATGCATTCCTTCTCTTGTATAACTTTAGGTGTCATATAAGTAAGTAGAAGCTAAACTAATTTTGATTTCGTGAGAAAATGCATGAAACGTGACCTGCTGTGCATGAGTCAAATGGTCAAAAGATCGTGCTTTTAAGTCCGATTGCAATTATCTTGATATTCACCTTGAACTTAAAATCAACCATTTCAGTTCAGGGAATAAAGAAAAAAATGTAATTTTGTTTATGGCATATTCTCAGAAAATTGAACGCAAGTGCTGGCAGGGTTTTATTTTTTTCTATGAACATTAAAACTGTTCAGTTTTCAGCAGCTTCATCATCCAAGATTCTCCAATTTCAATGATTGTTGGTTACAAGGTGCTTTAAAATTGACCTCATGTATACATTATAGGATAAGAGAAGTCAATATATCGGAAAACTCAGTAGATTTTTTACATAAATACACAACTACTTGCGTTGTGAGTGCACTTGTGTTTAAAATTACATCTGATACTTTTAGCTAAGTTTTAAAAGACTAAACACTAAACACGTTCTCATGAAAACTATCGGTACTTTTGAAGGCAAAAAACTTTGTAAAGCAGTACAATTTTATACGCTAACGACACTTAATCCATGATTTTTTTCAAATCCTCAATCAATCACTATTATTTTTATTTGGTTGAATTTTCATCGATATTTTTTCCTTTTCGAGAACCGCAGTTAAGAAAAATTGCAAGCACCCTCGATGTCCCCAATGGACTAAGTGAGTTGTTTCGTATTTTCTGTCCATGATTTTCCGTTCAGTGTTCGGCAGATCATGATTTTCAATACTGCTATTCATGTTCCCCAGTTTACTTTGTCAATGCTTATTGACTTACCTCTAGGTCGGTTCTAGCATTGTTTTTGCAATGTCGGCTAGCCCTCTTTCGTAATGTCCATTGTTTCGGAAGTTATTATGACATCACCAATTCAAACCGATTGTCAAGTCCTCCTAGCCTTATGTATTATTGTTCTTTCACCGCAGTATCACGCGTACATTGTTCTAAAATGTTTTCAACGGTTTTGCTCGCGTAATGTTTTGCAACACGGCCAGAATTATGGGTTTTTGTAAAATGATATGTGTTCTTAGCTTGGTCGGCTAGAAAAGGTGTGGTGGATAAATTATAAGTTATAGTACTCAAGGATATTAAGAAATTGGAAAGTATTCGCGCTTGTCTTGCAGTGGATATCTGGGTTTCATATTGTAGAAAAATGGCACGTTAGATGTGAAGCCGTGTAATTTATGGCAGTAAAAACTTGATTATGATTAATTGTCTAACTGGCTACTCTATAAAGGAAAACAATATAAATTTGCAATCAATTAGCTTGCCAACTCGATAATAATCAACAATGGGTCTTAAGAATTGGCTTGGTTGCTTGAAGCAATTTAATAGAGAAAGCATGACGTTTGCATGATAGGTACCGTTTCTGTAGATATAGTTATGGAAGAACGGATATTCATACGATCTGCATAAGGAACAGTAAGTGGGCCAGAAGTTCATTTCCGATTAACAAATCAGCCAATTTAATCTTCCTTTTTTAACTGCTCTTTCAACCATCCAAATATGCCATTTGGAGCTAAATAGTCAAACATCTCAGCAACAAATCCAATTGGGGCTTCCATCAATGCTTAAAATGTATATATGCCTTCAAATAAATTCAGTGTTAATTGAATTTTAGCAAATTTTCCTCTTGTAAAAGGAATATCTTCAATGATCATCATGAAGATATGGATTTCACCTCACCGTTTCTGTCTCTTCAGTAACATGCAAATGCCGTGACTATGTCAGCAGGGTTTCTATTGAAACAAAATACTTTTGAGAGCATTTCAGCGTTTTGTATTCGACCTCCAGACAAGGACAGCTCACTAATTCGCAGACCTCATGCAGTGGTTCAAACTGTAGAGATATCGGGTCATTTACCTAATTTCCAGTCTAAATTGCAAATTGCCAACGACAAAACAGAGGGGAACCTTTTAATTTAGGGCTCCCCAACTGCGAACTCAAATTAAGTCTATCGGACAAAATATCCTTTAAAGTCCTGTAAACGATTATGTTTAAAGTTGTTAATGCGAATTAATGTTCTGGCGTGTTTTTGGGTTTATTAAGGCGTACTTTTGAAAAGGCTCCAATTGGTTTGAATTAATTATTTTTAATATCGTCGGATATATATCAGACCCTCTTTAGTAGATTAAAATGGGTACTTTCTTTTTTATTGAAAATTTTTATTTGTTCCAGAAAATATACGCGGACAAAGCGGACATCCATCAAGCACCGTTAACATGGTAAGAAGCAATGTTCAGTTTGATTTTTTGCTAACCTGGTGTAAATAATTGAACTGTTGAAGTAAGCCAACAATAACTGGCAATCATTGATTGAAAACTGGTTATAAAAAAATAACGAAATGGAAATATTTAACAAAATACTGACTAGATAACTACTTAGAATCTGGATATTGACCGGACAAAATCTTGAAAAAACTGAAAATCTTAAAATTATATAAGCAGGGCTGAAAATGATAGAATGATCAAAGCGTCTCTAAATAAATCAAAATTATGCTTAAAAGTTTGAATGTTCGAAGTTTCCTAACATTAAAATCTACCGAAAATCGCAACTGAACAAAATTTTAAAGAATTTATACAAAATATGTTGTGCCCGTTTAATTAAGAGCAAATCATCTCTAAATCGGGAAAATAAATGTTCGAATAACTACTTGAGGACATTCGATTAACCGGGTCAATAAGGTTAAGTTTATCTGATAGCAAACTAATAAAATTAGCATATCATTATCAATAAATGGCATTTCAACAACAAAACAATATACGGCATCAATCACAAAATGAGCCAAAGAGTTCCATGTTATGAAATTTGGTTATTCCAAGTTAAGGAAAGTAGACGTAACTAATTGCGGGCATCATGCATCTTCCATTAACCAATTCTGTATTCTCCATAATATATTAAAGACAGTTTATAGGTTTTTAACAGTAGTTCAATTCTGAAAGTTCAAGATTTAATTTTTTTTATAATGCGAGGTTTTTTTACATTTTTACAAGGGTATTTAAATGCACTTTAGCTTCACCTTTCAAATAATTTCTAATAGTTCGATATCTCGAAAAAACAAAAAAATAATTTTTCTAGATAAATCGTGATTTCTGTGTAGAGTTTAATCAATTTATAAAAATATGATAATTACTACATAATAAAGTCGCGCCCAGCAGGAATGGAATAAATTTATGTTGATATCGCCGAATCGAATTCCGTCATGGAAAAAGTAACTAATTCTCTTTTTATAGAATTCAAATTTAAAGATGAATAAAAATGGTTCACAAAGGTTTAAGCAAATAAGTAGTTGATTTCTTCCATATACCATCACACTGTTTCTTCATCTCAATCCAGAATCAACGCTGCTGCGTTTAGAGCAGTACATATGAAAAAAAAACTGTTCATTGATTAGTTTTAAATTCTATACTAGAAATATTTGATTGAGCAAATCATTATTTTTAGTTGGTGTTTACGAATTAAAGATTTTCCAAACAAAACTGGGACGATGAAGTAATTATAGTTTTGAGGTCAGTTACCGAATGCCCAACATGATAGACATTATAGTCCTGAAACCCATATAGATTTCAAATCGTTCCTTATTAGAATAATAATTTCCTTTAATGTGTCTGCATTTTGCTGGTCATTCATCAACATGCTCACGTTCTGCAGCTTATCACGAATGTTTTATAGCACATTCCTGCACCATTACCTAACTCACGTTTCAAGCGTCAAGCGTTCACATTAAACTGAACAAACCATCATATGAAAGATTGTTGTTCGAGATGCAAATCTACAATCGCAGTCAGCATTTTGTCTAGTCATTGTTGACAATGCAAGAAAAAAGTCGTATAAAACAAATTTACCTATTTCCAACCGGTTGTCTTTGTGCACACTCAACAATCAAAGCCATCATGTTCCCTGTAATGAAGCCTGGCTTTCGTCAAATCACGATGACTTGAATTTCGCCAACGAAAGTGTTACAGGCCGTTACAATGTTGAAGGAAACCGTTGGTTTGGAACAGTGGAGACTTAGAGCACGCAAATGTGCAAGATGAAACAGCTAATCACTAGATATTGGCTATGAATAAGCAATATGGAATATGGTTTTGCGCATATAATATTTGATTCGTAATTTGAATATCCAAAGCTGAACAGAAAATGATCAGATTTTCAACCCTTGTCAGCTATTTGGTAAATAAACTATCGATCCTACGGTAATAGAGCTGGATCAATTCCTTCACATGACCCCGACCTGTAGCCCGCATACACACATTTTCTTAACCCTTTTGTGCCGGTTATTATGCCAAGGGTAAATTAATGCAAGCAAACGCACCCCTTGCAGACCGTATTCAAATTTTTCCCATAGGGCTCCCGGTGCGTCCCTTCTTGTTCAATACCTTCGTCGAAATTTTATCAATTTTTCATCGCGGCACATAATACCCAAAGCGTGATATATTCGAAAATTATGATAAAATAACGGGTGTTTTTTATTCTTAACCAGCCGACCGGGCGGTTAGTTTGGGCAATAATCTGCTATAGATTCCGACGCTCATTTTGCATCAAAATATAGAAAGGGTTCGTGAGAATGCATATTTAATGCCAGTAAATCATCGAGTATGCCATAGATTTTTCGCACTCAAATGCTTTGCTGTAGAGAATCGTGAAATGCTACGGAAAATCCAACCAATATCATAATTTTTCAATTTTTCCTAATGAGACGTTGGTGGATGGAGGAAATTAAAATTTGCAACATTTCATGCTAATTTGCTTGATTTTTTTACCTTTGCGATTTTATTAAAGCACAAAGCGTCTTGCAACTAAACAGCAAGTTTTTCAAAGATTACTGTAAGGGGAATCATTTATGGGTTTACAAAACCAGTAAAGTATAAAATACAATGCATGTTGCACACTATACCAAATTTATTTTAAATTAAAGTGTTATAATGGAATTGAATTGAGAAACAAGCGAGATTGAGTTGTCGTTAAAAAAAATTATAAACAACTAATAGAATCGTAATTAGTTCAAATAGACTCTTTTCCCAAATTTAGGCAAGTTTTGTAATGTTTTATATGAAATATTTTGCTATACTAATAGTTTGCAAAAGACCATTCAACTACTTTAAAATATATTTTGATAGCAAAGTCGAAAGTACGTTTAAGACCTGATTTCTTCAAAAAATAAATTAGTATTTTTAAATAAATAATGGCAATAATTTAAAAAATCACATTTTCAATTTAAAACCCTTTAAAACAGTTGACGCCACTTTTGTATCACCCTCTATTATTTCCAAGAAAAAAAAGCGTTGAACAATGAATGTTAAAATTGTTTAAATTATTTAAATTTAGTTTTGTTTTAAGTAATTGTTTAAGAGACGCACGGAAATTACTGTGTTGTTAATTACGAGCAAGTGGATTCTATTGAGAATAAGGTTTTCCAAAAAATGTCTGAAGTCGCACTCCGTACTAAGTAATAGTTGAAGGACTACATCCTACGACACCTTATTATGGAGTAGTGCCATTAGTCCAAACATTAATGACCCGAAACTAAGGTTAAAAAGAAATCGTTTTATTATGTATGTGTAGTTCTATATATAGATTTATATCATTGCTTTGGGAATTCAATTGCAAACTTTCATTTTGAAACAATGAATTGTTCTAAACTGATTAGAGTGATGAATTGGAAATTTCATCAGGAAAGTGATCCTTTTTTTTTTTATCTTAGTCTTTGTTGATTTACACATAAAGCAACAAGTATTTACGTAGTGTTAATGAGAAAAACCGCTTTTGCAGTTGAGATCAAATACATTGTAGCCAAATTTATGATTCAATTTTCTCTGGAGACTTTTTTTATCATCCTTAAATACTCGCAGACAATATATTTTGAAGGAAAAGGTTATTTTTGAATCTTCTTGCATATACACATAAAAAGAATAAAATATTTTCTTAGATAAGTTACAAATTTTCATGATGATTATATCACATTTTTATTCAAAAAACTCATATTTTATTTTAATTATTCAATTGTTTCCAATTTAAGAGCAACGAATGTCCAAGGAAAACATTTAACCTGATCTCTATCATTTCCCGTCGGATCTTAATTTCTTCATTTGGCCGAGTGCAACGTTCCACCTCCGATTAACGTGTTTTTTCACTACAATCTGTTTATTTTTCAAATTATTTTTTCCGCACTTTTACTCCGTTAAATATGTTTGCTGCGAATTTCTGTTGAGCACATGAAAATTACTGTCTGTAACATTACAAAAATCTTAAAGCAGATTAATGAACGAATGAACCGACAAAGGTTATCTGGTTTTTCGAAAACGTGTTTCTGACTTGTTTTTGAACTTGATCAAAACCCTCGATACTTAGCACTTGATCGGCTTGTTATTCTATTAATAGATTTATGCTATATATTTATGAACATATTGGCACGTTTCTCGTGCAAAACTCAACTAAACAAAGGTTTTTCTAAATTTGTCAATTATTTTATCAGCCTGTATAATATTAAGTTTTAAAAAACTGTTTCACTTTTTGAAATACATCTCACTTGTGTTGGAATTTACTTGAAATTGTTATCGTCACATTTAGTAAAATTTGAGTTTTTATCTTAAAGTCTAATCATGTTATTCCTATAAACATATTATTTGTTTAAGGCTATCAGCTTGAAATAATCCCAATTTCTACTTGGATATCCTAGATTAACTTGCCTATCGGGAACGAATTTTCCCACAGTTAAATTTGCACGTATACGATATCATATAGTGTCATTCAACAGCAATTCCCAGATGCAGAATTTTGTGCAACCCTATCAGTTTTTTTTCCATTTAATCCGACACTGTTTATCATTTCTTCGAATGATCGGCCAGATTCAGATTCATAAAACATGTAAATTATACCAACCACTTCCATTCTGATCTGATATCCTTACCTACACCAGTAGACATCCACTATGATTAAATAATGAGCTACTTTTCATACCGAACCCAAGCTACGGATGCATTTAATTATTATTTCCCACGTCGATTCGGATGCACAAATATTCCAGGCATTCTAAGTTGGAAACGTCGAGAATAAATCAGGCTTAAGTCTGGTGAGCGGTCAGTCTAGCCGGGCACCCGCCTATCGGTTATTTTTTTAAAGGGTTGATATATCGAGGCAGGTGTGGTTCGAAAAAAATGACGGTGACGGTTCCGTGTATCTCTATGTTTAGTAGAAGCCTTTGGATTGGAATTTATAGAAAAACCGGCCTAACAGGATTACAGATCTCATAAAAAGCTGTAGGTAGTGATCAGCGGTCTAGGAAAAGTTTCGATCAGACGTATTAAATTCTTATGGTATTTATTTGAGTTTCTTAGCTAGGGTTTTTCAGCGCCGTGTTGAATTTTTCATTGTTTATGTTGCCTTAAAGAGGATTAATATTGTTGAAATATTTATAAACATCTGAAGTGTTTTTTTAACTGAACCGCATTACTTACTATTACGCTAAGTATTACAGCACAAAAATATATTTTTTTCTTAAATTCAGATATATTTTCCGAGCTTTGCAATTTCTTTCTGACGTTTTGTCCACATCTGCAGTTCCAAAGATCGGAAACATTTCTGAATATTTCTTCACCGATCGTGAAAGCCTTCACGGCCTGTTAATTTTTTTCTTGATTTGTTTGAGTATTATCAATTATATTCTTTTTTTTTAGTATAAAAAAACCTTGTTTTATTTGCGAGAGTGTTCGATCAAGCGCCTGAAACAGTATTTGAGTAAAAAATCGTCTCTGCAACTCAAAAAAAGTTCTACGATCAGCTTTATATATGTTTGGCCAAATACTACTTACTCCCAAAAATTATTAGATGAAATAGTTATTATTCTAGACCGTTCGAAGATGCGTGTAGCTTCACTTTTACATTACTCATATAATACACTCAATTTTTTAAATCAATATGGACTTTGAACTAGGTGCTTGACTTCATTAAGAGCTAACTTTTCAAAGATTTACTAAGCAAAGTTTCATCACTTATCGCTTTTATCCTGGTAGCGTCACTCACCGTTGGCAAACTACTTTGTAAAATATCTTAAGCCGGTTTCTCGTTGTTGCAAAAACTCGGTAAAATAAGCGAGGAGAATTTATTAAAATCCCATTAAGATAGCATTCGGGTATCTTTCGGGTTGTATCCGAAATTCAATTTTGAGCTAATTAATAGCCATTTTTGGTGAATTTCACGATAGAAATTAAAATCGATTTAGTTTCAGGCGGCTGAGAGCTTGAAAAAGTGGTTTTTATTGGCCTTTAATAGCTGCCAATTTTCCTTGCGATTTATAAATGGCATCAACTTTCCAGTAATTTTCGAAATTAATGGCCGTCACACGTATCATTATTTATGTTTATGATGTTTTCGTTTTAATTTATTACTTTTAATTGCTGATAGTTAATATTCGAGAATGACTGAAATGGTGATCATTAAAGTCCGCTTGAGACTGTGAGTGGGCATGTGCAAACAAGTATTTTCTTCACCTGTTGCCTTGAATTATGGTGTGCAGGTAAATTGGACACAACCCGTAGTTTTTGCTGTGAAAAAATCAACTTAATTTGGTCTCGGTGGAATAATGCCACAAAAAAATTGCCAGAAGTCTGCAGTGTGAGGCTCAGCTTAAGATTAAGCAGGTAGCAACTTGTGAACACCAAAGTATTTCCTGGTGTTTAATTCACAGCATGTGGTTTTTGATTAATAGCTACGGTAAGAAACTGAATTACGACAAAAAAATAATTTATCGTTAATGTCGGCTCTCGAACGCTAATTGGAAGAAATATGGCTGAATTTTTTGTTTTAGTTGGTACAAGGCCAAGAAATTCTTGTGGTGCAAGCGACTGAGCTCATAATTTCCCCCCTTTTTATGCTCTAAAGCAGCAAATAACTATGTTCGCTTTGTGAAACACGTTTAGCCCATTTGAAACTAACATGTTATTTAACTTCTGATTCGTCAAGTAACTGGCAGAGCCGAAAAATATTCCGGTTTAGACGCCACCGATATGATCAGAACGAAATATGCTAATACGAAAACCCCACCGTTTGTACAATTTCTCCTATCTAGAATCTCTGGTACGTTCGGTTTAGACTTCGTCGAAAATGTTCAACATCGCACCCGACAAATTACCGACTGATTTATTCGGAAATGGAAAACATCGCACAGAAATCAGCAATCTTTGGATAATGTCGTGTGGTAATCCAGAATAAATCCACTTCCAATCTCAGATTCAGTTCTTATATTTTTCGGTGCAAATATCATTGATTTGACTAAAATGTATATGTGTACTAACCGCAAGAACATTTACATTTTAAATATAAACCATAGACTTCTCATTCATCCGTAAATATTCATAAATAGTATGTTTTCTGTAAGCTACAAGATCTTGCAGATTTCGCAGAATTGCATTTGCAGAATCTATCTTTCCTGAAACCGTTTTGATAGCTGGCTCTTCTGGGAAATTTATCAATTTAATTTACATTGGCTAATTTGTAAATTATTAGTTTAAGAATGGATTTTAGAATTAGAAAAAGTAAGTAGCGTTTTCATCATCAATGAATGATTGCTTCGGTTTGCCAGCACCATGCAGTTGAATGATATTTAAATGCTCCTTCCAAGCCTCTTGCCCCAAATTAAATTCGAAAGTTAATGGGATAAATAAGACCTGAGTAATATGCAAGCCTAATCAAATTACTGATCAGAATTACATGTTCGCAACCCCCTCGGAAGCCATGATGGATTGGTGACGTCACTTGCGATGATCGAGGGGATTCCGCAATCACCCCCACAAAGTCGTCAGTCACCCATTTTGATAACTCGCCCCCTCCCCGTGACAATTGTCGACAATGGGGTGCGTCTACATGTGCAATCGTAAGAGAATTAGATGGAAAATAATTCGCAATGATCTTTTTTTCGGGTCGATGAGGGTTAAAAGCCAATTAGTTGCCGTTGAAAGCTTCCAATAACTGGACGAGACAAACAAACTATGCAATTGCCTTCGTTAGCAATAGTGTCCAACTTCAACAATGTGCTTCTAAATATGGCAGATAGTTAACGTGGTGGTGTAATAAGTGCACGAGCAGTAAAAGCTGCAGGAGGAAAGATCTTGATTAATCCATCTTTGTGTGTTGGATGAACCATCATCAGAAACAGTTTTAATATTCATTAGCTCTTTTGCGTCTTCATGTATTAGCGTTAAGCAGCACGTAGCGCCGGCAACAAGCCACTTACCAACAAAATGAAAAACGACAATGATTATGTCGCTCGATAGCCATAATGTCGTAATGGGGCCGATTATAGCAAAATGTAGTGATGTTCTTTATCGCCGGATGGAAATCGGTCTCCTGGTAGCTGTTTTGCCGCTTCGACGCCAACTGCGATGAAAGGATCACGTTTTTCGTGACCAGTTCTCGTAAATTTCGTTGCGATTTGCGAATTGTAATGATCAAGCGGCATTTTTTCGTCAGTTTGCTATTTTCAATCCGACTACAAAGTAAATGTGCAATCTTTATACGGTGATTACTGCACGAGTCTAGCTGGAAGCTTTAAAATCAAATTATCGGGTGCATGTGAAGTGTTTTTTAACATTTGCTTTATATTGTGCACTTCCATATTGTCAACGTTTAATCTTTGATGATTTGTTCATCTTTCGTCCGAAACGTCGTTCGGATTTGATGTAACGTACTTGCTCTGTATATATTAACAGTGTTTCCAAATATATAACTATTCTACACACCATAAAGAACTTACTAGAAAACAGACAACTACAAGTACGAATTGACAAAACACTGTCATTTTCTTTATCCCCTGAACAAGGGCTCCCTCAAGGATCTCCGCTCTCACCGTTTCTCTACAATATATACTGCCATGACATATACAATTACAACTTACCAGACAAAAATCAAATCGACAGATCGGCATACATATTACAATACGCAGACGACACGGCACTTATTGTACATGACAAAACTACTGAGAGAGCAGCGCAAAGACTCCAAACACTAACAAACAACACAATGACATGGTTTTATAAATGAAGACTAACACCAAACGCGTCAAAAAACCAACTTCTGCTCACAAACCACAGACTCAACGCTGACTCCCCTACAATAACTGTAGACGGCAAAACGACACAACCAAAAAACGACGTAAAATACCTTGGAATCACAATTGACCACAAACTTAAATTCACTAAACACATACGAAACATCAGGGCAGAAACAATAAAGGGAACAAAACACTTCCGATCACTAACCTACAAAGACAGAGGAATTTGCACAAACACCGCCACCAAAATATATAAAGCTATTTGTAGACCCTTGCTATACTTTGGACATATACTCATGACCAACGGAACAGAAAGGACAAAACGTTATACACAAACAACAGAACAAATTGCACTAAGACTAATAACACGAATAAGACACCCCCAAAACCCACTACACAATCCCCCCACCCAACTACTATACGAACGCACACACATGACAAAGATCTCGGAAAGACTCATACAGCTACAGACAAAATGGACAAACAACCCCTACAACTGGACCATACTGAATCCCCTTTGTCTTACAAGACCAACCAGACAATCCCGCTTCCGTTTCCCTACATTAACGCTACTCGAACACTTACAAACGCAACGGACTAGTGGACAATAAAGTAATTTCTTCTTGCCACTGGAATCTTATTTATTTAATAGTATTGTTAACCTAGAATAAGAGAATTTTCATATTTGTTTTTTATTTAGATTAAGACTGCATGTATTAAACAAGGGCAGAAAGACCGATAGGTCGATAGCCTTTTTTAGAAATAAAGATGGTTACTACTACTATAACTATTCACGTTGATGGTCAGCATTCAACTTATCTCTATATGGAAATGAAGAACTTAAACATCAATTAATATTTTTTCTAATCTTCTATTTAGGAGCGTAAGGTTTGGATCATTTGCTCCTGGTCCGTACCGCATTGATTATACCATTCTTTCTCAGTGCAAAGCGAAATATATCAATGCTCGAGTTTTTTTCCATTTGAATCCAGTTTCTTTTTCAAATCCCAATGACTTCTGTACTCTTTGGTCGGTATCTTGCACATATCAAATGCACCATTTCGAATTTGTTTTTTGACACGTTATCCCGAAAACACAGTATTTTTTTTGCTAAAATACGAGGTTATAATATTTGGTTTTCAAAATTAATTAATATTTTTAATACAATACGAAATCAATTGATCTTGGCAACCCAACGAAAAACAAAAAAAATAGGAAGCATTAGTAAATTTTATAATAAAACTGAAAAAATCTCTCAATCATCGACTCAACCGTTAACACAACAAACGACAAGACTCAAAATCTGCCCAATCATGTATATAGGATAAGGTCTGTATATCTGGACATATTTGGATGACTAGAAGAACAAACTAGGAATTTAATAAAATTTTCAACCATTAAAACCAGAAAATTATCAATTAAAAGTTGCATTTTTCGGCTCGTGAAGCTGAATATGAAAATTAATTTTGGTTTTTTTAATTGCAGATCAGAACAATTCATCAAGATTCCTAACATAGATGCTCGAGGAGACATGGTAAGATGTATTATATATACAGGGTGAACCTTTGCAACTGAAAAGGGACCTGAAATATTGTTTAGGCAAAAATATTGCGTTTCCGGTAAATTTTTTTCAGAGAATCAAAGTGGAAATAAAATTGTCAAACGACAATTTTCGACAAATTTTTAAATAGATTCTTAACCAGTTTTGCTTCTACCAAAAATAGGCTGGAGAGATTTGAAACATCAGAATTTTTTGGATTCTCAAATACTGCTTTTTTGTTGGCAACATTTTTCTCTCCCACATTTCTTAAACAACAAAAGTGTACTTGGTTCAAGTCGATATCCCTTACCATTTACGAGATATTCCACATTGAAATATGTAGTGATTTTTTTGAACTAACTCAAAATGATTTCCTAAAATTGTCGTAAATTTACATTTTTAACACGGACAAAATTTGGTTTACTGTCAGTTAAATGCTAAGTGAAATATTTTAAATTCTGCTTTTACATTGAATTTATTGAAAATGTCAATGTTTGTTTTTGAGCGAAAAAAAATTAAATGCTGCAGAAGACTTCCGAAACAACAATTTATTTTTTCAATACCACAATCATTCACTAAACCGGTTAATAAATGTATTGAAGTCAGAGGAGTTCAGTTTGAAGAATTGTTATGAAATAATAATTTTCAAAGACTTTACGGAGCTTAAAAAGTGGTTCAAAGTAGTTCTTAACGTGCTAATAAAGTACTATATAAGTATAAACATTAAACATGTTTATTAAGGTTTATTTTATTGAAAATTTGAGCAGAATATAGTTTTCCTCGATCCAACATTGCTTGCTCTGAGAAAATGTTTAAAAGTGGTTTAAAAAAGCAACATTTGCGTTATATTATCAAATAATGGAAATATCACAAGGGTTAACGTAGGTCATGTTGAACAATTCCGTACAAAAATAGAGTCTCTGCTGACAAAATAACTTGAGAATTAATAATTTCTGCGATTTCCGAGTTTGTAAGCATTAAAAAGAGTGTACAACTACAAGTGCTATCAAGTCGTTTATATTTCTCCGTTTACCACTAAGTTTCTATTTTACCTTCCACTTCTTTAGCTCCTGAAAGACCAGCATCAAGACTTCGTTTGTGAAATCAAATTCATTAAGTAAAACTACCAACTCACTACACATTTGCATGCTGTTTCTTGCTCTAGCTGCCGGTTTTGCGTTTGATGGCCGATGGCAGTTTAAACTTACGAAGAAATGAGAGCTCATTCATAACTTACGTCTTCAGCAACTGCTGAAGTAGCCGTATTTACGCTTGAAATATAAGATTTAATTGCCGATATTAATTGCCAGATAGTTATAGTAGGAAGTAATATCGGCTGATTTATCATATGAATATCAGTTGATTGTAATTTGTGGTCGTTAACGTGAAGAAAGAACTGGAGGCAACAAATCTGCCAATTTCAAGTTGTGAAGCATCAATGCTTAATCGATTCTTGAACGCTAATTAGTAGTTGCAACTGGATATTTAGGCTTTCTGGTCCACAAGCAATCACTACTATGGACTGAGTTTCGTCTAAAAGTGAAATATTTAATTTGGTTTCAAAACTTAAATTGAAAAATACAGAAAATAGGCCTGTTGATGGCGAATCGGAATTAGAAGTTATTTTTTCGAAATCATCTGCAGCTTATTTAGAGTCGGCAAATCATTTTTATCAATATTGGTGATGTTATTCCTCATAGGAAATTTACAAAAATCACCAGCGAAAATATTAGATACACACTAATTATTCCATAGTGTTAAACTAAATGATTTTTATGAAGTGCTTTGCTTCATTTGGGCCGGGATTTCTGTATTTCCACGAAATGTTAATAGCAGATTTTTGACGTTCATAATTATGGGGAAGGAACTTTCTTCACTATGAAAGACGTAGAATCCTGCAAACATAATTACACGAACTATTATACCATGTGTTTTGCAACATTTTCTTGTTGTACGTGTGTGCGTGTAATTCGCTTTAATATTACATGTCTTAGTAGAGCATGAAATACCTGTGCGTATCCCCGTGTTCTTGAAAACCAATGTTCGTTTCCCGAAGAATTGTTTCGTTGTAATATCCGACTGATTTTTTTGTAATGATTCACCCTTCGGCTTACTAAGACACATACAGCACCACATTAAGCAGGAAAACGTGTGATCAGCAAAGTAACAATAATAATTTCATCAAGAAATTCTGCCAGAGGATTTGGTGCTGAGGTAATTGTTACTTCGCAAGATTGTATGCAACGTAAACGTTACGAGCCTGTAATCATATCATCAAGATAATAATCCTTATGTTTTGCTTCAGTATTGCTAACCATTGGTTGTTGTAGAACAAGAGTTGCTTCAATTTAACATTGCATCCTTGCTGGCGTGAAACGTTCACTCATTTTCATTGTTCAAGGTTCTTTAAATTCGAAAGTATACGAAACATATAAAGGCGTAAAGGTAGCATATGGAGAGAGATAGTTTATGTGCATTGAAGAAGCAGGAACTTATCTAAGACATTTCCGTCCAAATAAGTGATTTTTTGTAATTGCATAAAATGTTTTTTTACGTTCGTCCAATTTCAATTAAGCAGGTCGTTCTTTGAAATCAAAGCCGAATCAAACATGCCATCAAATGCACAATGCAACAAACGCAACAGGAAATCAGGCGTAACCAAGACCCATTATTTCGTTAGGTTCGCTCCAATTAATTGCAGGTTTCTCTTTCCTCTGTGTTCGGAGTCCGAAAAATTCAATTAGCGAATCGTAATTCGAAGCGAGATTGCGATCGAGGGCTGATTTTATCTTTTCAATCTTAAGAGACGTTATCTTTAATTTAAGCGATACTCGCGAATAATAGCTGCTAATCAGTTTACATTTCGCGGTCGATCTTTAATTAACTGGGGTGAGTAATGGTGTCACTTGATAGAGGCTCGTTGAAAGGCTTTTATCACTAGGGGGGCTTCGTTTGAAGAAGATTTGATAATTTTGTGTGTGTTTTTTCTGTGAAATCTATTAACGATTTGATCTCGTCTAAATGAGACTTTTTTCCTTTTGCGAGTTGGATTTGTCAGGAAAAGTTTTTCTCATTGGTTTGTCAATTTGTTTTTGTGTCGAGGAGTCCATACTTTGTTTGAACTTTTTTTTTAACGTTTTACACAATTTCGTTTAAATATTTTGAAAATTACTTTATTTTACTACATTTTTTCACTTTCATTTATTTGGAATTTAGTCCAGCTTGTAGAAGTTGTCTATTGTATATTTAGTCCTATTCATCCAAAAGTAGTATAGAAAAGTATTTTCTCAAAGTGATTATTATGGATCAATGTTTGTTGAATTTAGAGCTCAAAATTTGAAGTCTTTTTGTTTGAATGGTCAACTTCTGTTTATTTCTTCAAAGTCAAGTGAGACGCACTTATTTTCTAATTAAAATTAGGGGCGTTTACACAGGCACTAGGCGTCATCTTGATAGTGTTTTTCTCCTGTTATCCTTTCCAACTTCTACTACAATTTTCATCCAAATTTAAAGGGTCTAGAATATCTGGAGCCAATCAAACGTTTAATTTCTTTAAAACCTGTTTCGTTGCATGCCACTTGTGGCCTCTTTAATTTTATTTTCAAAGTTTGCATGTTTCCAACCTGACCGAAAATTGTATCGTTCAATGTCTTGGTGCATCTTTTAAAATGGTATTTTTATAGTAGTAGTAAACATCTTTATTTCTAAAAAAAGGCTATCGACCTATCGGTCTTTCTGCCCTTGTTTAGTACATGCAGTCTTAATCCAAACAAACAAATAAAGGTAAAAATTATCTTATTCTAGGTTACTATTTGAATAATTTTAATTCTGGCAAACAGAGATCTTGGATTTATTGCCCAGTAGTCAGTTACTCTTGTAAGCGTTCGAGTAGCGTTGATGTAGGGAAACGGAAGCGGGATTGTCTGGTTGGCCTTGTAAGACAAAGGGAATTCAGTATGGTCCAGTTGTAGCGGTTTGTCCATTTTGTCTGTAGATGTATGAGTCTTTCCGAAATCTTTGTCATGTTTGTGCGTTCGTACAGTAGTTGGGTGAAGGGGTTGTGTAGTGGGTTTTGGGGGTGTCTTATTCGTGTTATTAGTCTTAGTGCAATTTGTTCTGTTGTTTGTATATAACGTTTTGTCCTTTCTGTTCCGTTGGTCATGAGTATATGTCCATAGTCAAGCAAGGGGCAACAAATAGCTTTATATATTTTGGTGGCGGTGTTTGTGCTAATTCCTCTGTCTTTGTAGGTTAGTGATCGGAAGTGTTTTGTTCTCTTTATTGTTTCTGCCCTGAAGTTTCGTATGTGTTTAGTGAATTTAAGTTTGTGGTCAATTGTGATTCCAAGGTATTTTACGTCGTTTTTTGGTTGTGTCGTTTGGCCGTCTGCAGTTATTGTAGGGGAAGTCATCGTTGAGTCTGTGGTTTGTGAGCAGAAGTTGGTTTTTTGACGCGTTTGGTGTTAGTCTCCATTTATAAAACCATGTCATTATGTTGTTTGTTAGTGTTTGGAGTCTTTGAGCTGCTCTCTCAGTAGTTTTGTCATGTACAATAAGTGCCGTGTCGTCTGCGTATTGTAATATGTATGCCGATCTGTCGATTTGATTTTTGTCTGGTAAGTTGTAATTGTATATGTCATGGCAGTATATATTGTAGAGAAACGGTGAGAGCGGGGATCCTTGAGGGAGCCCTTGTTCAGGGGAAAAAGAAAATGACAGTGTTTTGTCAATTCGTACTTGTAGTTGTCTGTTTTCTAGTAAGTTCTTTATGGTGTGTAGTAGATATGTTGGTGTGTGTAGTTTGTATAGTTTGTATAGTAAGCCTCTATGCCAGACACTATCAAAAGCTTTGTTAATGTCCATAAACAGGCAAGCTGTCTTTCTGTCAGTTAGGTGGGTTGTTTGTATATTGTTAGTCAGAGTGAAGAGTGGGTGAATAGTCGAGTGCTGATGTTTGAATCCGAACTGATACGATGGTATGTACTTTCCGACCAGTTTTCCCAGTCGCTGCCTTATTATGTACTCAAAAACCTTGCTAAGTACTGGAAGCAGTTTAGTTGGTCTGTAACTGCTCGGTTGTGTATTGTCCAGTCCATTTTTGGGTATAGGGATTATTAAGCCGTTTTTCCATGTTTTTGGGATTATGTTATTTCTGATTATTTAAAAATAATTATGATTATTTAAAAATATTATTAAAAAATAATAAATAAAATGTGAGTTTATCGGTTTATCGGACGGTTTTAAACAGGACACGTTGAACAATTTCGCGTATAAATAAATTCCCTGTTGACCAAATAACTTGGATATAAATTTTTTTTATATCTGCGATTTTCGATTTTGATAGGATTTAAAAAATTATCCAGATGAAAGTGTTATCAAGTCGTTTATATCTCTCCGTTTTCCACTAACTCTCTATTTAATCTTCCAGTTCTTTAGTGCCTGAAAGACTAGAATCAAAACTGCGTTTGCAAACTTAAATTCATTAAGTTTTTAAAATGTTGAATGAAACGCAGACAACTTCTGCGTATTTCTTATGTGAGAGGCACTTATTTTCTAATTAAAATTAGGAGCGTATACACAAACACTAAGTGTCTTCTTGTTAGTGTTTTTCTCCTGTTATCCATTCCAACTTCTACAATTTTCATCCAATTTAAAAGAGACGAGAATATCTGGAGCCAAGCAAACTTTCAAATACTTTAAGCCCTGTTTAGTTTCATTTCAAAGTCTGCATGTTGTGAACCTGGTAAAAAATGGCATCGTTCAATGTTTTGGTGCATTTACGGATGCATTAAAATGGGATTATCACTTGCTTCCCACATACAGCCTGGTTTAATCAAGCACTAACTTTTTATTTTAGCTTAGTTAAGTTTGTCGCAATTCCACGCGGTCGACGTTGACTTATTAAAGTTAAAATTAATAGTGCCTAGATTAATCCATATTTTATTCTGTAAAAATTAATAATAGCCACACAAGAATGCATTTATTGAAGAATTAATTGCATGTCAGGCTATTTGCAATTTACGCTACTTTCCACGAACATCTTGATTAACCTGTGTCAATAGCTGTTCCTGTCATAAAGGTTGATTAAATATATAGCGAAAGAAGTTTTCAATTATTCCAAGTAGTATACAAGATAGTCATTATACAGAACGTGTTGCTAACATTGGAGCTGTCTAGGCAAATGGAAACGCCATTTCGAAAGGCCATTATTATTGACAGTAGCATTATACGAAAAAGCATAAACCGACCATTATTTGCTCACATTATGCAAGCAAATGCTGCCTGCTTTTAAAGGGCAACCGGTAATTGAAATTTCACTCTTTGAGCACCTGTTCTGCAGTATATTTTACAATTTTTACCGCCTCAAGTCCATCGATAATTAGTGCATCTCCAGTTTGGTTCGGTTGCAATTCAGGAAGTGATTTCAGAATTGCCGGCTGCAACCAGGCTGAACAAAATTTCACTTGAAAAACATCCTTTTATTTGCTCTAAACCGATTAACATCATTTCCAGAAACAATAAAACAGATCTGGTTTTTTGTCATTTTCTATGCAACTGTATTAGTAAAAGTTCTGTGAGTATTTCTTATATCTTTCATAAAATTGTTCTATTAGAACACACTATTAATAATAATAATAATAGAATGTTCTTATTAGAAGCGTTTTTTTGTTGCATTGTTAGATTCTCTTTATATTTTGCTTAGTATCCCGAAGATATTTATTAAGTTATTTTTCTGTAATATTCATCCATGCGTACGCAAACCGCACGAATGCAAACATTCAAAAAAACGCCCTCCGCTCACGCGATATAGCCCAAAATGCTTCGCCTGATGTACATTTGACAATAAAACCTATGATTTGGCAACCAATACCCGAACCCCATACGACAGAATCGATAATCGGTAACATGTTCCATGAAGGGCGGAGTATTCGCTATGTATTTTTCTTTTTTAAATCGTTGCCATCGGAATATTGTAATCATACGCCCCTGCGTGGTTTTTGCATGCATCTATGCGGTGCGAGGAAGGATTTCATGCAAAGAAGAGAGTTGGAAGAGAAATTGAATATGTTGAAACGAAGCAATGGTTTTTCTGGTGATCAGTTTTAATGGTCTTCAGTTGTACTTCCTTAACAGCAGCATGGTTTCGATAATAGCCAAAACATTTGTAAAACATATGCACTCTTTATTGCTACAGGTTTCATGTTGTGTCTTTTTTGTCCATTTTATCTACGTGGAATTCTTGCACACGAAACTCTCACATTTTGTTAACCATCCAGTTTTTTTACACATTTGGTTCATCTAACTGTTTCAATCTCCGTTTGGATCGACTAGCTAGCATGCAAATGTTGATCATTCCTTGTATATTCCGATACCAATGCAGAAACATCTGTATTGAGAGGGTGCAAATTGCAAAATCCGGATCGGTCTCCCACCCCCTGGAGCCCACCCTCCTGTCGTCGGATTTGACTGGTTGTTTAGGATCACGTCACCCCAAATCACATACGTGGGGGATTGCAACGTTGTGCGTCTTGGGGTGAATGAGAAATTGCCGCAAATTCGGTTCGTGAATTTTATAGTTTCTGTAGATTTGCTGCTACACATCGAGTTTAAGATTGAACCATGAGGGTGAAAGGTATTATGGGATTTGTTGGGTTTAGCCAAGTTTACGACTATGTTTCAGGGTATCAATCCCGAAATTCATGCGGTTCTCTGTCTTTAATGTGCTCTAGTCTGACATATACTGGTCATTTGCTTTTTCTCCAGATTCACAGTCTGTTAGGGATTAATGCTTGCTAACAAGCTAGCCACTATGCATGTAGCTTTGCCCGAAGAACTCATGTTAAATATTGCTAGTACGTATGAGATAGGCGACATGATTCACAATCGATACCAAATTTTGTTTTATTCCGAAACTTTTCAACTCCAATTACTCACCCCAAGTGTACCTAAACAACCGCTCAAAACTTCCACAGTCGATACATTCTTTTATCCCTCCCTAAAATATTCAAATTATATGCTTTTTTACATGTTCTATTTGGCTACCCCACTTTTTCCTTGCATCATCCCCTTGCTTCCTTGCATTTATTATCAGTCTTTGCGTCTGTTTTTTTCTGACTTAAATCTGAGTCTTGTAGCTGGTTGTGTGACGGCGGTAAGACGTGTCGGTTCTTCTTGTAAGTTCTTCATTGCGATCAAGACTAGCGTGTTAGTGATTTGTTGTAATTTTTGCTTAAAGTTAATCGTAGTTCAAGTAAGTAAAATATCGATAGTATTGTTTTCATTATTTATTCAGAATTATTTTCTGCTTGAGTTTGTCGTTTTCGTGCCGAAATGCTTTAAATATTGCACAATTGCTATTTGACTCGATGCTTGATTTATGGATTATCTACTATTGACGATCGTTGCAAGTAAGTGTAGGTTTTACATCGATGTTCGATAATTGTAAGCGACGAAGATTTTCACGTACACCAGAGCTGCATCATTCTTGATTTTAGTTCTGACAACATTTTACATTTTATCTAATTACTCGGAAGGTAAAAAGTTAATTTTAAGTATGACCAACGAAAAGACCAACTGTTTTTGATTCTTTTAATTTATATTTTGTAAACAGTTGGCGTTCCTTGAAACTTATCTTTCTACATTCCAAGAAGTCGCTTTCATAGGTTAAAGTGAATTACATGAATATTGGGATACTTGTTTTATGAGATTTAAAACTTAAAAGATATTTGAATGGAAATATTTTATTAATACTATCAAAATAGGGTTTTTTCTTATTCATTTGGCTCGGGAAACGCTATCGATTATTCGGAATGTGGACAATGTCAAATTAAATTTTCCTCATTTTAAAAAGCTGGCCATTCATTGAAGAAAAGTTCAATCAATTAAGTGTAAATTCGGTATAATTAGTAATTAAACTAAAATTGAAAAAAGCTGCATATTAGCTATAATTGTGGACTATTAGATGTAATTATGAAAATGAGCTAAGCAAAACCCACTTATCAGACTTGGTTGGTTACCGAGGAACCAAACGCGAAGTTGCATTTCGCCCATCATATTAATTGAGTTAAATAAGATATCACTAATGTAAAATTTCACGTTATACATTGAAAGTACGTAACAATAAATTTAAAAATGATCATTCAAAGTGGGCACTTTTCGGGATTTCAGTCAAAATGGCAACGCAGAAATACAGGTTTTAAGCTAGCCATTAACATTATTGAAACCACTTTACATGAGTGAATAATGGCAAATCCAATCGAATTCTGTTTGGTAAGTTTTAATATTTTTACAACACGTTTATATAGTAAACTTTTGCTCTCCAATTGCGTAAACACCAAAACTATTAAACTCCATAACATCATGTATACGTATGCAACATCATATCTTAAATTGAACCCATTAGTATATTTTCAAAGCTCATTTTACCTAGTAGTATACACACAGTTGCCTAATAGCGCAATAGAACGGATTCTGTCGACAACATGTCAACCGCTAATGTTTCCACGATGTCTAAATTTAACATACCAACCACACATTTGACATCTTTTATGAACCAAATGCAGCTTTCAACACACGTTCGATCCTAGTTTCATCCCATTAAATAATTCGAAAAACAACCGCACCATGTGCTGGCAGTTTTTAATGCTTTAATTGCTCTAAGCCTTCGCTGCTGCACTGAAAGTTCCGTTTTTATGTTAAGCGTTATGTAAGCAAAAGTTAATTAACGATTTTAATCTTAATCAATTTGCTTTTGCTTTGCTTGTAAGCATATTGACACTCGTAATGTACTAGTGTGAGATTTTTATAATTTTCAATAAAATAGCCACTTTTCTCAACCTACGGTACTGAGCAAAGGCTTTGTTCTAGTTTTACATGGTGGGCATAAAAACTCTAGTTTACACAATTTTTTTTCATTATGCACAATATCATCTCAACAGAAGATGTAGATCTTTTCTGTTCCTACTTCAAAGGATGCCGCTCATTCAATGAAGAATGGCATTATTTAATTAACATTGGATAAGTAATGATTAGATGAAACGATAGAAACGCATTGTATAGTGATGGGAAGAATCGCATAAATTTTATAATCGAGAAATTACTATTATTTCGTATGTAACAATCGAAATAGTAATTCGAATTATTTCATTGAATTAATTTAAGTTATAGCACTCTAAGTAGAATGAATTATATAGATGCAATTAAGTTTTTAATTTTTTTTCTTTCGAAATCCACATTAGAGAGTTATTGGAAATTATAAATACTGTAATGCAGTAATAAGGTTAATCCTTATTTTAATACTGCATTAGCTTTATTTCGTTAACGAAATGACATTTATTGGAATATCTAGTTCACTGCTTTCAGTATTAAAAGACTCTCACCATTAACCTAACCTCTGTGCCTAACCTTACAGAATTTAACGTTGTTGACTTTGTATTATCTATCTTTTTTATTGGATTTTTGATGCTGTGTGAGCATTTCTCAGTCAAAAAATTCTCAATTGAAAAACACGTGTATCTGAAACCGGGTTATGTTTCGCGAACGTTAGACACAGAGGTTAGAAATGTCAACTGCCAGTTTAAGGTAGAAATAAAACGTGCAGTATCGCTGCACAATTAGCACAAAACAGTATCCTTATTAAGGGGTCCCTTATTTTTAGACTCAATTGCGCCAGCGTATGAGTCAAAATACCACAAACTTTATTACTGCATCCCCTTATTGACCGTCCAATAACTCTCTATTAATAATTGCCTTACGTTAATAATTGCCTTACGTTAATAATTGCCTTACGTTAATAATCGCTTTGCCGTTATTGGGCTTTAAATAAAATTGTCTCATATTGCATCCCTGTTTGATCACAGTAAAATCCTATCCAAGGCTACAGCAGATGATGGATGGATAATCTTCCATCTTCTCTTTTGTCCTTAATCCGATCTGAATTAGGTGGATTTGAGTATTCTCAATTCTGTTCAATGTTTATCCAGAACCCATGTGGTTTTTTCCATGGAAAATCGACTTGGTGTAGAAATGTGTCATATGTCGACAAGTCTGTTTGGAATCAAGAAAAATAAATATCGTGAAGGGTTATTGCAGGTGCACGTTTCAGAATCGTTTACGTTCCAGTTTCGGAAAACAGACCGCAAACGGGTCGAGTCGTCTCACCAACTACAAACAATTCATATTTTGATAAGCCATGCCGACACATATAGGACTCAAAACGTAAATAGGCCTTAAGCACTTCTATGAATTCGTTTATTGACGTTGTTTATAGAAAGAGGGCAACAGTATTTCAAGGCGCATCCAGTTTTTTTTGTGTGCAGGGCTTTATTATTCTGATTGCTATTTGAAAAAGTTTATTTTTTTACTGATAGCTCAGTTATTATAAATGCGTAAAACAAGGACAGGTTTTTTGGCTGTGTCACATGCAAGCACTCCCAGGACCGGTTTCGGACCTATCAGCTTTTCGTCAGCTGGATTTGTTGCATTTGCATTTGCAAGCTACACCCAGCTGACGATGGCTAATAGGTTCGAAACCGGTCTTGGGATTGCTTACTTGTGACAGCCATACGTGTCTTTGTTTTACTGATTGCTAATGTTGTGACCGGTTTCTCAAAAACTACAACTTTAGTATGAAAACTGGCATCAATTATGGACAAAATAATTTTCTTAGCTTTCACATTCTGTTATTATTTCATAGACCGTTATTTTCATTTGCTGTTCACATGCTTCTGTCTGTTTTTCAGGGGTTTTCACGTTTTATTTCTAGTTGCTAAAGGCTGAATAAATGATTTTATGTATTTGAATTTTCTTAACGGTTTTTTGGTTGGTTAAATTTCGGGTTAATTTAAAAACATGTTTTTAGACTTATTGTGGCTATTTATTACATAACATGATTAATTGCAGTAAAAAATGTTAGGCAACACTTTTCATTTTCCCAGTCCCTGTTACTCTTTTTGTATCCAAGCCAAAAGCAATACGTAAAATTTTAACCAAAAAGAAGCAATTAGCGTATGGTTGTTATTATTATTGTCCACTATCTCAATACGCGATTTTGTGAGTCATTTTTTTCCATTTTTAATTCGCTGATGATAAAAGAAACTGCAAAAGGTTTAATTCAACAAGGAAAAGAAATACATTTATCAGGAAATGACTCAAATTCAATACTACGCAAAAACTCAGCAATACGGTTTACATACAACATACACCTTGTAAGGAGCTGATCCCAAAACATCTGTGAAGTTGTGGTTTATAATAATTCAAAAGAAATTCCTGGGTTCTAGTCAATATTATTGAGAGGAATTTCCCATATTATTTGAGGGAACCCAGGAATTTCTTTTAAATTAAATTGAGTCAGAAAGATACAGAAAAATACAGTCAGAAAAGTATACACAATAAGTTTATAATAATGTTTGTAACACAGTTTTGTACAAATGTAACATTTCGGAACTTTATGCAAAACTTTAACTATTTAGGAAAAACACTCTGTATACAAATTAGATGCCGAGAACGACGTCCATCATCAATTATTTGAAAATTGGCTAATTCATTTTTGCTGTATTACATTTTAAGTCATTGTAAGTCGACAACTCGATTGTAATTGGCTAATTTATTATATTAAGTAATTAACCTACTATTAAATTCAATAATTATCTTTTCGTTTAAATAATTTTTTATACAATAGAATAATTAATTGCTTTGCATTGAAAATGTTCTTATTAGCAGGCATTAAAATTATATATTTTCGTCGAAAAACGCCTGGATTATTGTGTATATATACACAAAAATATGCGAAAAATCACATGGAGCAGGCAAAAACCTGAATACTGAATTTTATTGCTTCGGGTTGGCACTAGAACTCGAGGTCGTTGGAGGAGTGCACGCTCATAACAGTCGGTAATAAGGGAAATAACATTTGCATATGGAAGTTTGAGTCTCAAATTACAGGACAGTGAGCCAATAGAATACTAACTAATTAGTAATTAAATATCCATTATTGAGGATGGAGTAGTTTGTTGCACTTACAATTCGCATTCAGCTCAGTGTTTCTAAGTCCATGTAACTTGCATGTTGCATGAACAGCAAGAAACCTTTAAAAACTGTAAGAGTTTAACAAGTTCTATAACCGCGTATATTCTACTGAAAATTCCAGCTTTGTCCAAATTTCAGTTCATATAAACTATACTTTTTGTAAGGCTATTTTCATTTTGATGGCACAAGTGTACAAAGAACAGTGACTACTCAAGCCGTGCCTGTATGAAAATCACCAGCATGTGTTCCAGCTCAACCATACATATGTTTTACGAAATTTTGTTATTTTGCTAATGAATTTCAAGTAACCAATTTTTAGAATTAATTACCCACTAACACACTTGTTTAACCATTATACCAAGACGAAAAACTACTTTAACAACACTAATTTACCTACTTTGTAGTGAGTAGTAAACAAACATTTGAATTTCTAATGAGCAATCGTTCGGCATTAAGGTTAGTAGAAAACGATATATTGTATCTGTCACACCCACGGCGAAATAAAACTGGAAATTAATATCGTATTGCAACTTTCCAAATGGTTTTTACAGCGATTATTATTTAATTTATCCTTACTTTTGAATTGCAATTCCAAATAACTTGGCAAATTTCACTGGCTTGGTAACCGAGCAACTTTTAACCTTAGGCCGAGTTATTGTAATGTAGCCAATTGCACTCTGGCGGAAGTATAATTCATTTTACCAACACGCCGAGCAATTATCAATGTGAACAAATTTGCTAATGAAAAAAAATTTGCATAGAATAAACGTTGCATCTGAGTTGAATTTTAAACATAAAAATGCTAATTTCTTGTAATATCAAATAGGTGTGTGGTGACTAATGTGCTTTTAGCTTGACTCATCGCGTGCTCATTTAAATAACTTACTGCGCGATAGGTTATTTTTTTACATGAGGACGGCGAAATTGTTATGTTCCAGTGGTGGAACAATGCCTAATTATATGAAAAGTGACCCGTTTATTGGGTTAACGGTAAAACCCACAGAGTTCAATTTTCCAAAAAAAAGCGGCAATTGTGTCGAAGCAAATAAAATTTATCATCTGCGCTCATCCTTGAATAATCCACTATTTCAACATGTGTACAGAGGCAATGTGGGCAGGTAATTTATTTAATCACTCACTCATATGACAACATATGATAGTCAAGTCAGGATTCTTCATGAAGATGGTGGCGTTCTTCAAGAAGCAGTTGCAGTGGAGGAAGATTTAGCCAGCACAGATCCAGCTAGAGCTTCTGAAGGCCATTCTTCATATTTACGATAGACCACTAGCGAGGTATAGAGTTCCTACGTGATTTTATATTGTAGGAACTTCATACCGTGCTCTTGGATTTGTCGATTATCAGCGATCATCATTATTTACAGAACCACCAATATTCGGTAAATCTAATAGGCTAATCTAATCTTTTGCCCTTTTTTAGAGCATTGTATTCTTTGTATTAGTAATATACATTGTATTTTGTTTATCATAAGTTTTTTTGATCCTTCGATCTTGTTAAATCATTAATCAAATCCAAATAACTTAATTTAGTAATGTCTATGAAAATGCTGATATTTTATAATGAAAAATACGTCCAGGTAGTTGGTTCTTGTTTGAAATAATTATTCAACTTTTTGCATTACTCGCAGTGAATTTGTTGGCACTAAACGATACATTTACACCTGCAACTGTAAAAGTCGTAATTATTTACGATAAAGTCGGAATATTTGGAGTTGAGGCTGAAAAAGTGACCATTATTTCCATTAAATCTTCCCGACTTGCGCTAGAGGCACTAAAACTGTCTCGTTCGTCCACTAAATCATAATTTTTTTGAGTTTGGCGTAGCAAAACTGTCCATTATTTTGCCAAAAATTGATTTATCTGCTCGTGAGTTAGTTTACAGCTTACAGCAAGTTGAGACCAAAATAAGTAACTTGGAAGTAAAATAACACCAATAGCTCACACTACAGTAACGAAATTTACATTATAGCACACACTCCGAGGTTATGGTCAAATTACATACAACTTTCGGAAACGTAGATTTCGTTTTCTTTAATTAGAATTCAGAGCCGCGGTTTATTTAAAAATAGTTGTTGGTTAAACTGAAAATATCATATTTTTTACCACTTTTTCGTGTGTTTGCATTGTGCAAGAACTTGCTTTTATGCATGTGTGTTTTTATCTATTCAACTAATCTCAACTTGATTATTTTTTAAAGAATTTCACAGTTTATATCGATGTATTACAGAACTATGCAATTTTTTCCCAAATCTATTTGTGGAAATTTAAGCCTGTACGAAATGAAATTCAATGTGTAGGACCATAATTTCTCTCTGTGATCAACATGATCCTCCATTATGATGAGCCTCCATTAGTTTCAGATTTTTGCTACTTGCAATGTTTGGAAAATTATGTAACTTATAGAATGTTGAGTTTTTAAAATTTTACAATTGATCGAGCTTATGAATACCAATTTGACAGTGCAAAATCCTCAAATTTAAGAAGGAAAGCTTTCGTTGAAATTGAAGAAGAGGAAATTAATCAGACAATGGTTCCAAGTTCACGTCAAAGTTTATCGTTTAAAAGGTCAACTGTCTATTTTTATTCGAGAACTATTTGCTCGAAACACATCTATATTTTCTCAAAATGCAAATATCTCCTTAACAATTATCCGAATAGCATTTATTCGAACGTAATATAAAAGCCATTAAGAGAATGTTTGTTTCAAGAACCTGTATTTCTAATATAAAATCGCACTTTTTTTACGCGTTTCTAGTCATCATTTAACCTCAGATAATAAGTTGAAAATCTCAATTAATAAATTTGTAATACAAACAGCCCGAAACTCAACACCAGCACAGTTATGCAAAGAATAAAAATTTGCTCCAAAAATGACTGACCA
The DNA here is from genome assembly GCA_024550625.1 of Dendroctonus valens. NCBI lineage: Eukaryota > Metazoa > Arthropoda > Insecta > Coleoptera > Curculionidae > Dendroctonus > Dendroctonus valens. The sequence continues at coordinate 152,487 of JAJTJO010000001.1, read as the reverse complement.
ATCGAATTCTAATAGTGTGGAAAGTGGTTGTTTAGCTCGCGCAGATTTCCGTTTACTTATCGAATGCGGTACAGACAATTTCACAAAATAATATTTTAACAATATATTTCCAATGATACTTCTAAAAAATGTGCTGTTTTTGTAAGTGCATGGACTGTTTGCGTTTAAATTGTGCAGTAAAGTAACTTGCCCGTTTATTAAATACAGAAAATCTCTTTCCGGCATCTGATCCTGTAAAGTGGTGCTTTCCATACTGAACCAACCCAACTGAGTTGGATAAACTATACTTTTATGCACGCAAGCAGGTAAAAATGAATAGGGATGCTCCATAAATTAAACATTTTTATACGTTTCACTTCAAGGAACATTTTTATTTGATTGTTGAGTGAATTTACCTGCAGTCTTATTTCAGATTGTCGTGTATATTCGAAATTGTTTTAATTGTCTTTGAAACCTATTATGTTTAAATATTTATTGATAATATAATTTTGTTGGAAAAGCGCAGTTTGATTTCATTAAATGTGGGTTTCTTTCGCTTAAATCAAACGAAACATTTTGCAACTACTGATTTTACAATTGACTTGTTTCAGACGCTTTGTACAAGGGATTTGCATCCACATACTGGGGAAATAATACATATAAAATATATTTACCTAGATGGGCAACGGCTCGTACTGTCGCTCGTGCCGATACATCTGTAAATAACAAAAAAGTAATTGAAATATTGCTAGGAAATATGTATTTTTTATATATTTTTTTTATATAATGTGAGCTTCGAAAATTGACCTGATTCTTCTCGCTAGATTGCCAAGACTTACTCGTAGGGTACGTGCTATTTATTACACATAAGTTTAAAATATTTCAAGATTTGATTTACAGATAAACTGGTTAGTTACACAGTCATTGATTGCTGTTAGAATTTCAGATTTTCTAAATGAACTGTAATTATATTATGATAGTAATAATTAAGTCAAGACCGCAATTTTTTCTAAAGAAGAATCTTAGATAGTTATTTTCGGTCAAGCAAGTTAAAATTTATTTATTAAAACGTAAAAATTGTCAGATATTTCCTCATTTCAAAAAAATGTTCGGTATGATTTCATACCCATTTGAACGGACTTAGGACCGATAATGATAACGACTTCCAGATTAAAGTTCAGTTTTGGAGGAACATTTTGACTCAATTAATCACTAAGGAAGTTCTGTGTATGTGTATGTCCGATTAACTAAAGTTTCCAAGTAAACCTGAGGTTTTATTTCTCCATGAGTTCCTTGAACGAAATTTTGTGAAAGCCCTTTGGCATGCATCAATAAATTAAATAATTAGAAGAAAATAAATTTATTAAAAATTAAATTAATAAACTACTACTCTCCACGTCATAAAAAACTTACTTGAAAACAGACTACTACAAGTACGAATTGAAAACATATTCTCTTTCTTTCTCCCCTGAACAAGGACTCCCACAAGGTTCCCCGCTCTCACCGTGTCTCTACAATATATACTGCCATGACATATACAATTACAACTTACCAGACAAAAATCAAATCGACAGGTCGGCATACATATTACAATTCGCAGACGACACGGCACTTATTGTACATGACAAAACTACTGAGAGAGCAGCTCAAAGACTCCAAACACTAACAAACAACACAATGACATGGTTTTATAAATGGAGACTTACACCAAACGCTTCAAAAAGCCAACTTCTGCTCACAAACCACAGACTCAACGCTGACTCCCCTACAATAACTGCAGACGGCCAAACGACACCACCAAAAAACGACGTAAAATACCTTGGAATCACAATTGACCACAAACTTAAATTCACTAAACACATACGAAACATCAGGACAGAAACAATAAAGAGAGCAAAACACTTCCGATCACTAACCTACAAAGGCAGAGGAATTAGCAAAAATACCCCCACCAAAATATATAAAGCTATTTGTAGACCCTTGCTAGACTATGGACATATACTCATGACCAACGGAACAGAAAGGACAAAACGTTATGTACAAACAACAGAACAAATTGCACTAAGACTAATAACACGAATAAGACACCCCCAAAACCCACTACACAACCCATCCACCCAACTACTATACGAACGCACAAACATGACAAAGATTTCGGAAAGACTCGTACATCTACAGAAAAAATGGACAAACAACCCCTACAACTGGACCATACTGAATCCCCTCTGTCTTACAAGACCAACCAGACAATCCCGCTTCCGTTTCCCTACATCAACGCTACTCGAACGCTTACAATAGCAACTGACTACCGGACAATAAATCTAAGATCTGTTTGACAGAATCAAAATTATTAAATTATTAACTTAGAATAAGATAATTTTTACCTTTATTTGTTTATTTAAATTAAGACTGCATGTACTAAACAAGGGCAGAAAGACCGATAGGTCGATAACTTTTTTTTTTAGAAATGAAGATGTTTACTGCTACTACTACTACTACTAAACTACTACTGTATCTGCAATTACAGCAGCTAAAAAGTCTGATTGGGATACAATCATAATTCCTCACTTATACTGGACATTAAAGAACTTCACAAACGTGGCTCCACAAGTCCAATGATAAAGAGTTTCTTGTTGCTTTATCTCTTGAGGTAGGTTTAATGCATTTTCAAGAAATTTGAAAATATCCATAATCCAGAAGAAATTGCTAAGTGGCCCCTTGCTTCTAATATATTTGATACAAATATAGGTCTACGACCTCAATGTATCCTATTCTAGTGAGTACAATATAACATGCTATCAGAAAAGAAACATGTCCTGCCTTTGTGATGAGTTCCTTCGATTTGCAAAGAATAAATATTTAATATCTACGAGCGTTATCAGCTTTCGAAACACATGCACTATCTGATATGGCAAATAACCTTCATTTCACTGTTTCGTTCAATTATTGCCCACTAACGATAAGTCCTATAATTAATTGCTTGTGCTTTGTGCTATACATTCTCCGTAATTTGTCACTTATGTAAAATACGTAATCATTCAAAGTCTCGAATTGACTCACACTGGCTAAAGTTGCCATGCTACTTAATTAAGACAGTAAAGAAAAAAGTGGCCATTAAAAATACCCTGCCTATGTCAGTTCAATTAACTGTGGTGAATTAGTAACTGACTTTTAAGTAAAGAATGTATGCATTTGCCACGTGTTTTTTTCGGTTTAAAAAGTCGACGTTGATCTATTTTTAAGAATACGTTTTAGTACTGGAATAACACTGGAAGATAATATTATTGTAGGAAGGTTTGTTATTTTCGGCTTGGCTACAGATATCGCTTTCGAATACTGCATGCATTGGCAGCAAATATGGGATTGAAAAATTTAAATAGTATCTTAAATTTCCTCAATAAAGAAATGGGGTGATGGTATTTTCAGTGTCCAGTTAAGTCCAGTTAGTTGGTTTTCGTACACTTTCTTGGATTTAATGGCACCCACAAAAATGGTTTCAAAGTTTTGTTCGTGGATTGATAATGAGATGTTTTAACAGGTTTTTGTCAAACATTTGAGCTTCTTCTGGAATGTGCCACAAACAATTTTTCAGATTTGCAGTTGTCGCCTATTATATTCTCAAATAATACACTTTGAAACGTTGCGTATTTTCATATTGAAAATGTTTCTCATTTTGCTACAGCTTCTTAAAACGTAGTTAATCGGCAGATTAGTAAAATAATAAAACAGTAGTAGTAAACATCTTTATTTCTAAAAAAGGCTATCGACCTATCGGTCTTTCTGCCCTTGTTTAATACATGTAGTCTTAATCTAAATAAAAAACAAATATGAAAATTCTCTTGTTCTAGGTTAACAATATTATTAAATAAATAAAATTTCAGTGGCAAGAAGAAATTATTTTACTGTCCACTAGTCAGTTGCGTTTGTAAGTGTTCGAGTAGCGTTGATGTAGGGAAACGGAAGCGGGATTGTCTGGTTGGTCTTGTAAGACAAAGGGGATTCAGTATGGTCCAGTTGTAGGGGTTGTTTGTGCCATTTTGTCTGTAGCTGTATGAGTCTTTCCGAGATCTTTGTCATATTTGTGCGTTCGTATAGTAGTTGGGTGGGGGGGTTGTGTAGTGGGTTTTGGGGGTGTCTTATTTGTGTTATTAGTCTTAGTGCAATTTGTTCTGTTGTTTGTGTATAACGTTTTGTCCTTTCTGTTCCGTTGGTCATGAGTATATGTCCAAAGTCTAGCAAGGGTCTACAAATAGCTTTATATATTTTGGTGGCGGTGTTTGTGCTAATTCCTCTGTCTTTGTAGGTTAGTGATCGGAAGTGTTTTGTTCTCTTTATTGTTTCTGCCCTGATGTTTCGTATGTGTTTAGTGAATTTAAGTTTGTGGTCAATTGTGATTCCAAGGTATTTTACGTCGTTTTTTGGTTGTGTCGTTTGGCCGTCTGCAGTTATTGTAGGGGAGTCAGCGTTGAGTCTGTGGTTTGTGAGCAGAAGTTGGTTTTTTGACGCGTTTGGTGTTAGTCTCCATTTATAAAACCATGTCATTGTGTTGTTTGTTAGTGTTTGGAGTCTTTGAGCTGCTCTCTCAGTAGTTTTGTCATGTACAATAAGTGCCGTGTCGTCTGCGTATTGTAATATGTATGCCGATCTGTCGATTTGATTTTTGTCTGGTAAGTTGTAATTGTATATGTCAGGGCAGTATATATTGTAGAGAAACGGTGAGAGCGGGGATCCTTGAGGGAGCCCTTGTTCAGGGGAAAAAGAAAATGACAGTGTTTTGTCAATTCGTACTTGTAGTTGTCTGTTTTCTAGTAAGTTCTTTATGGTGTGTAGTAGATATGTTGGTTGTAAATAAAACATTATTTGCAGAAAGACGTTCTAGAATATAATCCTAATATGCAATTTTAAGGAATTGCTTAGCAAATTTTTAGCTTATGGAGTTGATGTTTTCAATTTTCACGAGCTCGTTTTATACTTGCCACATAAAGTGTTTCGTTCAAAAAAATACTTTTTCTCGCTCAATAATTAAAATTAATTTAAATAAATGTAATTGTATTGCATTATCAAAATCATTCTAGAAGTCGTATTGGTCATGCGAAATGCCAGTTTTCTTGTTAAAAAGGAACCAGCATTTTCTATGAAAAGACACTTTTGTTCTGCATATATCATAGCGATGAGAGTCTTCTTCGAGATCTGAAGGATTTTTCTTGCAATAAATTATCCCTGAATTGCCATTTTAGAGGATGCTATAGATAGTATAAGTACATTGAAAGCTCCGATAAGCGGACAGTCACGGTTCCACAAAAAATGTCTGGATGATATGCATTTAATTAAAAATACATTTCTATTTTCAGCTTCTTTATTGTCTACATATGTTTTATAACATTTTTCAACATAGAAACTTATTGTCCCGGTTTATTAACATATTCTAAAATACTAGTTTGGCGCGTTTTTTGAAATTTTTGTTGAATAATGCAATGTTCAAAATGGGTTTCAAGGTTTTTCAGATGTTGAAACGCAATAAAATCATTGCTTGAAAATATTTTTAAAAGGGAAATTGCATTTAAGGCATCATCATACGATTTTATGAGTGAAGCATTGGGTACAATGATCAACGTGTCGTCTGATTCCTCATCATCACTATTCATGGAAAGTTCAGTTGTGGAAAGGGCGGTGGTATCAGGATAAGACGTTTCCTCTTCAGTCTGCACCATATGGTCCATGTTTACAAATCCTTCTGCTTGTTGATCACTTGCACCTAAGGATTTTGCATGACGCATTAGTCCAGGTAATAAAGGCAGCTCATCTTCTGGATTATAATCTTGTGGAATTTCTCCTTCTGTCTTCTTGAATCCAGCTTTTATAAAGCAATACTTGACTGTTGCAGAATTTACTTTATTCCATGCCGTCTTTATGAAATATAAAGTCCTTAGTACATTAATGGACTTTGATAGCTCAAACACAGACTTGGGAGAGTCAATTTTAGTTAAAACATGTTTTAGAATAAGATCTTTATAATGAAATTTGAAGTTCTTAATGATGCCCTGGTCCAAGGGCTGACATATAGAAGTGGTGTTTGGGGGCAAAAATAAAACTTTGACATTTTACAGTTTCACCTCACGAGGATGGCATTCTGCGTTATCTAGAAATAAGAGCACTCTTCGTTTCTGAATCCCCATTTTTCCATCGAACTGAAACAACCATTCTGACATATCTTGAGTCATCCACGCTTTCTTGTTTGATTTCCAAATTGTTGGCAAATCTTGGATGGCAATGTTTTTCAAAGCACAAGGGCGAGCTGATTTTCCTATGACTAATAAATCCTCTTTTTCACCAGCCATTGATGCGCAAAACAAAACGGTAAGTCTTTCTTTAGAGAACTTACCGCCGGTGCATTTCTCAGATTTGAATGTTAAATTTTTGTCTGGTAATAAACGAAAGAAAAGTCCGGTCTCATCTGCGTTGAAAACGTCCTCCGGCTTGTAGCCAAGCAACATAGAAAGAAGGTTTTCCATAAATTGTTCTACCTTTTCTTGATCTACATCTGCCCCTTAAACCCGAGACGCACTTAAACCTAATGTTATGTCGTTTTCGCCACTTTTGCAACCACCCGTCCGATGCATTGAAGCTTGTGTAACCCGATTGCTTCGCAATATCCTTTGCCTTTGCTTTTACCAATTGCCCAGAGATGGGTATGTTATAGTTACGAGCTTTTGCAAACCACTCTAAACACTTTTTTTTATCTATGTCAAGACCATCACTTTTTAGGAAACTCCTCTTTTGTCCGACATTGTCACCACACTGCCATTTTGTTATATTATCTCCTTTTTATGTTATTTCCGCCGCTTGAGTTTTTCGGATCTTAAAACGCCTTGCTAGTTCTCAACCGGACACTTACTATTTCCATTTTTTCTTTTAAGGAAAGCATTTTCTTTTTCGGAGCCATATTCACCAACACTCTACATTTCCTATTTTAGCCGTTTTCCATCCTTTGAATATAGGCCTCTTTCAAATTTGACCATTGGCTTCGGTTTTGCGCAATTCGATACCAATTTAAGCCTGCTACCCTCTTTATCTCGTCGTACCATCTTTGCTGGGGTCTTCCAATACTTCTCCTCTGTTCCCAAGGTCTCCATCTGTTGATATATCCGCTCCAGTGTTCTGTATGTCTGGCCCCGTGTCCTGCCCATTGCAATTTTAGGGAACCAATTCTTTTTATTATGTCGAAGACTTTGGTTTTTTCCCTTATCCATGTATTTGTTTTGTGACCTCTCAGGGAAATTCCTAAAATTCCTCTTTCCATGGGTCTCTGATGTACTTCCAATTTATGTTTGATCTTTCTAGTTATAACCCAGGTCTCGCAACCATATGTGACAACAGGCAGTATATACTCGTTATAGACTTTTGTTTTTAATGTCATTGGGATATTGATGCTGAAGATGTACTTTAATTTGCCGTAGGCTGCCCATCCCAGTCTAATTCTCCTATCAATCTCCAGTTCTTGATTTTGTTTGCCCGGTGTTATAGCTTGGCCAAGGTATATGTATGTTTCTGTCCTTTTTATTGTGATGTCATGAATCGGTATTGCTCCGTCTGCGTCTGGTGTATTTGTAATAAACTGGGTCTTTGTGTAGTCCATGTGTAATCCTACTTTTGCAGCCTCATCTTGTGGTTCTTCCAACATAGCAATCAATTGTTTATCCCTCGCAAACAGTGCAACATCGTCGGCAAATCTTAGATTGTGCAAGATTTGCTTTGTGTTCCCATTTCATTATCATGATGTTTATTTTTTAATTAACTAATAATTAATTAGAAACAACATTAGAAAGTACAAACAAAATTGTAGCATTACTAGTAAGTAGTAAGTAATAATAGTAAGTAAGTACAGAAGTTAAATGAGGCGATCGCTCCAGACTGCAGGCGCACATTTAAACAAAACGTTTTTTTATAAAACAACTTGTAAACACATGCATTATTGTCAAAAATGTGTAGGTAGATGATCATTGAGTTGATTATCTCCAAATGAAAGCATATCGTAATAACTCATCCACTTTCGAGACTCTTGAACTGAAACAAAGAGAGATTTTCAGTGATAATCATACTTTTAAGAAACAACAAGCTTCCATTTGTATTTCGACGGTTGCCCTCGGTTGGGTTTAGATCAGTTCGCGATAAAGTAAATTATAACCACAATACGAATAAAACATATTCTAGAGACCTGAAATAAATTAAATTAATAATAGCGTAGCACTGGCACGATGCATATTACACACATGCTAAAGGATATTTTCCAGTAATTATTCAGGCCACTCTCCAGGCGAACCGTTAATAACAATTCAGTCATGGCAGTTATCTCACATTATTTTAATTATTATAACATGTCAGCAGTATTTTTGTCTACTAGTAAGCGTAATTTACTTAACCAGCAAAAATAGCTTAGATAAAATAAACGTATAGTGGAGCATGTAATTCAGTACAGGATATCCAATTAGTTTCTGCGGACGTCCAGAAGGTACGGGTTTTAATTGAGCCCACCATGTGGTTAAAACGTAGCTCAGTGGCTGGAAAATACTTAAGCTTTACTTAGCTGCTCAGTAAATCAGTCTATTTGTTATTGAATGGTTGCTCTACTGAGTTAGTAATAAGTGCAATGTAGCTGATAGATGTATCAATTAATAATCTTGAAGTCTTGAACTTGGCTGAAAAGCTGATAAATTCATCCCACTCAACAAATACCCAACATTTGTTGTAATTTCAAAAGCTATGCCACATATTACCTACATTATCCAATATTTTTTGTTAAATTCTACATTCTCCCGAAGACTGTGGATACTCGCCGCCTATGTGCTAGTTGCAAGTATTTTGAGTGAAACCCATGAAACCATAGACATTTCAGACGTGTAAAATGCGTCTCCGATGCAAAGTAAAAATTTAGAAACATTATTCTTGTATTTCGTGACAACGTTGTCAGAGTTGACCGGGCGGTAATTAAGATTACTTGAGCAATAAATCTCAAGTGTCGCCGCTTTTTACCTACCCTTTATTATTTATTTTAGTTTTGTGTTGCTTGAGTCGGTCTAGGATAGATAAAACGTTTAAAATGCATGAGTGTTGAGGCCACTGACTTCGCCACCAGGGGCGTTACCGCTCTTCCTAACTGCTCACACAAATGACAATTAATATCAATTTTTTTTGGAGCTTGTCTGTAAGTCTAACAGAAAGCGAGGCTTCAAAGTTATCGAGTTTTTTGGATAAAAGTCGTTAAAAAAAACAGTCAAATAGTCTATTTAAACCGAGTATAATTTTTCTCGAGAATCTAACAGCTCTCCTCTGAAGTGCAAACACACGACTCATGTGAGATGAATGGCCCCACACAGAAATTGCGTAACAGCAAGAGGACTGTATAAGAGCATGGAAAACCATCAAACACACCCCGGGAGCTCCACCATGGTCAGTTGCCTCAGTAGATAAATGGACTTTGTTAGCCTATGGCATACAGTGTCCACATGCTTATCAAACTTCATGGTTGGATCCAGGTAGACTCCCAGAAATCTGACTGATTCGGGGGCTTTTTGAAGTCATGCGAACGTAAACCAAAAACTATTCTAATAGTCTTATCAACGTTAAGGCTGAGACGATTTGCCAGAAGCCAATCCCCAATCTGCACTAGACCATCATCCATCCTATCACACAGGGCGCTAATATCCAGACCAACGACCGTGGCTGTGGTGTCGTCAGCAAATAAGATAACTTTGCCAACAGTGAGTGCCGATGGCAAATCATTGATGTAAATGATAAAGAGCAGAGGGCCCAGTATGGAGCCCTGCCGCACCCCATGCCTCATGATATAAGTTCTATAGGTCGAGTTCTCAAAATGTATGCCATGTTTCTTCAGTAAAATTTTCATCTTCTTTTTGTAAGGCATCCTTTTTGTGAGTTGTATCTGGGATGATAAATTCCCGCCTTCATGCCAACGTATGGGTGGACGTCCAGGTGGTCTGCTGGATCTTGGAAGACCATCTCTTGCAATCTTCGGCAATCTATTGTAGCCCATCCGTTCAACATGATCTCTCCATTCGCGGCGTCTGTTTCGGGACCATCTAACTATGTCTTGGACATCGCAAAGTTCTCGAATGTCTTCGTTTCTTTTGTGGTCCCTTAGTGTATAGCCTGCTATGGATCTTAGAGCCCTCATCTCTGCTGTGCCGATAATCCTTTTTGTTGTGGAGTTTTCGGCTCTTGTTTCTACATCGTAAGTCATAGCAGGTCTCACACAGGTCTTATATATGCGGACTTTGCTTTTAATGGACATGTGCTTGTTTCGCCCTATTATATCTCTAAGGGATCCTGATAGTGAAGCTGCTTTTGTTGTTTGAGACTTTACTTCTTCTCGGAGGTCTCTGCTGCTCGTGATGTTGACGCCGACATATTTGAAGCTCATAACCTGTTCTACTGGTTTATTGCATATAGCCGAATTACATCTTCTGGGCTCTTTTGAGATGGTTACACTTTTGATTTTGTTACCGATATCTGCATGTTGTATTTAGTAGCTGTCTTTTCGAACTGATAAAGCATTCTCCGCAGGTTAGCCTCACCCTCTGAGACCAGCACGGCATCGTCCGCGTAGCAAATTACTTTTAGTTCTTTGTCTCCTAGTGAGTATCCCTTTTCAACCTTTTTTACTTCCGCTATAAGTTCGTCCATAATCAAGTTCAAGAGGATGGGGCTTAGGCTATCGCCTTGTGTTTTTCCAGTTTGCATGGGTAGTCTGCGTGTCTTTCTGTCTTCCACTTGTATTTGGGTCCAGTTGTTAATGTTTAACTCCGCAACAATGCTCGAAATATCCGAGTGCACGTTTTTCCCTTTGAGAAGTTTCACATCAGTGAGTCTTGCCCGGTCAAATGTTTTCGTAATATCTATAAAACACATATATGCTGCTTTGTTGTATTCCATAGCCTTTTCAGCTAGATGCAGATAGCAAAAATAGCATCTACTGTTAACCTGCTTTTTCTGAAGCCTTGTTGCGCTTCGCATATGCCATGAGAGGATATATCTTCTGCCAGTATTTTATTGAATAGTTTTAGGACTGAACTTAATAGCGTAATTCCTCGATAGTTTTCTGGGTCTTTTTTGCATCCCTTCTTGAAGATTGGAATGGTTATGCTTTCTTTCCATTCGTTTGGTATGTTTTTGGATTCTATGATTTTGTTAAAGAGAACGTGTAGCTCTTTGGATAGTGTGTTCCCTCCGTGCTTCAGTAATTCGTTCGATATTAGGTAACCATGTATGACTTAAATTAATCAACGCACTTTCTTTAATTTTACGTCTTTTTGTTGATGGTTCCTTCAATTTGATTTATTTCCTTTTCCCCAAATTATAATTTTCTTTTATTTGCTAACCAGATTTGATTTTTCTGTGTTGCACATTTAGATTTATTTTGTAATTACGATTTCACATTTAATTTGTCGTATTTTCATATTGGCTGCCTTTTTAGTTACATTTTATCTTTGAAATATCTTGTTCATACGTGTGATTCATAACCATGCACTTGAAGTTTGCCAGTGGTCTAATGAGTCATTTTTAATCTCATTTAACAGATTTGTTACTCTTGGTCATTCTAATGCTTCATCAGATCAAAGTTCGATCTACTTTTCATCTGATTTAATAGAGTTTTTTGATGCTCAAAAAATCTCTTGTAAGGGATTATTTTTGTTAGGACTATATGTACTTCTTTTGTAAATATTTAGTAATTTCTTCCTCTCGAATTATGAGGCTTTTTCAGTAGTGTGATTTTAAATAAACTGTTTTGTTCATCCCTCTTCTGCAACGTGTTGTTTGTACATTTAAAGCTACTCTTTGACAAACAGTTGGTCAATCGATTTCCTCCAACATGTCGTGACACTTTAAACTACTTAAACCCGTGAAAGTTCCTCAACAAATGCGTTTGTATGATTAATTTATTAATGGTTATGTTTAGAAGCTCTTAATATGAAAATAGCGTTCATACTGCTGATATTCTAATGCGTGCGTCACAACAACTGCTTGATTAAAAAAAACTCTTAGCAAGAAAAATGTGAAAGGAAAACATAAAAAACTGAAAAGGTTGATTGCACAGCATTGACAGTATCGGGTATAATTTATTGTTGGTAGTTTTGCAGTAGAAGCACTGGCGTACTGAAAGAATTTTCTCAACAAACCTGCACCCATTGAAGAAAGGCTTCTATTGGTATTAAGGCTGAATGCTTATTTGACCGATCACAGTCATTTATTGTGCTGTTATATTGAAAATAGCTTAGATAAAAACGGGAAAGCCACTTTTTGGAAATAATTATCTAATACTTTAACATCATATCTGGAAACTACTGTCCATGGCAGCCAATGTTTAGATTTATTATTAGATGCGAGATTATTTCAATCTTGATAAACTTAATATTATTAACCTCAATTGCAGGTTTTCCGATCGATATGTCGACATGATAATTATCATAAGTTGGTATGTCTAATATTTATAAGTTTATTTATTAATAAACTCGCGCGTAATCAATATTATTGACATAGAGGTTAAGATCGGTAAGATCAGCCTATGGGCATTGAGCGAGAAATTCATTAAATTTTAATTGGCAATAGTTGCCCAAAGATCACGTTTTAGCCATTTCAATCAATTGGTCAAGAGGTTTAACGTTTTATAATGCGGACAGCTTTTAGGCATGATGAAGATGATATTTCCAAAATTACAACTTTAACCGCCAAATTTATATTATCAAGCGACATATAATAATTTTTCTGATTCCATACAACAATCCTCATAGAAAATTGTATCAAAATAATAATCTCAAGATAATCATATGAAGAACAACTACAAGTACGAATTGACAAAACACTGTCATTTTCTTTTTCCCCTGAACAAGGGCTCCCTCAAGGATCCCCGCTCTCACCGTTTCTCTACAATATACTGCCATGACATATACAATTACAACTTACCAGACAAAAATCAAATCGACAGATCGGCATACATATTACAATACGCAGACGACACGGCACTTATTGTACATGACAAAACTACTGAGAGAGCAGCTCAAAGACTCCAAACACTAACAAACAACACAATGACATGGTTTTATAAATGGAGACTAACACCAAACGCGTCAAAAAACCAACTTCTGCTCACAAACCACAGACTCAACGCTGACTCCCCTACAATAACTGCAGACGGCCAAACGACACAACCAAAAAACGACGTAAAATACCTTGGAATCACAATTGACCACAAACTTAAATTCACTAAACACATACGAAACATCAGGGCAGAAACAATAAAGAGAACAAAACACTTCCGATCACTAACCTACAGAGACAGAGGAATTAGCACAAACACCGCCACCAAAATATATAAAGCTATTTGTAGACCCTTGCTAGACTATGGACATATACTCATGACCAACGGAACAGAAAGGACAAAACGTTATATACAAACAACAGAACAAATTGCACTAAGACTAATAACACGAATAAGACACCCCCAAAACCCACTACACAACCCCCCCACCCAACTACTATACGAACGCACAAACATGACAAAGATCTCGGAAAGACTCATACAGCTACAGACAAAATGGACAAACAACCCCTACAACTGGATCATACTGAATCCCCTTTGTCTTACAAGACCAACCAGACAATCCCGCTTTCATTTCCCTACACTAACGCCACTCGAACACTTACAAACGCTACGGACTAGTGGACAATAAAATAATTCCTTCTTGCCACTGAAATCTTATTTATTTAATAGTATTGTTAACCTAGAATAAGAGAATTTTCATATTTGTTTTTCATTTAGATTAAGACTGTATGTATTAAACAAGGGCAGAAAGACCGATAGATCGATAGCCTTTTTTAGAAATAAAGATGTTTACTACTACTCATATGAAGATCTTAGAAATATTACAGTACATTTGTATTAGCAAGATTAACTTTCGTAAGATGAACAAACTTGTACTAAAAAATAATGCTTTATCCACTTAAACCGAAGAAGTTTATCGTATTCAAAAAATATATCGTATACACATTAGTGTAACGATTTTAGCTTCAAAGGAAACTGAAAGCCACAGCTTTTTAACGATTATTGCTAGTATTATTTAAAAACCTTGAAGGCTTCAAGATAATATGTTACTCTCCGACTATGAACAAGTTATTTAAGTGCTTATGTTCCTGCAAAGATTATTTTTAAAACAAAATCAGAAAAATGTGAAAGGACCACAACAGTTTCAAAGGCGGAGTATTTGCATTTTTATTAACACAGGTGTGTTTAATCTTACTATTCCAGCATATTGAGGTTTTTCTTATTGCACAGCTATAGTGTTGAATTATTGAAATTGGTTTCGGCATTAACATAATCCATTATCAATTCCTACATATAACTGTTAAAACCAGAACATATGGTTCATATTTTCTCATAATGATTCAAGCCATAAAGATATAAATTTTAAAAAGTTTTATGAATTTAAATAGTTATCAGTTTTGAAACATTATCACAAACCTATTCTATTAGAATATTTGTTCTTCTAGCATATTTAAAGAGTTCAGATGTGAGTAAAAAAGTTACAAAGTTGTAAATCTGTCAGCGCAAATACGAAAATACAGTTCTGTTTAAAGGCATAACCATTAGGATAATGAGACTCTATAATGCTACTGACTACCACAAGATATCAAAGAATTGCGTTTTTCCAACTTTGGAATATATGCGTCCATGTAATGTATGCTGGAACAAACTTGTGCATTTATAGTCGGAGGAAGTGGGTTGAATTTAGAGCTTCTGCGGCAAAGCCAAGCACCGCTGCACCTGACATTCTTTTTCTAATAAAACGAATTATCCCACACGAATTCTTCGGTTTATTATTTGTTATATGACTTGATGAATTTATTAATACTAAACTGTTTATAACGCATAAAAATATAAATACGTGATTGTTTAGTATGTTGTGCCAACGTTGAAGTTAAATAAATCGAAACCCGAGCTTTGATACAAGAAAGAATATATCGCATATTTAGTTAATTGCTATAATATTCACTCAGTTGCAGAAAAAAATACGTTAATATTAAACATTGTTTTATATATTGTATATATTTTTCTAGTTCAGACAAAAGTGAGATGATAATGGACCAAAATTATTTTGAAGCAGAAGGTGAAACTCAAAATAAGGTAATGATTATTGTGGAATAACCTTCTTGGACTCTTTTTCGTATCACATTTTATGTAACATTCTGTGTTTATAATCTTTTTTATTCTTATAAAAATGAACACAATATGCGATGTACCATTCGAATGGTTTCGGCATCAAGATTATGGAAGGCACTTGTCCTACCAAATACCCACATAAACGCAGCAAAGTGTTCTTGATCACAATGTGAATTGAAGCGATTCAATTTATGTTTTTTGGAAAATGTACAAGCGTATAAAAGTTTGGTTTAAAAAGTCGCGCAAAATAACATTATTTAATTAATTTGAAAACTACAGTTTGAGTATGTGTATCTAATGGAATCCTAATGTATAATACATTTTACTAACAAAATTTACGTTGGCAATGACAGAGTGTGTTTGTGAAAAACGATGTGGATCTCCAGGAAGGATCTGAATTCAAATTGATAAAACCCAGTTAGAAACTATCTTGGATTCAATGAAAAAATGGTTAATTTACCTACCGAGATTCATAAGATAAATTGCTTTACTAATCCCGTGTTGTTGGAAAATGTCCGATTTAAACGAGCTACCTAATTATCTGTGAATATAATTATTGAAACTTGTCACACACTCCTATTTCTCTTAATTTAATTTCCTGGTTTAAGGCACAAGGGGAAACTCTTCTAATAAAATGATCTTTTGATCACCCTTATATTCTCATCTTTTCAACCACCTTTCATAAGAAAGTAAGCCTTTGTAATGACATTAATAATAATACATTTCAAATATTGAACAAATTGCTGGCAACAATCCTTCATATTATGTCAAGCCTATGAAATATAACACTGGAGTTTTATTTGCTGGCTGTTTCTATTATACAACTTTATATGACGGCATTGCCCACTAGGTGAGGCCCATAAGAGTCTGCATTTATAAAGTATATATTTCTGTTCTTCACGCTTTCAGACTTTACAACAAAGACGTTTACGATCCGATGGAATTTAACGCATTTGTGTTTTTATCAATAAAACCTCTTTATACGTGATAAAATTTATTAGTGCTGTCTTGTGACGGAATTTTTGTTTTGTATTATTTAAATATCTAATTAAGATTCAGTTGTATAAGCAGGAAGAACTCAGTTATTAAGCGTTTGTGTGTTTTTCAAGACTTCACCACAATAAAATTTTAGTGGTTTTTCAGAGACTAGAGGGGACGATAAACCAGATATAATATTTGCCTAACTTATATTTTCCTGTGAATATAATTATTGAAGTGTTAAAAAAAGCGCTATTTATGCTATCCTTGACTATCACAAAAAATTTGAGCTGAACTCGACGCATAGGTGGAAGGTGGTTTTATAAAGTAGCTATTTCGTACATTAATCTACCTTGATAGATAGAAATATAAGCGGAAATATAAAGCTAAAAATATTCACAATGTAACAATCGGTTGCATTATGTAAACACTTCTTCTTCTTCTTCAAGTAGCACTACAACCCTATGTGGGTCATGGCTGCAAGCACAATTTGCCTCCATCTACTTCTATCTAGCATTGTTTCCTGTCCATTTTCAATGCCCATTTTCCCCATATCCGATAGAACATTCTCCCTCATTCTCATTTTAGGTCTTCCCGGAGGTCTTGTGCTCGTTGGTGCTTCCTGCCATGCAATTTTCAGCATTCTGTCATCCGGTGCTCTGTTTATGTGTCCCACCCACCTTAGTCTTTGTGACTTTGCTTCTCTATATCTCCCTGGTATCATTGTTCTAACTCTGCGTTTTTTCTTTTTCGATATTGCCCTGAACTGGGATCCTGGGTTGGTCCGTATATTTTTCTAAGTATTTTTCGCTCAAATCTTCGCAGGACGTCTTCGTTTGCTTTGGTTAGGGTCCACGCTTCACATCCGTACAAGACTACCGGTCTTATAGTAGCATGGTACAATTTTAGTTTTGAGGATCGCGACATTACTCTCGATTGGAACAGTTCTCTTAGTGCATAATAGCATCTATTACCTCTCTGTATGCGGGCCTTTATTTCTTTATTCATATTGTTGTCTGCTGTGATGACTACGCCGAGGTATTTGAATTCTGAGACCCGTTCAAAATTGTAGGTGTCAATGGTTACATTTTGCCCTAGGGGATCTTTTGTCTTCATTAATACGTAATCGTACTGTGTCTGCCATCTTTTCTATTTTTCCAAACAACTCTTTGATTTCAATTGTTGTTTTACTGACAAGATCTATATTATCTGCAAATGCCAGTATCAGCTTTGGACCACTGCTTGACAAAACTTCTACGTCAATGTTAGCTCGTATAATAACACTCTGCTTCCAGCTTTCTGGTAATGTTTCGCTGTCCTCTATTAGTACGATTAACTCATGCATCTTTTGATAGAGTACTGGACCTCCCATTTTCAGGCAGTCAGAGGGGATAGTATCATTTCCTCGCGCTTTGTTGTTTTTTAGGCATTGTATGGCCTGTGTCACATCTTCTAGTGTTGGTTTCTCGGTTTCTATTTCGACGGTTAAATACACCGGTATATTCGTTGTGTCGTCCTTTGATACATTGAGGAGTTTCTGAAAATGTTCTTTCCATGTTTTTAATACCTCTGTAATGCCGGTGATGAGTTCACCATTGTCTTTCCGTATTATATTACTTCTTTGCGGTTTAAAGCCCATTTTAATTCGAGATGTTTCTATAAAGAATAAAGAAGCCCTGCTGTTGTTATGCCTTCCACTATCTTCGATGCCTTGTATTTGTTTCTTCTGGTGTTATCTCTTTTTATCGCTAATGGGTTTTCTTGCTCCACGTCTTGCATTGTTAAAGTTATCCATGTTGTCCTGTGTAGGGTCCTGTAACATTTGAGCCCTAGCGCGGTGTCTTTGGTTCTGTACGTTCTATGGAAATACTAGTTGCAAGTTTTTTGCAATAAATTTATTATGTCTGGTTCATGCGATAAGAAAGTTAAAAACGATGTTTGCATTAGTCAATAATTACTTTAATGAATAACATTGGATAATATTTTGGAAATATAATTCGTTCTGTTTATATAGCAAATGACTTGTACAGAATTAATATTTTTGGATCCAACTCGATCCATTTTCTAAATTATTTCATTTTTCTTCTTTCCAAGTATTTTACTATAAATTTCCCATTATGCCTGTGTCGATCTTTTCAGGCCAAAAGGTTTTTTCAGGTTGTCGCATTTAAGTTAGAGTTTACCTGAAATATTATATTTTGACTTAACATGATGTAAAAATCGTATGCATTGAGGCTCTAGGTTTGTCCCTTAAATCTCCTTTTCTCATGTTAAACAAAGCTACCAGTACCCGGACATTTTTTGAGCGCATGAATATATAATATGAAGTATTTAACATATTTTTGTCAATTATATCGAAGATTTTGAACGTGTACTAACTTCATTCGATAGATATTCCTACTAATGAATAAATATTTCAATTAATCCCAGTTTAAAGACCTTTCACACTTCCAGAAGTCTCAAAGTGAAAATTGCACATCAAACCATCTTAAAACTTGATTTTCACAAACCTGGATACATTATAAACGCATTAAGGATTGGTTGCAAATCATGACATAATATAATACCAATAAATATCGCCCAAGATAGACTGCTTTGTACTAAATATTCATAGGCAAGAAGGTGAATCATGAATAATTATATCCATTATGTGGTTAAGACCAGATAAATATGAGTATAATACGTAATTAGATGTCGTCAATTTAACTATGTACACAAAGCTTGATTATAGGTTGTGCATGTCTTATTTCTGCTCCCACAAGTCTGAATCTAAACTTTACATATCATTAGTCAGTCAGCTCGCAGGGGACTTGCGAGATCTGGTCAAGATTTAATTGGATCAGCATTATACTTAAAACTGATCTATTTATGTACAAAACGAACTGTTGCAATGAGAGAAGAAGTACTTGACTTCCTAGTTTATAATTGAAATCCTCTTAATCATTCGCGAATGCTGACGGGCATGAATTCCACATCCTTAAATAACCAACGTATGGGTGAGCTTTGATGATGAAAATCTAGAATTATGCAGATTTAGGTGTTTCAGTGCCAATTAATTTGTTTAAATCCAGATTAATGTGATGTAATTGGAATTAAATGAAGAACAATGAAAAGTTGGCACAAAGCGAAGAAGTTAGTCAGAAGTTTAAATTAGAAAGCGATTTTACTTTAGTTTAATATTTTGGCATTTCTGCAAAAAATAACTTTGGAAATAATGGAGAGAAGACGAATAGTTTGCCAAAAAACCATAGGCGTTGGATAGAAGGCAAATAAGTTCATCAGATTGGCAGATGAATTGATGCTAAACTAGAGTTTTCAATAACTGAATGTTTTTATAGTTTACTCGCCACTTTACTGTGTCTGTCTTCAATGGTAATAGTAAAAATATAAGATATAAATATACAATATAATTAATTTGAACCAATTTAGGTCAGAAAGTAAAACAGAACAGCAAGCACTAATTAAAAGAGGAAGAACTAAAACATTAACGCGCACTGTGTCGAAATCCTTTATAAAATTACAGAAAACCGCACAAAGCAACATTTGTTCAAATAATCATTTTAACCTTTCCGCGAATGTGAAGGGTACCGCGTGACTCATTTCAAGTATCATTTAACAGAGCGGCTGCACTACTTTTATTTATTTTTAACGCTGGCATTATCATTTTACAGGTTTTTAAATGGTATGATTGCAGCACACAATTGGTAGTAAAACCACTTATTTTGCTCATAGTTTAGTGAACCATCACATATTTAGATAGATGATTATGAGATTATAGGTGGATGATGGATATGTGTACTTTTGGTCATTTAATTGAGTGTAATGCATGTTTTTTTGATCAAAACATATAGAAAGAACTCTTGGTCGCACCATTCTTCGTGAACTATTCAAATAATATGCTCAGGTGCGGTCAATGCCCATAATTTTTGGTAAAAGCATTAAAATAAAGTTAAACTCTGCTCGATGGTACTTAGTAAACAAACAATTTTTGCTTGGAAATAGCACGAAAACAAGTAATTCTTCATCCAATTTTTCAAAGTCAAAGTGGTTTTACAAACGGCATTCATAATACTGGTAGATCGCAACAAAACTTAAAAAACCTTTATAAATAAAAAAAATTGGTATGATACATTTTAAAATTTTAAGTTCACTTAACTTTCTTTTGCAGTTCAAAACTAAAGAAAATGTTTATTATGTATTATGTACTTACTCGACATGCAATTAAAATATTTGATTGAAAACTTAAAAATTACAAAAACGATAATAAAAAAATTATAAACAGAATCTATAGAGAAGAATGTTTTTTAACTACATATTTAAAATGCAAAACACAGTTGGTTTTTTTTCTTTTCCCACAGTCTCTCTGAATTTTTTTTCGTATAAATTTCATGAACAAGTAAGGAATAAGGAACAAAAAATAATCAACTTATTTCTCTTTAGATATTTTCAAACTTTTCTGATGGCAATAACCCTGAGGCCTCAAGAAATCAAATAGATTATATACTCGTGCACAAACGTTTTAGGAATGCTGCCAAAAGAGTCACTACATATCCGGAAGCAGATATTGGATCAGACCATCAACCTCTTGTTGCGGATATTAAACTACGCTTAAAAAAGTACCAGCGACAAAAATTAAAGACACATACTTTTAACTTCGTAAATATAGAAATGAAAAACAAAATGAAACAAGATTTTAATAACAAAATAATGCTTATCGACAAACAGCTAGAAGACCCAGAAGAACTGTGGTGCGAAATTAAGATCAAAGCCAAATAAATCTGCACAAATAATGAATATAAAAAGGACTCAATCATAAAAAATAAATGGATGACGGGAGATATCTTAAAACTAATGGAACAGCGAAGACTAGCAAAATCAAACGACGTAAAGTCAGGTTTCTACAGAAAAGAACTAAAAAGGGGATCAAGATGGCCAAGAAGAGATGGATGAATGAAAGGTGCGAAGAAATGCAAAGCATAATGTCCAAACATGATCTATTCAACATACATAAAAAGGTGAAAGAAATAAGCGGCATATTTAAAAAAGGAGTTCTCCCTGTACTAGTGGACAATAACAACAAAATCATCGTTGATGAAGAAGACATTAAAACAGAATGGCAAACATATATATCAGAGCTGTGATGATAGAGATAATGATATGGTACTGCACGGAAGATCCAGACATCATGAGATCCGAAGGAACATGCTATAAAAGATGCAAAAACCAGAAAAGCTCTAAGACCGGATGAACCACCCACTGAGTTAATAAAACTGACAGATGAAGAAAATATAAAAATAATAGCTAACTCTTCAACGCCATTTATAACACCGGGTGATCCCCTCAGACTGGCTCAATCCACATTTATTGGCATTCCTAAAAAACGATAAAGCAAGAAAATGCTCAGAATACGACTGATTAATTTAATAGCCACACCCTCAACAATTTTCTTAAGAATAGTACACAGCAGTATGAGATCAAATGCGAAGAAAAATGGAAGAAACTCAGTTCGGTTTTAGGAATGCAATCGGAACTAGGTGGCGCTTTTTGAGCTGAACTTGTTTTACAAAAGTTTTTTGCGCGAAACTACAGAAGTGTCGTGATCAAAGAAAGGACGTTTTTGTATGCTTCGTGGATTTTGATAAAGTGCAACATACCAAATACGAGATTCTAAAAAACACGGGAATCGCTGATAGAGATAATCGTATCATTAAGAATTTGTACTTGAAACAAACCGCCAACGTTAAGATTGGAAATAGTTTAACTAACGAAATATCCATACAACGAGGAGTTAGACAAGGTTGTGTTTTGTCCCCAACTCTATTAAATTTATATTCTGATCTTTTATTTAAGACAGAACTTGAGGATCAACCACATCGAATAAAAATGAATGGTGAATGACTTAATGTAATTAGATATGCGGATGACACAGTAATCTTGGCGGACAGCATCGAGGGTCTCCAAATACTGCTGGATCGGATCCACGGGGCAGGGGAAGGAATGGGCATCAAAATAAATGAAAACAAAACCAAGTTTTTGGTCTGTAGTCGTAACCCTCACCCAGATGCGAAGCTGGAGTTGAGTGGAGTTGAAGTTATCATAACAGACCAACTAGATCCAGGCAAAGAAATAAAACGCAGAATTGCAATGGCCAAAATAACCTTTCTAAAGATGTAATCATTTCTTTGCAACCACCATGAAAATTTAGAAATTAGACAAAGGATGGTCAAGTGCTGTGTTTGGCCTGTACTCTTGTATGGAGTGGAGGCGTGGACGCTTAAAATATCAACAATTAATCGCATAGAGGCGCTGGAACCGTGGATAGATAGGCGAGTGTTAAAAATACCGTGGACGGCACATATTAGAAACGAAGAAGTGCTGAGGAAAGTCAACAAAGACAGGAAACTATTCAGGACTATCAAGCGTGGAAAACTTGTTTATTCGGGACATATATTGAGAGGTGATCGATACCGTATTTTACAACTCATCCTCAAGGGAAAAATAGAAGGTCGACGGGGAATAGGCCGAAAACAGATGTCTTGGATGAGAAACATCCGAGTCTGGGCAGACATACGAAATGCAGGTCAACTTTTCTACATGGCAGAAGATCGAGAAGCCATGGGCTATGATGATCGCCAACGTCGGATAACTCTGATATGGCACATAAAGAAGAAGAAGATCAAATTAGTTGTGTGGTTTTCTTGTGGACAATGAATTTACTGGATGAGCAAAATCGAGTCTTTTCTAAATGAAAATAGCTTTAGGCTGCTCAGCAAAATCATTTTTAAGAAAGACGATTAAAAAGGAAAAAGATTATTAAATGCTTTATCAATCGGTATGGGTTTGAAAAATGTGAACAAACTTTAGGAAGATGATCTAATTGCAATTTGCACTAAGAAATTGAGGATTGTGTTACTCACAGCGTATTTTGATCTTAAAAACGTTTGATGATCTCGTTTGAAGAAGCTACATTTTCGAAACGGTGGAAAAATTCCCCTGAGTTACATTTTTCGTCAATGAACATTACGTGACTTTGAAGCTGACTCAACAAAATTAATTAATATTTTGCTTTATACCAACCTCTCGTGTAGTATTTATCTAACATTAACTAATAAAACAAATGTTTCCGCATGAGTAACCGGTTTAGTTCTTTCATGTCTAACATCACATAGATGATTTTCAATGAACTTTGATAGTAATATTTTGCTTGTAATAGCTAGGATATTGATATGATTGCGATTATACTACTTCCCCGTGCTACCGAATCTTTGAAGTTTCTTAAAAGCCTTAGCCTTTACTTCAATAACTAAATCAACTTTTGGATTTGAAGATTTGCTTAGACGATGACCACACTGCTTACAGACAAAGTAATCAAATAAACTACGTACTCTCCAACTATACCATTTATAATTCTCAAGGCAAAGTTTTGTCGTTTGGTCAATCAAAGTTTGATCAAAGTTTTATTTTATTAGTCTTTTTGATGTGCACTACTAATCATGAGTGTCATCATCATTTAGTAAATCTTCTTTTAAAATATACCACTTATATGCAGAACATTTTGCAAAATAATTTTGATAAATAAAGCCAGAAGATAATCATAAATATTCAATACTCTTGTCTCAACAGGGTGATCACATATGTATATGAAAAAATATTGTTGTAAAGCCTCCTTTTCCACTTTAGAGTAGTTCATAATTGAGGAAAATGAATGTGTTCTTCTATAGGAAGTACTTAATTCACGTGAGCTATTTTGTCAGTTATTCCATATAACATGTGATCTAATTTAGATTAGATATCAATATCCGATCCGTTCGATGCTAAAAATTGCTTAGATTTTAATAGGCTATTTCAATACAGCTTAACAATCATTAGAAAATCCGGTTCACTTTATTAGTTCTCGTTTTCATACTTGTTTTAATCTGTAGAATACATGGTAACAAAAAACCAATTGAATTTTAAAATATTAGCTGCCGCTCTCGTCAATCAGAATCCTGTTAATATCTGGAAATAACAGGTTTAAGCGCCTTATCTTTTTTGCATTTCCTATTAGAAGCTGTTGAAGATGGTCTAGTTTTATTAGATCACTATGGTTTTTTCTATTATATTTGAGGTAGTTTCAAATGATGTCTACGATTAGCCGCTATTTTTTGTCAATTTTAGCAATTATATCTTATCCTTGTATTCTCCCTACCGTTTCACTCACGTAGCCAATGTTTGAGGCAGTCGCTTTAAAACCAGTTTTACGTATTTCATTAAAGCACCTTAAGACTAATGATTGGGCTGTAACGGTGCCATGTATGGCGGAAAGCAAAATTCAAAAAACGTCTTAATAAATTTAATAAGCACTATTTCTTGTTTTATTCAAAAGAAAAAGTCACATACGAGTTTTTAATCTTTTATGTGATCAGGGATCATCGAAAGTTAATCTCATAAATATTGATCAAGTGAAGTCGGTTTAACAGTCACCCTTGGAGGTCCGCGGAATAAAATATTGTATAAACGCCAGGACGTAAAAAAATCGTTCAAGCGAATTCAGAACTTCAGAGGGTATTTCCGATTAGTATGAATATGCCAGTGTTGGTCATGAAAATATAAAAGATAATTGGATTCCTGAAGTTATCTACTCTATCTTCTTTCAATATTCCGTTGCAATCTGCACATGTTTGCTTCTTCAATTAGCAATCTTTCATTTCTTGTACCGACTTCGTTCCAAAAGTCGGCGGTGACTCGAATTTTACCAATTGGCCAGGATTCTGACTTTTTTCTTCTACGTTTTAATTTCCATAATTTTCTAATTTAATTTCTGTTTAATATCGTTACGTATATTTTCCTGACTGTACTTCAATTCACTCAAATATATTCCTGGGTTTCAGTCAATTTTATTGGTTTTTGTAATATTGTATACAGGTATTTGTAATATTTTAAATAATAAACAATAAAATTGACTGAAACCCAGGAATATATTGGAGTGAATTTCTATTTAAGTAATTATGTTTCCTTCTTTTATGATGTGTACAAGACGCTGCATTTTCGCCTTCCTCATAGTATTTTTCTCTCCTCATTTTGTCATTCTTATGCTCCTGAATGTGCCACTCATTTTTCAGATCGCATCAAACATCAGAATAAAAAAAATTAATATAACTTAAAAAACAAGAACAAAAACACTTAAAACTTGTGGTAATTCAAGGGCTGAAAGTAAAGAAAACCAGAGTCAGTTCAAAACGCACATAGAAAATTAAAGTTTGTCTAAATAAAGTCAATTAATTTTTATCGGCAACTCACTCGAAAATAGCAATCAACAGATGTTGAGACGGAATATTTTTTGATTTGTTCTTCATTCTTGTTAATAGCCATTTTTCTGCGATGGAATTTCTGGTCTAAAAATAATTGCGCCTCAAAGGCTTCGGTTAAAAACACGTTTATGGAACGAAATCTTGTTGAGCTCTTGCAAATGTGGACAGGACATTGACGCATTGAAATATTCAATCGCAGCATCGTTTTTCTATTAGAAGAATACGAATTTTTTAAGTTCCAGGAATAATTGATCAGTATAAAACAACTATAGAAATTCTTCTTCACTACAGATAATGTCTTATTTGTTTTGCATTCTGCTTTCTTTTCAACTTTTTATAATTTTATTATTATAGCCATGTGTATCCATAATTATAATCCAACTTCACTATTGCCCGTTACTACATAATTTTATGTTAAAAAAGCGATTGCCGATGATACTCGGCACCCAATCAGCATTGGAAATAATGAATAGATGCTCTACTGAATCAGCAAATGCCATCATCCATGTATGTTGTGCTGCTGGTTCGAAAATGACAGTGTAGAGAGGATGTTACGATTGCACTGTTCATTTGAATTTCAACAGAAACGCATAACAACCGCTTTAATCGTAAAATGGTAGATATAGTGGAAACGTTAATGGAAATGCCGTTAATGGCTGGAATGGCATAGGAAGATGCGGAGCAGAAATTGCACTAATTGTTGATTCCGCTGATTTGTAATAAAATTATTCAGAAAACAGTTTATTGCACGCACCGGTAATTTCCGATACGATAAACGAGGTGGAATTGCGGAATTAGTGTCAGTTGATCTCCTGAATGATGCGAATGGCGAATTCGTATTTATAATCAAGCTTAATGGCGAGAATCAAACGACTGGTGCATCTAAGAAACCTCAGTTAAAAGTTCAGTTAGAAAGCTGGAGATTGATTAGAAAGTTCCAACTATAAAATATATTTAAGAAGTTGCTTAAAAATAACACGTTATATTAAAGATTTTAGGATTATATGAGAATTTTAAGCCCAAATCGTAAAATCCATTTTAGTGAGTGGAGTAATTCCAATACAGATGCTGAACTCAATTTTCTTGTATCGATTATCTGGTGCTAATAGATCATAATCTTGTATCACCCTATATAGAAACTGCATCAAAATGAGTCTAAACCAACTACTAATTTTAAATAGATGGCTTTCCAAATTAAGGGGTCCGACACGATCGTAACCAGTCATTAAATTGCCCACCCAATCTCGGACGTCTATGAGAAAAGGCATGTAGCGCCCATTATACTTAATTTTTAATAATCACTTCGGTGAGGAACCATAAAAAAAATCTAATTTGCCCGATTTTTTTATGGGAATTTATAATATGTGTTGTATAATGGTCAGGTTGTTTGATTTAACTCTTCAATCCCGTTGGTATGTTAATGTTAACCGATGCGACCAAACTGGGCAAACAAAACATCCTTATGGTTAATTTATTTGAAGATTTTTTATTACGTGTAGATTAATTTGGGATTCCTGAATGTAAAACTCGTATTTCATAAAGTAAAATGAATTGGGCATAGACTAAATTGCATAATAAGTAAACGAAACGTTATTTTAAATGCTTCGAAAGTAACGTTTTGCCCCCAGATAGTTTAGGTCTACTCCAATCTATAGATTTATTTAGTCGGGCTGACGTTTTACTTACTTGGTTTATCTAACAGCCTTATACAGAAATGGAAACGAATTTTTGTACTCAACGCATATATGGAAAGGAACACGATACAACAAATAAATTGCGTTGATCGGAAAATAGTGAAACACTATAAGGCGCAACCCAATTTGAAACTTTACTGTTTCCTTTGTGTAAGTAGAGTCAATAGAATAAGACATTTGTTTGGCAATGGACATCCCAACAAACCATTTAGCCTCAGTATTGTCTCTCACGTTCAAATGGGTTAAATTGTTATTTCCATTATATGCCCGCGATAATCCGCGAAAAATAAACATGTTAACATTCCAACGTTTACATTTTTGGTCCACAGTTTGGTCGTTAGTGGATTACGGAGTACAGTAAGTATAAAATCGAATGCAAAAAGTTTTTCGGGTTTTTCAGTCGATTTGGATAAGAATTTCAAAATTTCTTTCTGTCGTTTCGCAACTACGAGTGTCTTGCATTCTGAGTGGAGTTTCCTGATCACTGAAAGAATTTCTTTTCTAGAACGGCAAAAAATTCACGGGTTTCAAGCAATGAAGAAGCTCAACTGTTTTGATAAATTATAAAATCATTAAATCATCAAAAAATTAATCCAGATAAATTACTCGACTTTGAGTACTTTTTCTCAAAACATTAAATTGGATTTTAACATAAAAAGTTTACACTTACAATATAATGAAATATACATAAGTTAATTATAATAAGGTATAAGTGAAAGAATAAATATTCAACGAATTGACAGAACGGGTTAATAATTACGTTTTTTTTTCGCTTATCACACGAGCTAAGCAACAAAAGAAAAAAGTTGAATAAGAAAATCGAAGAATTAAGGCACACCTTTCCGAAATATCACAACATAATAGAATTACTGTGTAACAAACGTATCCTACGAATACAGACTTTTAACTCATTATTGTACAAAATTTTTCAGCAATATATATTTTTTTCGGGTGAGGTTTGGGAAATCCTCTCTTAGCTCTAGCTGTTTACCCACTAAAACCCTTCCTCATCTCCGAAGTGGTGATTGGCCTAGCACCGCGGTCATTTCTGTCCTATTGTGCCTTAGTATTTTACTCCCTCATTATCCCTGTGTATTCAATGAATTCCAGAAGAATGTTGAGGGGGATACGCATGACCTGGTCTGGTAGAACTTCATCTCCTCCCAAGAGTCTTTGTCTACCTGTTGCATATGACGTGCAGTGACACATAATATATAGAGTAGTTTCGTCCTCTAATTAGCACCCCCTACAGGTCGGTTGGTCGCTCAGTTCCATCCTGAAGAGGTGTTTTTTGCAAGGGGGGGGCGTGTCCTGTTAGAAAGGCCACTATCCTCCTTATTTTTTGCCTGCTGAGATCTAGCAGTTCGTTTTTACGCACTGGTTGTGGAGGTCCCACCAACTGCCTTGCAGGAAGAAGTAGCGGTGTCTCCTCCCAGTACTTTTATGTTCTTCCAAGATCCATTGCCCAACTCCCGCCCTAAGTTGGGAATGAGATATACCACAAGCAGGTTCTTGGTTGGTCAGTGGTTGCTCGGCTCCTGCCTTAGCAAGTTCCGTAGCAATCTCGCTTCGCTTGTTCCTGTTTGACCCAGTTGCCCAAGTGAGTTTTACTCGGTTTGAGTTCCCAGCCAGGGTCGTAAGTTCTTTTACACAATCTAGCACATATTGTGACCTGATTGTGTACGATTCAAGTGCCTTTATTGTGGCTTCATCTCCGGTTACGATGGTAATATATTTATGTGTGTAGGCTCTATTCCTCATTTTCCAGGCGCAGTTTGTTATCACTAGTATACTTGCTTGAACAGCGGTCGTGATTGTACCCAGGTTTTAGGTAATCCTTTCCCCGGTCCTTCCTCTTTCGACCATACCAGCGCCTGTTCCCGATGCTGTTTTCTTCCGTATCCCATACGGAGTCCCCTGTGAAAGCTGATGGAGCTGAGCTCCACCATCTCGCCCCAGAGCCCCCATCACCCCCTCATCCATAACATAAGTTCTGAAATGTACCGAAATGCTTAGAGTTTTAATTCGATCAGCTTCCAATCCCATGGGTTCGACTGTCTACAGTTTTCTGAAGATCGCGCTGTGTACCAATTCCGTAGCTTTCCTGAGGGCACCGTCACCTATATGGTAAGCGCTTCTTAGGGCCTCAGCTTCGAAGGATAAATGCAAAGGCTGCAGCCCCAGGAGTGTCTCCATAGCGGCCGTCGGCGTTGTTGACATTGCTCCAGTTTTTCCCAGACACACCAGCCTCTGAATTTTGTTCAGAGACTGTCGATGTGTACTGATTTTGGTTCTATGCCACCAAAGGTGACGTACGTCCAGGATGCCATTTTCGGTGAAATTCCCCATGTTTTTCTAAAAATGCGTTTGCAGGTCCATAAAGCCCTGATCGCTTTGTTTGTTTTCTGTTCCACATGTTCTTTAAACAGCAGCAGTTTCTAATCCACGGTTAACCCAAGATATTTAACAGTGTCGGACATATATTGTGTTCCCATACATAGACATTAGTGTAAGGGCTCTCAGATCTCTTTTCTTGGTGAAAGCTATAATAGATGTTTTGGATGGACTGATTTTCAGCCCTTCCGTGTTCAGCAATATTAAAATAAACGTCAACGTTAATCACTAATTATTAATACCCAGGCAAAATGCCTAGCCCGATCCAACATCTTGCAACTTTACGATATAAAACATTTTTTAGCATTAACATGTAATTTGCGAGCGTAATATTGTGTTATTGTTTTGTGTGTTTGTTTATTCGATAATGTTTATTGCTGTCTATTGTGCTACCTAGATACACCTTCTGTTGAATTTATTTCAATATGATTATTATAATTTTTTTACACATTGATTAATTGTTTCCACATCAACATACCCCACACAGGCTCCTCGACTAAAGAGGGCCAATTATTACAGTTTACTGCTGTTTGATTCCTTGTTACTTTAAACTATTCCATCGCTTCTGCATTTTTCATATCAAATTACTTGAATCCCTTCAAACAATAATTAATTTTTACTCATTATGTGAAATAAGTCATTAATCCCAATGAACCTTTTTATCAAAAATGATTTCCTTCGTGTAGCAATAATTTACTACAGAACTAAATTCGACGTTTCCTTTCAAATTTAACTTTTTCTTCACAAAATTTGCATCTGTTATGAATTAACGATTGAAACTGTCATTCGATTCTTATTTAATGCATGCACTAATTGAAAAACTTGTTTACATTAGATCGATTTAAATAATCTCGTCGACTTGCTCTCTCCAATGCATTAGTACAGGTTGAAGATTTGCTATAAAAAGGCATCGCAGATAAACTAAAAGAGTAGTTGAAGGCCTTGCTCGCACTAAAAAAATATCGTTAAGCATATGTTCATAAACCAGTTTGACTTATCATAATAAAGAAAAATGAGTCTACGACATGCAGGATGTAACTGTGTTAATTAAGGATGGCCTTTGGTAATACATGGAAACGACCAACGCCGTTTTGTAAATAACGCATGACTTCCAATGATTGGATCAATTTGCTGAAGTCAGTTTGATAATCGAAAAAGGAAATGTTAATTTAGTGTTTCTTAGTATTGCGTCCTATCAAACACATGTATCTGAGGTCAAAAAATCATAACTTCCTTTGTTTTGCGGTTACAGCTTCTACAAGATTTTTTAAACATATTTTTCTATACACAGTTTACCCTCATTGATCTTGCCCGTATCAACATTACACGACATTAATTTTATTATTTTAACCTACTTATTATAAAACAAAATCATTTATTTTAAATAAATATACTACGTTTTGTAGTTAGAAGCCTCTGTAATACTTTTCTATTCGACAACTTCTGAGACCACGGCGAAAAAGTGAGAATTGAAAAGTGTTTTATTAACAGTTGAAAAGTTAAGATATTTAATGACATTTAATTAATGGAATAAGAAAACTGTTTGGTCTACTGCAAATTATGACTGCATTTCAATATCCTAATTGTAACAGAGTTGAAATGAAAATTCTTGATTGGGGAAAATATGTGCAATAGTTTGAAGTTCCGCCGGAAAACTTTTGAATCTTTGGTATATCCGGTTGCTCTCACACCCATTGAAGGAAGAAAAGATCGGGAAAAAATATATTCAATATGTGCAGGTAGATAATAACTCATTTAGCAAGTTGAGACTGCTGCTAGACTAGAATAAAGAATGATGAAATAAGTTTCATGAAAAGCAACATAAACAATTTTTCTTCCGGATTATTTAGAAAGCAAACTTTCATATCGCTCTATGAGAAGAGCTGCATAGTGTTTAGAATGTATAATCTGAGATTTATGTGACATAGGATGTATTTTATTGCCAACCCACATAATAAATTTGACTACAAAAACAGTCAGAGGAAACGCAAACAACTAGAAATTGTTAGCGGTAAGAGGCAAGGTAAATTATATTAAGCAATTTGTAAATAGGAATCCCAATAAATATTTCACATCTTTCAAAGGGATTAATCATGTAAACAAGATCAAACGAGTACTGCGACATTCTTTGGCTCAAGAGAAATCGATCTGATTGATTATTACTTGATTTGTTAAGAAAAATGTCTGGTTTATCTGCATGATGGTCAAAGTTCTTTAAACAAACTTTGACCAATGTTTTTTGAAATATCGGACGAGTGATACGGTGGACTTTAATGAAAATTGCTGCCGAATTCGTTCTTATGCAAGACTCATATATTTTCATGAACAACCGAGTGAAGTACAAGTGAATTCGTGAGTTTCTTGGTATAAAAACTGCCAAAACTTTTTCTTTGGTAACCGGAATTAATTGAAATTTTTTTGTTTGATGCATTAATCCTTTTTTCACATTTTTGGGCCCTTTGTAAAATCAGTAAAAAATAAACGAATTAGACCTAACAGTAAAATAAATCTACTGACCTTTAGGAAGGAAATCTGAGTTAATCCTGGAAAATAAAGTCCTAATTTATAAAACCATCCTGAAGCCAATCTGGAGCAACGGAAACCAACTATAGGGAACAGCTAGCAACAGCAACATATACATAACGAAATACTACAAAGATTCCAATCAAAAACCTTACGAAACATGACAGACGCCCCATGGTACGTGAGAAACGACACTCTGCATCGGGACCTAAATATCCCAACCATAAGAGAAGAAACACCCAAATCCACTGACAGTCAACCAACTGAAGAAAAACCCAGAGGTCCTTTCTTGTAATGCACCCTGTTACATGTGAAGAAAACCAAGCAACGCATCTTCTTAATGCCAAGAAGCCGGCAGATTGTAGATAGGTAAGAATAAAAAATAAAAAAAGTCCTTAAAAAGCTTCAGTATTTTTTACATTAATTCAGTTGACTGCTTAATTCAGTTGACTGAATCTAGCAGGTACACTTTCTTATTTTTTGTCTTTAATCATCAGTTTTATTATTAGTATCCCAAAAGTAGTGAATATATTCAACATTAATGATATTTAGATATATTTTAAAACAGGACCGACCACAACTAGATGTTTAACCATATTTCCCAAAAAAGTTATCTTATCTTCTAAACAAACTTAAACAGCAATTTTGCCCATTTAATGTAGTGCTTCGCTACTGATTTGTGAATATATTGGCGAAACAATTTTAGAAAAAATGCGACATATCAATTTTACGACCGTTTTATTTAGGTTAAGATGTCGTTAAAACCACTAATGAAAAGCCCAATAAAAAAGTTGTTAAATTCAGATAGCGACTTGTTCTTTACTATTATAGCACACAAAATAAATTACTGTTACAACATCATTCCGCCAGACCAACTCGAAAAAAACTCTTTAAATGCAGTTTCCAGAACAAAGCGCCCATTGTTTTCGGGGGCCAGGCCCAAACACAAAACATCCATTCTCACTATTTAAGATAGGATTTGATGGATGCCATCAGTGACTCCTGTTTTAAATCTACTCGACTTCGGGAATCCAAGCCTCCTAAAATATTTTTAGTACCGTACTTGTTTAGGCAGATGATTATGTTTGTGAAATTAAAGCGTTCATTGCCTTTAGGTTCATAGCAAGAATATTAGCTATTGAATGAAACCTCTGATATAAAAACTTATTAAAACCTATAAAATTCTAGTTCTTGCAAGAACAGACCTAAAACAAAATATTCTCATGCTCGGCAGGCATAAGAAGAACAAACTGTATAAAACGACCTGCTTGCTGCAGATAATCACCTACTAAGCAGTTCATGTAAGTACATATTTACTAATATCAAGATAGTTTCGCTACATCCGTACATAATCTTTCAATTACTTTTTTCTATGTTCAATATCCTCCCAATTGTTTCTCACGTTCCACATATTACATATAAATTCATTAAGCATGCTGCTTACGTTCACGCATGTCTTCGGTATGGTCAAAGTTAATTTAAACATGAATTTAAGACCAAATAAACAACTTGTTAAGTATAGATAGCATCTGATTAAATAGTAATGAGAAATATGAAAAGAGCTAAGAAACAAGCGTGTAATTTCTAAATGGTCAATGCCCTTTTCCAAATCATATCCTAGAATGTCATCATTATTAGTGAATTGTGTTCACCGACTGGAAATGTTTTAACCGTTCTGAAATGCTCACAATTTCTTGAGTTGAAACTCATATGATAACAGAAAAAACTGACAAAAAAGTCTTAGAAGTCAAAAGCAAACTGTGGTCCCAAAATTCTTTCGAGACAATCTGCTTCAGGCTGATTTTTGCTTTACTTGAGAAGACCGAAGCATGTGATTTCGTTTATATTTTAAAATACTTGTCTGCGTTTAATCGACATTACAGTAGACGAAAGACAGTCAGTCACATGGGCAAGCGATAAATTCAGACTATCAAACCGAAAATGTTTTAATATACCTGTTTTGAAGGATAAAATATACTGTTCTCCGTTATATAAAAGAAATAAAATTTTGAGTAGCGAGAAACAAAAAGTTAATGAGATATGGTGAACGTTGAAGCATAGAAAAGCTCTAATCGAGTAAGTGATCAAAAACACGATTAAAACAATTGATATTAGCATTAAATTAGATTGTAAAATTTATCGATATGTTCAACATGCCCACATCAAAAATTGTATTACTATTAACCGCCGGTTGGGACTATTAATATTACTTTATCAAAGCAAGGATCGATATCAACAACTTTAATCATTGCCTCCCAATAAATCAGTTATCTGGTAAATTAATAATTCCAATTACACTATTTCATTACGCCCTATTTCCTGTACTGGTATCTATTAATAAAACTATGCAACGCCTTAACTAATTGTATTTACACACATATAATCGAAAGAATTCGTGTAGGACCGCACTTTTTAACTTGAATTTTTTTTCAAACGCCTAAACTAAGCTATTTCGTCATTGTGGTTCTTTTGATTGTGATACCGCAACACTCTACAATGATTGATTGCTGCATTTATATATGTTTTATTAAGCCAGGGCCAAGGATAATGCTCAGATATTTACATAAACTGAATTAACAAATCATTATAAAATTTATCATAGATGTTTGGTTATTTTTAGATTTTATTTATTGTTTAGACAGTAAATATCAGCGCAGGTACCCAAAATCGTCAATCTTAAAACGAAGAACTTTTAGGAAATATGGTACTTTAGAATGTTGCAGTTGACGAAAAAAAAGCATACATTTTCAATCTGTCACAGTATAACAAAATGTTCCAAAGCACATTATATCAAAAGCAGCCTTGAGAGAGTTTTGCGACTTGGCTCGTGCACCATTAATTAATTTGACTGATTATTAATTAATGGCATTAAATTTAAATCAAACATATGTTTTACAACTGTAAAAACATGTTTTCATGGTTCTTAAAGACTACATATGTAGTTGCTTAACAAAGAATACCATTTTGCCATCGCAATATCTGTTAATTTGCATTGAATATTAGTGATCAGAATCATTCAATTATTAATTTTAAAAAAATGAGAGCAGTTACAGATATAACTAATTAGCTAGCGAGTTTGATAAGCAAAATTAATACATAACTCAATGTGGTTGACCTGAATTATTTAGAATTGTAATGAATCGATCTTAAAAACACATATATAGAGTGAACCATATGTGAACATGTGACCCATGTGTTACAGATCAATAGCGCAAGAAATTACTTTCCAACCAAGATATATTTATCCACTAAAAATCACAAAAAAAACTTTGCAGAATTGCCTCAAACGAACGTGAGCAAAGTTGAAAACAGGCCTTTACTTTTAGAACCCATTTGCAAATATTAGCTTTAATAACGGGTTTGAAAACACAAAATACATAAAAATGTAGGAAATCTTCGACAGAACAGACGGGTGCAGACCACTCTGTTTCTTTTTTTTTATTAACTCCTTTTATTTGTTTACAATCTGTCCTGAGACAATATGTAAAAAATGTTAACATAGGAAATAACATGTGAGTGTTCACTCATTAGTAAAGCACTCTTACAAGCATGATCACTTATTTACAAAACATTTAAATTCAGTGAACAATAAGTTAAGTAATTCTAAAAATTTACAAGTTGAACAATTTCCTGCGTTTCCGAAAACGAGACACCACATTTGTATTATTAAGTAACTCTCTTGCTAATTCATTTTGATGCTTCGATAGTCTGTTTTTGTATTTTTTAAAGTAGTTTATTATTTCTTCTTTCACTGTAGTAATTTGAAGGTCTTTTCTGATAATTTCATTGGGTACGAACCATGGTGATCCTACTATGTTTCTTAGTGTTTTGTATTGAAAACGTTCCATTATTTCAATGTTTGAGTCTGCTGCAGAGCCCCATAATTGAATTGTATACGTCCAGATCGGTTTCATTATGCATTTGTAGATTAAGGGCTTGCTCTCAAGAGACAGTGCTGAGCCTTATTGATTAGCCAGTACATTTGCCTGATTTTTAAGCCTAACTGTTTCCGTTTTGCCTATATATGTGGCCTCCATGTTAACCGACTGTCCAAGTGAATTCCCAGATATTTTATTTCGTCTCTGTTTCTAATCACAAGAAAATTAATTCCGAGAAACTGAAAGAAGAAGTTAAAACCACTTGAAATTAATTTTAAATTTGATATTGAAATTTAGACACAATTCTGTATCAAGCTATAATAGATGGAATTTGACGGATTATTAGTTCGAGGACTAAAATAAGTTGGGGAGTGGATTTGTGTGGTGAAAACTGTCAACAATGTGTTCTGTCTAGTTTTATTGGAACTAATATTACTATCAATGCGTTGATAAGGCCTACGTTGCACGAACAAAGCTTTGCAGCATTTATTCATTTCGTTTAAAGATGAAAAATGTAGCTTGTAATTTAAAACTCTTAAGGCCCATCAAAGTAAAAGTAAGTGTTTTCTTGCCAATGGATTTTGATTTGCATCCATATCTTTATTAGAGTAGTAGTAAACACCTTTATTTCTAAAAAAGGATATCGACCTATCGGTCTTTCTGCCCTTGTTTAATACATATAGTCTTAATCTAAATAAAAAACAAATATGAAAATTCTCTTATTCTGGGTTAACAATTTAATTCAATAAACTTTCTAATTCTAATGACAAGAAAAGATTATTTCATTGTCCAGTAGTCAGTTGCGTTTGTAAGTGTTCGAGTACCGTTGATGTAGGGAAACGGAAGCGGGATTGTCAGGTTGGTCTTGTAAGACAAAGGGGATTCAGTATGGTCCAGTTGTAGGGGTTGTTTGTCCATTTTGTCTGTAGCTGTATGAGTCTTTCCGAGATCTTTGTCATGTTTTTGCGTTCGTATAGTAGTTGGGTGGAGGGGTTGTGTAGTGGGTTTTGGGGGTCTTATTCGTGTTATTAGTCTTAGTTTCATATATTTTCCTGACTGTACTTTAATTCATTCCAATGTATTCCTGGGTTTCAGTCAATTTTACTGTTTATTATTTAAAATGTTACAAATACGTTTCGGTGTCTTTCTCCACCATCATCAGTTTGTCAATTTTGCCTGCAATCTTCCATATGTCCCCTTCAACTTCTCCTCATTCATCAGATCTATTCTGCTTTTGTTCCCAAGCATCTCTCTTTGTTTCATATATTTTCCTGACTGTACTTTAATTCATTCCAATGTATTCCTGGGTTTCAGTCAATTTTACTGTTTATTATTTAAAATGTTACAAATACGTTTCGGTGTCTTTCTCCACCATCATCAGTTTGTCAATTTTGCCTGCAATCTTCCATAAGTCCCCTTCAACTTCTCCTCATTCATCAGATCTATTCTGGGGAACAAAAGCTGGGGAACAAAAGCAGAATAGATCTGATGAATGAGGAGAAGTTGAGGGGGACATATGGAAGATTGCAGGCAAAATTGACAAACTGATGATGGTGGAGAAAGACACCGAAACGTATTTGTAACATTTTAAATAATAAACAGTAAAATTGACTGAAACCCAGGAATACATTGGAATGAATTAAAGTACAGTCAGGAAAATATATGAAACAAAGAGAGATGCTTGGGAACAAAAGCAGAATAGATCTGATGAATGAGGAGAAGTTGAAGGGGACATATGGAAGATTGCAGACAAAATTGACAAACTGATGATGGTGGAGAAAGACACCGAAACGTATTTGTAACATTTTAAATAATAAACAGTAAAATTGACTGAAACCCAGGAATACATTGGAATGAATTAGTCTTAGTGCAATTTGTTCTGTTGTTTGTATATAACGTTTTGTCCTTTCTGTTCCGTTGGTCATGAGTATATGTCCATAGTCTAGCAAGGGTCTACAAATAGCTTTATATATTTTGGTGGCGGTATTTGTGCTAATTCCTCTGTCTTTGTAAGTTAGTGATCGGAAGTGTTTTGTTCTCTTTATTGTTTCTGTCTTGATGTTTCGTATGTGTTTAGTGAATTTAAGTTTGTAGTCAATTGTGATTCCAATGTATTTTACGTCGTTTTTTGGTTGTGTCGTTTAGGCCGGCTGCAGTTAATTGTAGAGGAGTCAGCGTTGAGTCTGTGGTTTGTGAGCAGAAGTTGGTTTTTTGAAGGGTTTGGTGTTAGTCTCCATTTATAAAACCATGTCATTGTGTTGTTTGTTAGTGTTTGGAGTCTTTGAGCTGCTCTCTCAGTAGTTTCGTCATGTACGATAAGTGCCGTGTCGTCTGCGTATTGTAATATGTATGCCGATCTGTCGATTTGATTTTTGTCTGGTATGTTGTAATTGTATGTCATGGCAGTATATATTGTAGGGAAACGGTGAGAGCGGGGAACCTTGCGGGAGTCCTTGTTCAGGGGAAAAAGAAAAAGAGAATGTGTTGTCAATTCGTTCTTTATTAGATTTTCAACCGTTTTTAAAATAGTTGAGTTCTCGCATGAGGCATACAGTTCCAACAAACACACTTTGGACTAGTTACTAAACAGATAGTGTTAATATAGACAACTAATGCGAAACGTGCTCTAATGGACGTTTTGCTCTCTGGGTCTAAAATTTCGAAATCAATTCCACAAAGCTTCCAAAAAACTAGGTCCACCGTGTTAGTGTTTTGTTTTCTTCAATAGCATTAACCATCTTCGCACACATGTCTTCATTCTCTGCTTGACCCTCAGAGTCAACTTCACTTGATACAACAAGTTATTTCAAATAAAACTATGAAAAATTCGAATTTTATTTCAAAGTATCTGGACTGCCCGGTGGTCTTTTCTCAAGATTCTTTTAAATTCTCTCATATCTAAATTATGTTCTTGGGCTGCACTAACCATATTTGAACATATGGTTTTGTACTCTACTGTTCTTCAGAGGCAACTTCACGTGATACACCTTCCGACTCTTCTTCATTTTCCGCGTTTGCAACAAAATCGAGATTCAATGGATAAACTGATGGATCTTGAAGAACTCCCTAGCGATTTCTGCTGCGTTTTGTGCAAGAGCAATAGAAATCATTTAGTCTGCGAGTTACTTGAAAAAAAAAGTGAGGTTTGCAAAAAGTTCAAGCTAATTAGATATGTAGGTATGTCTAGAGTCTTTCTGGGAGCTTTCGACTAAAAAGTTAGCTCCACCGTGACAGTGTTTTGAACACTGCCGTGACCAGGATTCGAACCTGGGTTACTACGGCCACAACGTAGGGTCCTAACCACTAGACGATCACGGCTGCAGGAGACATAAAAATAATCAATATTACAAATAATCTAAGGTGTTTTTTGAAATTGAAGGAAATTGCAATTTCACAGATCGTTATGCTCCAATCAGCTGATGCTCGACCGCTTGTGGCTTCAGCAGATCACGCTATGTAATTGCCTGTGGTTTCTCTCTTTCAGAACTATCATTTTCACCTCAGGATATGTCGATTCGAGGTATTGATAATGCTTATGAAGGCAAATCCCCATATGTTTGACCAAGTCAGGAATTATTAATTTTATTATTTGTTGAATAACACCCAAGGAAAAATCTTGAACGCTCGCAGTCAAAACAAACACCTTAGCAAGAAATTTTTTCACTATAATCCAGGAGAAACGAAAAGTAATTGATTATGTGACACTGAATCTATTTTATTTTTATATGCGGAGAATTCAGAAGGAATTTATTTCGAATGACCTGCCAGTAACATCCAGAGGTAGCAATGTCGTTTTCCTAAAATTACCAAGTAGCGAAAGGAGAGTTCCAGAAAGAAATTGTGCAAAAAATTATGCAATAAACCAGAAACCAACAATTAAAACTGAAAACAAGCAAGAAAATTAGCAATGGAACAAAAGGCTAAAGTTGTTAGACGAGTAAAAGATCGGATAGCAACTGAACTAAGAACAAAAAAAAACAGGAGCGATTTAGCCAGACTGCTATTAGAAAAATAGTTATATTATGAACGTTTAGGGACTTGCATATACCTAATGTGAGAGATTTCTGAATTAATAGGCCAAAATAAGTGAGAATCAAGTATACAACTCCAAAAGAAACCGACTGTTCAACCAATGTACATTTGTAATTCGCCATTAAGCCGCATGAAGTATTCATCAGACAAAGACGTGTCCCACACATGGAAACCACCCACATCAAACACAGAATTATAGAGCAATAAGACTATTGTTTCAAGTGGAAGTGATTATGTGAAGAATTGCAGGAATCAGGAAGAGTGAATACATGTATAAGGAAAAAATCGGTGTCCTAACAAATCCAATCTTGAAAATGCTTTAACTGGCAAGAGTTTTAAACTCAGGAAAAGCTGAACTTAGATTAACGTCTCAACAGCAATTACAACACAGAACTTCCTAAAAGTATTTGGTATAATATAAGAAACAAGTCTTATACATAGATAAATGTACAAACCATAAAAGAATTAGAACAAGATCAGAGAAACGTAGACGAGAGCAGCAAAACATTCAGCTATTTTATTGCATCTAAACAGTATAAATCAATGGGACTATGGATGGAACTCGAGCACAGAACACTGAAAATGAACATCAGCTAATTCCAAATAAAATTGACATTGCAATTAGAGCAAGTAACAGCATGCAACCTTGAAAAAATGCTTCCCGAACTAGACAGAGGATCTTCAAAAATCGGTCTAAAAATAAATAAAACAAAAACAAAGGTAATGAGCCAGGACCAAGTACAAATAACAGTCAACAGGCACATATTGGAAAAGACTATAAATATCTGGGACAGCAAATAGACATGGGAAAGGGTAACAACGATATAGAGATTGAAAGGAGAAGGAGACTAGGATTGGCGGCATTTGGCAAATAAAGCCATATACTTAAAGATAGAAGATACCGCAATAGCTTAGAACACGAATATTTGAACAGTGTGTAATACTGGTGATAACATATGGAGCACAGAACTGGACTGTCACAAAGACAATGGTGAATAAATTGAGGACAACAAAAAGAGGCATGGAAAGTTATGATAGGCGTAACACTAAGAGACAGAAAGAGAAACGACTGAATTAGACAGAGAACAAAGGTCGTAGATATAGTGGAGAGAGGCACAAGCCTGAAGTGGAATTTTGCAGGACATATAGCCCGCTTTACAGACGACAGATGGAATAGCCGAATAATATGATGGAGACCATGGGAAGGAAAGTGAGGAAGAGGAAGACCAATTATGCGATTGTAAGACCACATAAAAAGAGTGGCAGTATTTGGATGGACGAGAACATCACAAAACAGAGAGAACTGGATGAGAGGATCTTTCGCTGATGATATTCAGTGGAAAAAAGAGTTAAACCAAAAGCTCATTTCCTGGTTTAAAAAACATTTATTGTATATTTTCGTGTAGGCAATATTTAGATCAAGTAGGCAGATGTGCAAAAAAGTTATCTCCACCGTGACAGTGTTTTTAACACTGCCGTGACCAGGAGTCGAACCTGGGTTACTACGGCCACAACGTAGGGTCCTAACCACTAGACGATCACGGCTAGAGGAGACATAAATACTACAAATAATTGCAACAATCTATTTTAAGATAAAATAGCGCATTGAGAATTGGTAATTTCATGGTGCGACGTGCTCCAATAGGCCCGGTTGCATTGATCTCTGCTGTCACTTTTTTTGATATCAGTCATTACCTTAACAAAACACGCAGAAAATTGCAACTAATTGATGTAAATTTTGTTTTAAATCGTGTAGTGCAACTATGTATCTTAAGAGACTGGATAATTTTTTTCAAATGTAGGCCTTATGCGAGGAATTTCCTATTGCATACAGGAAAATACTGTCACCAAACTATGTGCCTTGAGACGACCGTCCATTTTACAATCAAATGAATATTAAGTACTAAGGAAACGAACTTGAAACGAACCAGGAATGTCAAAATACAAAGAAAGAAACACACTAAAACCAGCAGTTGACCAGAGACGAGCAATATCAATATCATAATTCATCAAGAGCAGGAGAAAACCACTAGTTCTTATCAAACAGAAGTAATTTGCATCAACATAAAACACTCACTTATTAACCAAATCGCACAATGAAATGAAAAGCAGACTTTAACTCGAAATGAAAAGTAAAGAATAAATGTATTAAAGTAATCAGGTCAAAGATAATAAATGTACATGGGTAAGACCATGGTCCTCAAGAAAACTGAATTAGTCGAATTAATGAACGAAAGTAATGAAATAAAGGAGGCAAAGCAGAAGTAAAAATAACCGGGAATATAAATTACTTAACAATGGGATAAGCAAATAAAAGATTGAAAAGGAGCTGGTTGGAGGAAACTTGCTCGAAAATAGTGGAGCTGGAAAAACCACATGACATGCTTAATATGCATGAGGTAATTAAAGCAGCAGCGATATATAAAAATCTAGTATTTAATGGCATTACAAACAGAAGTGAGGAAACATTAACAAGCAAGCAACCAAGTCAAAAATTACTCCAAAGCCTAAATAATAATATCGGGATCCTTAATATGGCCAAAGAGAGAGAGTTCATACAGAACTACCTGGGTTCTAAAATGACAAGCAACGAGAAGTTGCGGATCTTTCGCTGATGATATTCAGTGGAAAAAGTAGTTAAACCAAAAGCTCATTTCCTGGTTTAAAAAACATTTATTGTATATTTTCGTGTAGGCAATATCTAGATCAAGTAGGTAGATATTCAAAAAAGTTATCTCCACCGTGACAGTGTTTTTAACACTGCCGTGACCAGGAGTCGAACCTGGGTTACTACGGCCACAACGTAGGGTCCTAACCACTAGACGATCACGGCTAGAGGAGACATAAATACTACAAATAATTGCAACAATTTATTTTAGGATGAAAT
Source organism: Dendroctonus valens (assembly GCA_024550625.1). Lineage (NCBI taxonomy): Eukaryota > Metazoa > Arthropoda > Insecta > Coleoptera > Curculionidae > Dendroctonus > Dendroctonus valens. The sequence continues at coordinate 109,600 of JAJTJO010000001.1, read as the reverse complement.
AGCGCATAGAGAATTGGTAATTTCATGGTGCGACGTGCTCCAATAGGCCCGCTTGCATTGATCTCTGCGGTCACTTTTTTGAAATCCGTCATTACCTTAACAAAACGCACAGGAAATTGCAACTAATTTATGTAAATTTTGTTTTAAATCGTGTAGTGCAACTACGCATCAGAAGAAACTGGATAATTTTCTTCAAATGTAGGCCATATGCGAGATATGAGATATCCCTATACCCATGTAAATGGACTGGACAATACACAACCGAGCAACTGCAGACCAATTACACTGCTTCCAGTACTGGACAAGATTTTTGAATGCATAATGAAGCAGCGGCTTGAAAAAGTGATTGGAAAGTATATACCTACCTACCAATTTGGTTTCAAACAGCATCCCTCGACTGTTCATCCGCTCTTTATTTTGGCCGACAATATACAAACTACCCACCTAACTGACAGAAAGACAGCTTGCCTGTTTATGGACATTAACAGGGCTTTTGACAGTGTCTGGCATAGGGGCTTACTATACAAACTATACAAACTACACACACCAACATATCTACTACACACCATAAAGAACTTACTAGAAACCAGACAACTACAAGTACGAATTGACAAAACACTGTCATTTTCTTTTTCCCCTGAACAAGGGCTCCCTCAAGGATCCCCGCTCTCACCGTTTCTCTACAATATTTACTGCCATGACATATACAATTACAACTTACCAGACAAAAATCAAATCGACAGATCGACATACATAATACGCAGACGACACGGCACTTATTGTACATGACAAAACTACTGAGAGAGCAGCGCAAAGACTCCAAACACTAACAAACAACACAATGACATGGTTTCATCAATGGAGACTAACACCAAACGCGTCAAAAAACCAACTTCTGCTCACAAACCACAGACTCAACGCTGACTCCCCTACAATAACTGCAGACGGCCAAACGACACAACCAAAAAACGACGTAAAATACCTTGGAATCACAATTGACCACAAACTTAAATTCACTAAACACATACGAAACATCAGGGCAGAAACAATAAAGAGAACAAAACACTTCCGATCACTAACCTACAAAGACAGAGGAATTAGCACAAACACCGCCACCAAAATATATAAAGCTATTTGTAGACCCTTGCTAGACTTTGGACATGTACTCATGACCAACGGAACAGAAAGGACAAAACGTTATACACAAACAACAGAACAAATTGCACTAAGACTAATAACACGAATAAGACACCCCCAAAACGCACTACACAACCCCCCCACCCAACTACTATACGAACGCACAAACATGACAAAGATCTCGGAAATACTCATACAGCTACAGACAAAATGGACAAACAACCCCTAAAACTGGATCATACTGAATCCCCTTTGTCTTACAAGACCAACCAGACAATCCCGCTTCCGTTTCTCTACATTAACGCTACTCGAACACTTACAAACGCAACGGACTAGTGGACAATAAAATAATTTCTTCTTGCCACTGAAATTTTATTTATTTAATAGTATTGTTAACCTAGAATAAGAGAATTTTCATATTTGTTTTTTATTTGGATTAAGACTGCATGTATTAAACAAGGGCAGAAAGACCGATAGGTCGATAGCCTTTTTTAGAAATAAAGATGTTTACTACTACTACTACTGGCATTACAAACAGAAGTGAGGAAACATTAACAAACAAGCAACCAACTCAAAAATTACTCCAAAGCCTAAATAATAATATCGGGATACTTAATATGGTCAAAGAGAGAAAGTTCATACAGAACTACCTGGGTTTTAAAATGACAAGCAACGAGAAGTAGCGGATCTTTCGCTGATGATATTCAATGGAAAAAAGAGTTAAACCAAAAGCTCATTTCCTGGTTTAAAAAACATTTATTGTATATTTTCGTGCAGGCCATATCTAGATCAAGTAGGTAGATATGCAAAAAAGTTATCTCCACCGTGACAGTGTTTTTAACACTGCCGTGACCAGGAGTCGAACCTGGGTTACTACGGCCACAACGTAGGGTCCTAACCACTAGACGATCACGGCTAAAGGAGACATAAATACTAGACATAATAGCAACAATTTAGTTTAAGAGGAAATAGCGCATTGAAAATTGGTAATTTCATAGTCCGACATGCACCAATAACCAGCTATCCTAATGGACCCGCTTGCATTGATCTTCGCGGTTGCTTTTTTCGAAATCAATCATCACGAAAATGCCAAAGAAATTTTTCCTTTATTATGTTCGTTTTGTCTTTATTTGTATAATGAAATTATACATCAGAATACACCGCATAAATCTGATAGAAAGTAGGTCATATGCCAAAAAATGTTGTATGGTCTCCAGTAAGAAGAGTATACTACCATGAAACATTTTACCCTGGTATGGCGAACCATTTGTTGGACATATCAGAATATTCCCATTATCGTTATCAGCTGATATGGAAGAAAAAATGGAAACGGATCAAAAGTGTCAAAATATATAGAGAATAAATAAGAAACCCGCCAATTGGTCGATATATCAACAACATAGTTGAAGGAGAAAGCTGCAATTTGTTATAAACATATGCAACACAAAACCTTAACTTTTTATATAATCGAAGAACGGAGGAAGGGTAGAAATATATTACTGTTCACAACAAATGTAAACACTTCGCAGATAATCGCTAGCTACCATAATGTACATGAGTAGGATCAGGACCTGCAAGGAAACAGAAATGGTTGCTTCAGTTGCTGCCCAGCTCATATACATTTCGCATCCGGGCATCCACTGCGGCAGTTATCATTTATTTGGAACATTAAAGAAATAATTATATATCTGAAGGGCAACCCTGAGCAACTGAGAACACATCAAGCAGAAAGCTGCAAAGCAAAAAACTCGTGATCACCCTCTTTTTCACTGGTAGTCCCTGAAGGGAGTGAAACAGCGGGCTGAGGTAGGAGCACTTCTTTTTGTCTGGAATGAGAAATGTCAGACCTACTAATTGTAGAATCATATAGAGCTTTAAAGCAGCATTGGACCGCAGTCCCTGATGGCCTTTAAGTGAGGAGAGGGTGTGGAGAATCACCCGGTAAAACATCAAAAGAAATATTGGTACATGGAATGTTCAAAGTTTGCTGAATGCAGGGAAGCATCTCCTGGTTACACAAAAATCAGTTTATATTGTCGTGTACGCATGGGTTAGGTGGTGCATGAATACGCAAAAAGTTAGCTCCACCGTGACAGTGTTTCCAACACTGCCGTGACCAGGATTCGAACCTGGGTTACTACGGCCACAACGTAGGGTCCTAACCACTAGACGATCACGGCTAAAGGAGACATAAGTAATAAAAATAATTGCAACAATTTATTTTAAGAGGAAATAGCGCATTGAGAATTGGTAATTTCATAGTCCGACATGCACCAATAAGCAGCTATTGTAATAGACGCGCTTACATTGATAACTGCGGTTTAATTCTGCCAAAGCAATCATCGTCACTTTAACAAAAAGCGAAAGAAATTGTCAGGTCAGACGTTTACATCAATCTGGTAGTAACTCGCACAGAACTAATTATCCATCGGATGAAACTGTATACGTATATATTATGAAAGTTAAGTGATATGCAAGATTTTATCAATGTACACTATATTTCGAGATTAAAAACGATATGGAAACAAAATAACATAATCCAATAGTTGATGGCGTTATAATGAAGCCAAAGAATCCGTGGGAAAGCGTCAGAAACACCAGAGTCAGAGGATGGTAGTGAGAAGAACATAGCAATCAACAGTTGATCGCGACAATAACATTGTAATTGGCAGAGGTTAATTACTAAGAGCATTTGACAAAATTTAGATCAGGAAGATTGGGCCTACGATGTTTTGCCTGACAAAAATTCAACTGACTGCCAATTCAAGAAAGATTCGGATCGTCATTTTAACGCCACCGCACTGGAGTCTCTGAACTTAAAAATGGGTCTACACTCCAAAGTATATACCAATGTAGCGTATAGTTTCCTTGAGGAAAAGCAATGGAAATTCCACGTTGGAGGAAAGCAAGCACAAGAATAAGCAAAAATTACCCTGCGATTGCAAAAATGAAAATGGATAGCTTAATCTTCTGCCATCCCACGGAAAAAGGTAGTAAAGCGTGACGAGCTCGAAGATTCTTCTATCGCGTAACGACACATGAGTAGGTGATCTGCAAACCAGTTTCCAATCAGTGATGTTCTGAATTAGCAATTGTAGGTTCCTTCTGCAGACTGTTATTTGTTAATTTTAATCATGTGTTGTAACCTTGTTAATTTCACTGAGGAAAACAAGTTTTAATCCCTGTTATACTGTTAGAACTAGGAAAATTAGATGTGCCATCTGAAACTTCTGCTGCTTTCTGAGTGTCCTCAGACCTTCTACATCGAACAAAAAGAAACACTACTGTTACACTCTAACCAATGTCATAGTGTCGAAAAAAGTCAGATGCTCTTTTTAGATCAAATGTGTAAATGTCCAAAAAGTTAGCTCCACCGTGACAGTGTTTTGGACACTGCCGTGACCAGGATTCGAACCTGGGTTACTACGGCCACAACGTAGGGTCCTAACCACTAGACGATCACGGCTAGAGGAGACATAATAAATACGATAAATAATTGCAACAATTTATTTTAAGATTAAATAGAGCATTGAGAATTGGTAATTTCATAGTCCATCCGACATGCTTCAATAGACCCGCTTGCATTGATCTCTGCGGTCACTTTTTTTAAAATCAATCATCACCTTAACACGTAGCACAGGAAATTGCTGCTCGTTTATGTTAATTTTGTTTTAATTCGTATATTGCAACTACGCATCAGAAGAAACTGGATATATTTTTTCAAATGTAGGCTTTATGCGAGGAATTTATGCCTCCAGGAAAAAGAAACCCATCGAAATATAAGCCTTGAGATGACCATCCATTTTATAAACTAATTCGTATTAAGGAAACGAAAGTGGAAACCCACCAGAAGTGTGAAAATACAAAGAGAAGAACACACGAAAGCCCCTATTTTTATCAGACAGAAGAAATTTAAGGGCAAGGCTCTAAAAGAACTGAATTAGTTGAACTGGATGAAGTAGACTAATGAAAGAAAGGCGGCAATGCAGAAATAAAAATAACCGGGAATGCAAATCACTCAACAACGGGATAAGCAAATTGTAAAGATTGAAACGGAAGCTGGTTGGATGAAAATTTCGAAAAACCACACAAGCTTAATATGCGTTAAAAGGTTAATAAAGCAGCGTCGATATATGAACATCTAGTATTTAATGACATAACAAACAGAAGTGAGAAACCAGCAACCAATTACTAATAGAAGAAGGTGGTACACATAAATAATGTAAATAAAAGGTAAAATAAATAATGTACATATAAAATAAATAAATTATTAATTATTATTATATACAGTGTGTCCAGTACAAAATGATGTACATGGGGATATTGGAAACCGTTAGAGTTACAGGGTGGACCAAATGGGGAAAAAGTTGCCCAATCAAGTACCTATAAATAATCTGTCATCAACTTCTTTGAACTCGGAATAGTAACGGATATACAGGGAAAAAAAGAACAATGAATTTATTGTCAGTGTCAAGTATTTGTAATTAATTGTGTGTTTCAAAATGAATCACTTTTCAAATTATGAAAAATACGATATGTTGGAGTATTTTATTCTCGGTCGTCGAAATGAAGCGAAAGCTGAAGAAATGTATTTAAATAAATATCCAGAAAGGCGACAACCTGGTAGAACTATGTTTAGACGTCTGAAAGACAACCTTGTAGCTTACGAGAGGTTTGCTAAGGTAAAGAAAAACAAACTTCCAGACGAAAATAAAGAAAATTTGGTAATGCAAAGCGTGGTTGAGACACCTCGTACGTCTTTACGTCAAATTGAAGCCACAACAGGTGTTGCGCGGTCAATGGCGAATAGTATTTTAAAGCGTCATAATTATCACCCCTATCGTGAACGGCCCTGCCAGGGACTCCAGAATGGCGATGCGATTGGAAGTATGGCATTTTGTCAGTGGCTTATTCAAAGAAATAACGAGATACCAAACTTTTCCTTAAAAGTCCTTTGGTCAGATGAGAGCCAATTTACTAAATGTGGACTATTTAATCGTTAAAATATCGTTTTTTTGGTCAGATGAAAATCCACGACGAACTACGTCAAGTTAGGCACCAAGTTAGGTTTGTATTTAACGTCTGGATAGGTATTGTGGGTACCCACGTGATTGGACCATTTTTTTTAATGAGAACTTAAATTCCGAGAGATATTTGAACCTCTTACAAACTAACGTAGCGGAAGCACTTATGGATGTTCCAGTAGCTATCCTGTGTTTTGGGAGTACAGGAAAAATATTAAAAAAATTAATTCGTATCAAAAACGGAGATATTTGAAAGAAACTAGATCAGAATTACGGCAACGATGCTTCGCAAGGTAATAAGCCTAATTAACATTACATAAATACCTGTTGCTTATGAATGATCCAGAACTCGGGTAACCATAACTAAACATTGAAGTCAAAATTATATTTGATTGGGGTTAGAACAACCCTGTAAAGAGTTTCTCCTTTCTGTCAATTGGTCTGTTCGGAAATTAATATTTTATACTAGTGATGACGTCATTTGCGAGTACTAATTTGCTAGTACCTTTTTGTATTGAAGTAATGTTTCAATGCAATTCCAGATTTCGGAAAATAAATGATGCGAAACAAAATAATTTTCACTAAATAAGAATATTTTTTAAATACGGCGCGGTTTAATAATTTGAAAATTCAATTTGATTTCAATAATACCTCCAATAAAAAGTTATAGCTTAATGAAACCAACCAACGGTAAGTGAAGAACCTATAAAAATTGAGTCATTAACACAAATACGAAAACCATTTCGGTGCTTGGTGGTAAAACGAAAATCTTAGATATAAATCTGTGGTTCTGAAAATTTAGTTGAGCAGCTTCTTGTATTCGTGTAATTAACGCCTGGTCATTTTGTACCGGTGTTCGATAGACAAGACATTTAATGTGTCCCCAAAGGAAAAAGTCCATAGGAGTCAGTCAGGAGACCTTGGTGGCCAGTTTACTGGTCCATTTCGGCCTATCCACTTGTCCGTGTGCTCCTGATTCAGCCAAGCTCTTACCGGAGCAGCGAAATGGGCTGGAGCCCCGTCCATTTGGAGCCACAGATTTTGAACGAAGGCTAGGGGAAGATTGTCAACAAGATTTTCAAACTCCGAATGAAGTAAAAATAAAAAAATTTCACCATTGAGCCGAGATTGCAAAATTACGGGTCCCAGTAGGTGAACACCCAGAATACCTGCCTAAACATTCACACTAAAACGGTTTTGATGACGTTGCGAAGTGGAAGCATGTGGGTTGTCGTTGGCATAAACATGAGAATTGCGGGAGTTGAAAAATCCATCTCTACTGAAATTGGCTTCGTAGGTCCATAAAATATGTGATAAAAACTGAGAATTTTGTTGATTTTGCTCCAAAAGCCAATTACAAACATACTGCCTTAATGGAAAATCTGAGGGTAAAAGCGCGTGTGTCATACATAAATGGTAGGGATGAAGCCCTTCCTCGGCAATAATCTGGTGTACAGTTGATTGGGAAAGCGTCAATTGTTGCGCAATAATCCGTGTACTCCTGGAAGGATCTGCTGCAATGATATCCAATACATGTTCCTCTATGTCTGGAACCCGAGCACCTCTTGGTTGTCCAATATCTACTTCAATTACAGGAGCCAATCGTCCAGTATCTCGAGTAAGTCAGTGACAATTTGACAAATGCTTGTTGTTCTTGACAAAAGATATCTACCTGTGACTACCTGATAATGACAAAAAACATCATTGCCGCTTTGACTTTTCATCAAAAAATTGTAGCAGAGTACTTTTTTAATATCGAAAATTTTCGTAATTTGAAGTAAAGATGGTAATTTCGCTTTTCGAATGCTTAAGTATTCCAATATGCTACCAATCAAACATGGAACAATTTCAGAATAATGCTTAATAACAAAGTTGAAATTCGATTTTCAAATGATAATATCTGCTATAAATTTTCGAAAAAAATGTTTTCAATATTTTTCCCGTACTCTCCAAGTGAGCCCCTATTACCCCTTAAAAGGAATGACGCCACTTTTGAATCACCCTGTATATAACAAAGTATACCAGGAGATTGCAGCAATTCAGAAAAAACTTCAATCATTTGCAATATGAGGCTATAGGATGTTGTTCCTAATATCAAGTCAAAAAGTACTCCAACGCCTAGATAATAGCATGGAGATACTTAACATGATCAAACAGAGAAAGTTCATAGAGAATTACTTGGGTTCTAAAATGACAAACAATGAGAAGTTGCGGTTCTACCGCTGATAATTCAATATTCACTAGAAAAAAGGAGTTAAAAATAATTAGTGTATTTTTTTCGTGTACGCATTTGTTAGGTGTTCTATGAATACGCAAAAAGTTAGCTCCACCGTGACAGTGTTTTGAACACTGCCGTGACCAGGATGCGAACCTGAGTTACTACGGCCACAACGTAGGGTCCTAACCACTAGACGATCACGGCTAGAGGAGACATAACTAATACCAAAAAATCATACAAACTGACCGAAGCGAGTATCTGATGCTTTGATAAATTGTCATTTCATGGTGCGACATGCTCTAGTAAGCTGTGACGCGAGAGCTTGCGTTCATTTCTTACAGATTAATCGCCATTGCTTAAAAAATCTGATGCAAGCCGCTAAACGTTTATGCTAATTTGTTACAAGTTCTATTATTTCAAAACATATAAGAATCACAAAAAACCGAATAAATTTGATCACCATTTATAGACGCATACATTCTATCTTAGAGCTTCTACACGCTTACAAGTTCCTACACCATGGACCTTCAAAGAAACTTGAAAATATTGCTACAGAGACAAAAGGAATAAACCGATTAGAAGCTAAATCAAATGATTAGCGTTTGCAGATCAAGGCAAAAGTAAACTGGAAGGAAATCAAACCGAGAGGTGACTATGCAACGGCGGATTTCAAACAGTCGAGAAATATAACCAATTATTATAGGATTATAAGAGTACTGTCAGAATTGTGATACCACATCCTAATATAACCTTTAATTAAACTTTTACCCTCAAAGTAGTAATCGGGACCAAAACACAAATGTCTACTTGATGTTAAATAGAGTCTGCTAATGCTAAGCTAAAAATAGTACCTTACAAATTCAAAAACGTCCTACTAGGCCACTACCATTCGATCCTACATGAGTAGGTGCACAAAAACAATAGAAACCAAAGTGTGAATAAACAAAAAAATCTAAACAGTAGTTCAGTAAATCTACATCACCACTCGAAGCTCAAAGAACGTTATTTGCTTCTGTCTTGATTCGACATACCAACAGATCAAAGACATATCGATAACGTTAAGATCTACTTAATGAAACCATCTAGTCAATTTTGCTCAGTTTTAGAGAAACAACTCTATAGATGTCATGTTCATTGTCTTAAGTTAATTAGCAGAAAATTCCATCTTATCATTGACTTTTTGTTAAATTAAATAATGTATGTGTTTATATGTCCTTAACAGTTTTCATTATTCCTTTCTAGAGTCCTGAGCGGTTTTGCAGAGCTTTTGATTCAATGTCATAGAGCAATATGAAAAAAGTAACAAACAAAAACAGAGAAAAAAGGAGCGAAACAAATAAGTATTGATGGAAAATCGGACGATTGAGGTGTGAGAGAGACATGGGCGATTTTATGAAAAGAAAGATCCATTATGTCCTTAATGAACGTAAGGCTTCGAGGATGCAGAACAATTATAATTGAGCAGAAGTACCCTAAACGTATAAAGGCATATAAAAAGGAGTTAAATATGCCAGTATTTGGTAGAGCTGTAATTACAGTCTTCAGGCAGCAATTCATGCACAAATTATTAAACTATAGAATTAAATAGCCAAAGCCATGAAAGCCTTTGTCATGGAATCGCAAGAGAACACCAGAGTATTCGAAACCAGAAATAAACCCTTGTCAGAGAAAATAACACTTAAGAAAAGTTTACCTACGAAGTTCAACTAACAAAATTGCCAAGTTTAGCAATGACTTGAAACATTGCAGTGCATACTAAATTGCTAGGTAGTCGATTGGAAAGAAGGAAATAAAAAGCTCGTAGGGGAGAAAGCATCAAAACACAATGAAGATAACATAAAAAGTTCTATATACATCAGAGAATAATAATATATAAACGTGCTTCAATAATTTCAGACATGAAGTTCACTAGCCTTTATGATTCACGTATCAAAAAGCCCAAAGTGAGCAACAAATGACACTGAAATACTCACGAAGTGACTCAGCCAGCGCTATAAAAATTGATCGTCTCAAATAAACTAGGAAAAAACGCAACTGATAATGCTTAGCCGCAAGTAAAGACTGTTAGCACCTATACTCATAAAAATGACTGATGTTGAGACTAAAGGCACGGAACATGTAATTCCTAGAATAAATGCCATGACGATATGCGTTGATACAGTGATTAGGTTGGAACACTAACGGAATTCCTTGTGCTTAACTTAATCAAAATATTCATATATCCCGAGGACATTAAGTTTAGAGCTCGAAATCAGAATGCACCTTTATAAAGTATTTTATAAAACCTTATTGTATTAAGAATCACATAACCACCAGGAGAATGACAAAAGTCCCGATATAATTTTAATTTCATTTCAAAGTTGTCACGTATTTGCCAGTGGTTTTCTTCCAAAATACTTCTCCTTCACTTTCCATTCTATCAGGATTATTTAAGTCAACTACATCAACACGCCATCATCTTCAAAAATCTTTAAACTCATCTTCATCTGATACTAAAGCATCAAATTATCAAATGCAATTAAAAAATTTACAATTCTAGTTTTATTTCGTAGTCTATGAAGCTGCCAGTGATTTTTTACAAGATTCTGTTAGATTCTCCTTCATCTTTCATGATATGAATATTATTATCTTCAACTTTATCTAGTATCTTTGGATGTATGACTTTTTTAGTCGATTTGCTCCTCAAAGTGATCTTCATCTGAAAAACTTGAACTGGCCAGTTGTTTTTATTCTCAAGATTCTTCTAAAATATCCTTCATCTTCTATTATATCAAGTTTATTTTCTTCAACTTAATGAATCATCTTTGAATATATAGCTTCTTAGTCTATTTGTTGCTAAAAGTCATCTTCATCTGATACAAGCGTTTCTAATTATCAGATACAATAAAAAAAGGAGAAATTCTTATATTATTTTATTTATATTATTTTGAAGTATTTGGCATCGCCAGTGGTTATCAAGATTCTTCTAGATTTTCCTGCATCTCCTATTACATCTAAATTAGTTTCTTCAGCTTCATGAACTGTCTTTGGATACGTCTTCTTAGTCTTTTTGTTGCTCTTCATTTGAGAGAAATAAAAATAGAATTATTAAATGCAATAAAGAGAATTTCAATTTTATTTTTATTTCAAAGCACGCAAATTTGCCACAGGGTTTTAGCTTAGGATTCTTCTCCATCTTCTATAATATCTACATTATGTTCCTCAACTGCATTAACCATCTTTGAACGCATGTCTTCATACTCTGGTTGCTCCTCAGAGTCAACTTCACTTATTACCACTTCTGTCTCTTTTTCATTTTCTAGACTTGCAACGAAAAGTTCAATGGATGAACGGATGGATCTTAAACAAGTCCTAGCGGTTTCTGCTGCGTTTTGCTCAAGAACGAGCGATTTCATTTAGTCTGCGATTTACTTGGGGAAAAAAGTGAACTTTGGAAAAAGTTTCAGGCTAATTACGTCTGCAACGATATCTAGAGATATTGAAACTTCGGACTAAAAAGTTAGCTCCACCGTGACAGTGTTTTGAACACTGCCGTGACCAGGATTCGAACCTGGGTTACTACGGCCACAACGTAGGGTCCTAACCACTAGACGATCACGGCTAGAAGAGACTTATATACCAAAAGTAATTACTTTTATTCAAAACATTCATTTTATAAAGGATTGAAAGCATCGAAGATTGTAATTTCATAGTCCGACATGCTCCAGTACGCTCTGCCTATAATAGACGCGCTTGCTTTCGATTTTGCGGTTTACTTCTTTCAGAAGAAGCATCACCTTCATGGAATGGAAAAGAACTTGTTAGTCGTTGATATTGATTTTGTATTAACTCGTATAGTGCTGATCATGCATCCGAAAAACCGTGTGAACATTGCAAAAGTTTAGTCACATTCTAGAAAGTGTAGAATTGTGCTCAATATGAAGACACCACCATCAAACGACAGACTTTCAAAAGTCGAAACACAAACGTTAGTAACTGAGAGAATCAAAAAAGCGAAAACAAAGGAGAAGAACATGAGAAAACTAACCGTTGGATTGGACAGCAATATTTTAATTGATTTAATCACCAACTACGGCTAAAGGGGACATAACGACGGTAAGCCGCTTTTCTTCAAAATGGGGATTTGTTAACCTTCAGCCAAGCATAAGCCATCGTTTGGTGCAAGAACAGGATGACTTTGCCCTTAAGCAACAAAGTTAACGTTCATAAACACTTCAGACTTTACTAAGGTGGCCTAAATGGACGTTGAATTAATTTGTACGTGTCTGTTCATCTTAATTGATCCACACAAAATTCATCCTATATTTAGATGTACAACGAAAAATTTAGTTGGCAAAAAGGGACTTAATGTAATCACAAGTTTTTTGACCAAATGCACATTGCACAAATAATAATTCCAAATGTTAAGAAACTCACTATTTTCAGACAACCGTTTTGCGCAGGGTCCTAGGTATAGCTGTATTAAGTTATGCAACAGTCTTCCCAAAACACTACAGAGTACACCAAATATTAGCATTATTAAAAAGTTATTTACAAATTATTTGTAGAAATCGAACGGCATAATTTGGCAGAGTATTTGTGTAAAATTAAGGAAATAGTAGGTAAAATTTGATAAGTTTGTGTATTTGTTGATGCTATGTCATAACTCGTGATGTACATAGTTCAGAAATAACTATTTCTATTATTATTATTATTATTATTATTAACTGAAAGGACACCCACATACTAACTATTAACTGAACATTTAAAAAAATAAACTAAGAAAATACAAATAATTTATTGATTCATAAGGCAATATACTTGATCATATAAGATGTGAAAAACATATCACATTAATGCTTATGTTGAAAACAGGTTTACTTGAGCCATCGTTTTGACTATATTTTAGGCATCACCAGAAGTCGTCAATTTCCATGTCATATAGGAAAGAAAGTGACAACAGGACCCAAAGGAAACTTTTCCTACTTTTTTTCGTTCTAGAGCTCAAGTTGAAAGGTCACAAATAGATTGAGAATTGATAAACTTCTACCAAAACCATTCAAAATACTCTACAAACTTCACAAACTCCACACACTAACATGTCTACTCCGCATTATAAAAAACTTACTTGAAAACAGACTACTACAAGTACGAATTGACAACACATTCTCTTTTTTTCCCCTGAACAAGGACTACCGCAAAGTTCCCCGCTCTCACCGTTTCTCTACAATATATACTGCCATGACATATACAATTAAACTTACCAGACAAAAATCAAGTCGACAGATCGGCATAAATATTACAATACGCAGACGGCACCGCACTTATTGTACATGACAAAACTACTGAGAGAGCAGCTCAAAGACTCCAAACACTAACAAACAACACAATGACATGGTTTTATAAATGGAGATTAACACCAAACCCTTCAAAAAACCAACTTCTACTCACAAACCACAGACTCAACGCTGACTCCCCTACAATTACTGTAGACGGCCAAACGACACAACCAAAAAACGACGTAAAATACCTTGGAATCACAATTGACCACAAACTTAAATTCGCTAAACACATACGAAACATCAGGGCAGAAACAATAAAGAGAACAAAGCACTTCCGATCACTAACCTACAAAAACAGAGGAATTAGCACAAATACCGCCACCAAAATATATAAAGCTATTTGTAGACCCTTGCTAGACTATGGACATATACTCATGACCAGCGGAACAGAAAGGACAAAACGTTATATACAAACAACAGAACAAATTGCACTAAGATTAATAACACGAATAAGACCCCCAAAACCCACTACACAACCCCTTCACCCAACTACTATACGAACGCACAAAAATGACAAAGATTTCAGAAAGACTCATACATGTACAGACAAAATGGACAAATCAACCCCTACAACTGGACCATACTGAATCCCCTTTGTCTTACAAGACCAACCAGACAATCCCGCTTCCGTTTCCCTACATCAACGCTACTCGAACGCTTACAGTAGTAACTGACTACTGGACAATAAATCTAAGATCTCTGTTTGCCAGAATTAAAATTATTAAATTATTAACCTAGAATAAGATAATTTTTACCTTTATTTGTTTATTTAAATTAAGACTGCATGTACTAAACAAGGGCAGAAAGACCGATAGGTCGATAGCCTTTCTTAGAAATAAAGATGTTTACTACTACTACCACCTTTCAAAATCCATCTGAAATTCATTGAATATGCGAGGGTAATGAAGAAATAGAAATAAGAAAAGACGAAAGCAGAATTGGACAAAATTGACCGTTGTGCATAGCTGGATACCACCCCAGCGGGGACAAAAAAGTTTTAGTGGCTAAGCAGATCTGGAGGCAAGGCTGGAGTTCGATACGATCCAGAGCGCAAAAAACCCAATTCTGGGCGCTGAGTAAGGAAGCATTTCCCAAACCACTTTTACAAGAAGTCAAAGATCAAATACAGGCAATCTATCGATGTCAAAAATCAAGCAATTGTCTTTTACTTTTCTAATCTTCAATAAATTTTCTTTCGCATATAGTTGGCAAGCTAGTTGCAGTATTTCACTGTTAGACCGTCGAAACAAAGTTTGGCTAACGAAGATTTAAACGGGGCTAATTTGCGAAGGCCATTAGGTAATTGGTATGATTGCTGAACAGTCAGACGATTTAAAGATTGTTATTTGTCACGGTGATAATTTGAACTCAAATACTTTTAATGGCCTATTTAGACCTCACGACTCATATGGAGATGGGAAGTGTAATATACTCGGTTTATGGAGAGAGTAAAGCCCACTTTCTGGGCATGAATACGTCTAAAAACCTTGATAATTACACCATTAAATTTGTACAAGATCCAAAGTCAATAGTCGAACAGCATTCAAATTATTGCTAAAAATATTTGCACTTAATTTCGGTCATTCTACAACAAGCTAAATAAACTGCTCAACAAAATGAACGTTTCACAGTCAAATTTATTCTAACTTTGGAACTGGATAAATTCTGATTGCTTCAAGCGATTGGGTTTCTGTTTGAAGTGTTGCTTAGTCCCATTAGATTTCTGATAGTCAATCTTTGGATAAAAATTAAGCATCTCGAACCAATTTTCTACAGGGTGGCAAATAAAAAAATGCAAAATTTCGGAACGTTGGGCATGCTCTGAGCTGGATTAAAAAAAGGTTTTTTGGACCTCAGTACCAAAAATTAAAAGGTAAACCAAATAGCTCGAAACGGTTTTTCAATTTTTAGACCATCTCTTCTATTTACAGGGTGGTTTCAAAAAATCTAATTTTCGGTCTTGCAGCGATAACTTTTCTGCCCTAGGTCCGAGTAGTAGTAGTAGTAAACATCTTTATTTATAAAAAAAGGCTATCGACCTATCGGTCTTTCTGCCTTTGTTTAATACTTGTAGTCTTAATCTGAATAAAAAATAAATATGAAAATTCTCTTATTCTAAGTTAACAATCTTATTAAATAAACTTTACAATTCCAATGACAAGAAAAAATTATTTTATTGTCCAGTAGTCAGTTGCGTTTGTAAGTGTTCGAGTAGCGTTGATGTAGGGAAACGGAAGCGGGATTTTCTGGTTGGTCTTGTGAGACAAAGGGGATTCAGTATGGTCCAGTTGTAGGGGTTGTTTGTCCATTTTGTCTGTAGATGTATGAGTCTTTCCGAAATCTTTGTAATGTTTGTGCGTTCGTATAGCAGTTGGGTGGAGGGGTTGTGTAGTGGGTTTTGGGGGTGTCTTATTCGTGTTATTAGTCTTAGTGCAATTTTTTCTGTTGTTTGTATATAACGTTTTGTCCTTTCTGTTCCGTTGGTCATGAGTATATGTCCATAGTCTAGCAAGGGTCTACAAATAGCTTTATATATTTTGGTGGCGGTGTTTGTGCTAATTCCTCTGTCTTTGTAAGTTAGTGATCGGAAGTGTTTTGTTCTCTTTATTGTTTCTGCCCTGATGTTTCGTATGTGTTTAGTGAATTTAAGTTTGTGGTCAATTGTGATTCCAAGGTATTTTACGTCGTTTTTTGGTTGTGTCGTTTGGCCGTCTGCAGTTATTGTAGGGGAGTCAGCGTTGAGTCTGTGGTTTGTGAGCAGAAGTTGTTTTTTGACGCGTTTGGTGTTAGTCTCCATTTATAAAACCATGTCATTGTGTTGTTTGTTCGTGTTTGGAGTCTTTGAGCTGCTCTCTCAGTAGTTTTGTCATGTACAAGAAGTGCCGTGTCGTCTGCGTATTGTAATATGTATGCCGATCTGTCGATTTTATTTTTGTCTGGTGAATTGTAATTGTATATGTCATGGCAGTATATATTGTAGAGAAACGGTGAGAGCGGGGATCCTTGAGGGAGCCCTTGTTCAGGGGAAAAAGAAAATGACAGTGTTTTGTCAATTCGTACTTGTAGTTGTCTGTTTTCTAGTAAGTTCTTTATGGTGTGTAGTAGATATGTTGGTGTGTGTAGTTTGTATAGTTTGTATAGTAAGCCTCTATGCCAGACACTATCAAAAGCCCTGTTAATGTCCATAAACAGGCAAGCTGTCTTTCTGTCAGTTAGGTGGGTAGTTTGTATATTGTTGGCCAAAATAAAGAGCGGATGAACAGTCGAGTGATGTTGTTTGAAACCAAATTGGTAGGTATATATTTTCCAATCACTTTTTCAAGCCGCTGCTTTATTATGTATTCGAAAATTTTGCTTAGTAGTGGAAGTAGTGTAATTGGTCTGTAGTTGCTCGGTTGTGTATTGTCGAGTCCATTTTTGGGTATCCTAGGCCCGATTTTCTCAATCTAGAGCTCATGTTGAAGCTAAAAACTTCATAGACAATCTAAAACGGAAATTTGTGATTATGGTCATCTTATTTTTTTTGAAATCGACTGTAAAGTTTTGGCTTTAACATGGACACGAGTTTGAAAATTGGTGCAAGAGAAAAAAATGTATTATTGCAGCACCAAAATGTTAATTTTTTTGATACTCTTTTTTCACTCCTTAAATAAACGAGAACTATCTTAATGCATGTGGTGTTGGAATAAAAAAAAGTATTTTTGTCTAACTAAGAACACGTGGAACTTTCACCAATTTTGCATTGTTTCATTTGACACTCTGGAGAAACTTTATCTGAAGCACTAATTTTTTTGTAAAATTACGTACTAACCGAAAAAGAACGGCACTAAATAACGCATCAAACAAAAATAGAATCGCTCACAACAATTATATTTTAGCCAGTTCTAAAGTTGGTCCAACTTTGTCAGTGTAGCGTTGATTTTGTTGAGCATATTATTTCTGCAAAATAAATATTACGTAATTCTAATTTTCCAGGCAATTTACGGTGAGAAATTAGAAGCCACTCGTCCTAACGTTTCATATATCGTCTTAGCTGGTAGGCCTTCTAAAACTCCATCATTTATCAATTATTTCAATTGCTTCTGTGACACTTTCCAATGGCACTTTAATAAGTCATATTTTTTCTCTACTGAAAAGCAATTTTGTTGGACTCTAACGGTTGGCGTTCACTAATAGGCATCGAACGGGATAGGTAATCTCGGATCTATTTAAAACTAAGCAGTTATTTAAAAAATTAGACCCATGGGATGCATGCCTGACTGTCTTATGCGGATTAGTTGACGCGTACGTTATGTAATGTATTTTATTCCAAGAATTACATCTATATAAGATATGAGGATTATTATGAGAATGTAATAAATCGCTGAAACAGGTTGACCGACATCTTCATTTAACAAATTGTATATCCGCTTGAAAACACCTTTCGCTTACTAGCCAGAATACGTATTGTAAAGTTCATACGAGTGGGTTTTCAGTTAATCAAAATCCATTCGCTATATCTACACAAATTATCTTCATTGCAGCTTTACGATCTGTTAACGGAGATAAAACATCAGAAATAAACGCGGCTGTTTATCTAGGATACTATCATTTTGGTCACACCGCCAATAATATTCCATAAATAAAAGCCATAACTTAGTCATGTTGACCATGTAGGCGTTCGATGTGATAAAAACTTTATAGGTTTGCTCGTTTGCATCCAATAGCGATAATTCAGATAAGCGTTGCATAACAAAAACAATCTTTTATGGTTGCAAAACTGCCTAATTCGCAAACTTGATCCAATCTTACTATAAGTGCAAGGTGTCTCATTGCGAATGGACTGCTGTTTTCATTTTATTCAATTAGACGTGCTCATCTGCTAGTTTTACTGAACTTGCAAAATATACGTTTTTAGGGAAAAGAAGCAAGTCCGACGATTTCCTATTAAATTGTAAATTTATATTATTTACTAAGGCACAAAGTGCACCTTTAGCAGGTGCTTGAAAGGAAAATGAAAAATATATACACATTACTTGTTGCACGTGGTGTGCGTCAGAAGCTTCGACTAATGACTATTGTGAAGATATTATGCAAAAGTACATTTAACGCCAATTATTCCAATTTGTGTATATTATTATAAATTTTTGATTTTTACAAAATAAAATAAGTAAAAAATTGTTTTATATGTTTACTAAAACACTTCTCGTCATTTCTGATATCTAAATATAAAGCTAAAGCGACTCTTAGAATTGTAGACTCCGTTTGGACATAATCATGTTATACGAATTGAATGAAAGTAAAAACTCTTGAGCTGCTGCTTTTGCATCGGAGCATAATAGAAACGGCAAGCCATTCGATTGTTTTTAACATTTGTCTTTAGATATAAAAGCGATTTGCACTTCAAGCAATAATTACGATCAGAGTAACTACCACAGAAAAAGTTAATGGAGGAAGAATACGTGTCTTTGTGATATACCTCTTTTGCATCATTTGAAACTTGTTCAGCAAGGCCTACTGCTCATCTCCCTTTGGGAACTGAACATTCTCTAACTAAATTTGAACTTAAGGGACTATATTCTTTTGAATATGGCATTTATAGCATCATAATTTTTGAAGAAAATGGCTTTTCCAAATGAATTATTAAATCATCAAGACTAAAATGATGACAACTTGTTGAAATACTATCTACCAGATTTTTACTAAATGAGTACGTACTGATGTGGTACAAAGCATATCTATTTAATCGTGAATTGAAATGTTTGAATACCATATCGGAAAAATAAATGGTGCAGAGTGTTAAATACTGTCATGTTTCCTTGGTCAAAGGTTAAATCTTGTAGCCCGTGTGTGGTAGCCCGGAGCGGAAAAAGTATACGGTGTTATAACCTCATGTCTTCTGAGTAGTTTGGATCTTTAATCGTCTGATTATCCTCAACCATTCGAGAGATAATATTTTTTTATGACCGGTCACATTTGCCGTCCGAAATTTACTTTTTTGAGTTGATAGCCCTGTTTATTTTCATAGAATGCAAAATATAAGGTTTTCTTATTTTCACGCCTAAATTTATTGTTTTTTGTTTTGTTTCTTTATGGCGTTATATTTGTGCGATAACCGAATATAATGGGTTGGTTCTGCACAATGTGTGGACATTTACGAAAAATATCGCATTTGAGCCAAAAACACTCGCTGAAGTGAAAAGTTTCCTTATGTGTTGAAGACAAAGATAATTATTGTAGTGGTCGCAAAGTTGAGAAACTGAAATATTTTATTGAAGAAATCACTAGCAGAAGAACATCTTATTGGTCTAGTGATAGTTTAAAAAAAGTTTCATATTTTCAGTCGTTTTTCTCAATTTTTGGTTTTCAGGTCGAGAAGATGGGAAAGTTGTGTGAAGAAACTCTCCTCATATAGTTCTGTTGTGCTTCACTAACAATTGGTTTGGAAAGTCTAGAAAAATTGCGTTTTTGCAGCCACCAAGAGGAGAAGCTCAAGCAACTGAGTTGAGAGTAGTAGTAAATATCTTTATTTCCAAAAAAGGCTATCGACCTATCGGTCTTTCTGCCCTTGTTTAATACATACAGTCTTAGTCTAAATGAAAACAAATATGAAAATTCTCTTATTCTAGGTTAACAATACTATTAAATAAATAAGATTTCAGTGGCAAGAAGGAATTATTTTATTGTCCACTAGTCCGTAGCGTTTGTAAGTGTTCGAGTAGCGTTAATGTAGGGAAACGAAAGCGGGATTGTCTGGTTGGTCTTGTAAGACAAAGGGGATTCAGTATGGTCCAGTTGTAGGGGTTGTTTGTCCATTTTGTCTGTAGCTGTATCTGAGTTGAGAAATTAATGCAGATTAAGAAACGGGGAGAAGAAGCTGTCACAGAAAATTCTGTTGCTTTTCGCTTCCAAATTATTTGAAAGTTGCACGTTTGGATAGTTTGGCTCATTTTTGCAGTCACCAGAGTCACAAGAGTGTGTCCAAAGAAGAGAATGTTCAGAACTTTTCAACTGAAGCAGATTGAAGAAGAAACTGTCGGTAGAATATTCTCTTGTGTTCACTGTTAAATAAAAAGCTCTAAATTTTGATGAAGAAATTGCATGCTTCGAGGAGTTTCGTTTATTTTTCGAGTCCAAAAATTGGTAAACTGAAGAATATTAAAGAGTTTCACGAAGAAACTGTGACAATGGCATGAAGAAGCATTGGGGTTTAACCATTTTTTGGCAATCAAAGTTTAGAAACTGAAGCAGACTGAAGCATTTGATGAAGAAAATATCTGCTAAGAATTTTAGTGTTGATGTTTGCTCATTTTTCAAGAAACAGCAGCAAATTAGAACTTTTCTTGATGAAACCGCATTTCCTCAAAATGGTTTAGCTAATTCTTCGAATTGAGAACTGAAGCAAAGATATTAGAAGAACGAAAACAAACATCTCTCCTGTTCTTTAATGGGCAATAATTCGAAATCTTATGAAGAAACTTCAACTTAGAGCATTTTTCCTCAATAAATAAATAAATTTCGGGAGGAAAATGCGATCGCTCATAGAAAATTAATATCTATAGATATATTTAAATTTTGGCTTTGTTTTCTTGGTTTTAGGTCATTATTTTTAAATGAAACAGTTAACTACATGTTTCTTTAGATGGGTGGTGCATTTTATTGGTTAACGTTTCGACCTGATTGGGACTTCATCAGAACAATGCTATTTGCCATCAGTGACTGGTTATGTTAAAATATTAAAAATTATTAGGTTTTCAATTCATGTTTTAACTTATTATTGAGCTCACCTAGAACGCAAATTGGTTTATGTGTTGGTGTTAAAATTATAAATTAAATTGTTTAAAGCACTTCGGCCTGCAGGATTTTGACATTTTCAAAATTAAACGTATGTTTTTTTTTGTGCTTTTATGAGGGTTGAGGGCGGTTCTGTTTTTCTTGTCGCATTTGTGGCTCTTAATCCTATTCTCTAGCAATTTACTTGTCTGACCAATATAAACACCCTCACAGTCGTTGCACTGAACTTTGTACATGACGTTACTTCTTTTACTTTTTTAAATTTTAGTTTTAAGTTTAGAGTAATTTTCTGACATTAATTTGTGCGCTTTGTGGCACACGGTCACATTGTGCTTTTCGTAGAGTTTTTTCAGGGGTTGGGACAATCCGTTGATAAATGGAAGCGACACATAGTTAATATTGTTATTTTTGTTTTTGGTTGTGTTTCTAATGTATTAAAAAACTTGTGTATCCTGTCTTTAAAATTTTTATTAATTAGTTCTACGGGATACTCGTTGAGCAAAAGAGCATTCTTAGCTTTTTTGATAGTGTCCGGTAGCTTTAAGGATCGATCAGCCAAACCAATTACGACTGATTTCTTTTGGCAAATTGGGTGGTGGGATTTGAAATTCAGATACCTTGATGAACTTTGGTTATTATTGTGGTGCAGTGTTAAATCGAGAAAGTTGATTTTTTAAATTTATTCAGTTTCGATGGTAAATTGCAATTTTTTATTGTAACTGTTAAATTTATTTAGTAGGTCCCTGTTTATTTCAATATATTTCAATAGTCATCAACAGCCAAGTCCCACAGCGCTAGAAATTGAAGCGCCCATGGCGCAACCATCGATTTGTTTGAACAAGTTGTTATTTTGTAGAAAGTAATTGGAGTTTAAGACGAGTTCAGTTCCCCTAATATATTCGTCTTTATCTGTAAATTTTTTTAGCTCTTCCCTTTTTTTTAAATAAGGTTGCTGACGAGCTTAATAGGAACATTGGTGTATAGGGAGACAACATCCATTGTTGATTGTGTGATATATTTAAACAGACAATAAAAAATTCAAATTACTCAAAAGACATGAGGCATACTTTTTTCTGTCTGAGCCACCTAAGAAAACGTGACATTATTTAAACACCCTGTACAGTATGTGTATTATATTTTTTGCATATTCTATAACTTGAATTTTGCCCAAGAATAGAGCTATGATTCGATAAAAAATTGTTAAAATCGGAATACCGATTAATAAAATATTGGCACTCAAATGCGAGGGAATATTGAACAAGAAATTAAATTAAGCGAGCCGAGTCTCTGGAGGCCGTTCCCACAATAGGCAAGAAGAAAACAGCCAGCAAAAACGAATTCAACCAATAAACGAATAAGATTCCACACAACCATTCACATTTAGTAAACCATGTCAATCAAGTAGCATCTAAATATCAACACTCACATATACTCTAAACGACGGGCAATTGATTATTAATTAACTCATATCTGTCACCTATCTAAATTAAAATTGAAAAAAGGGGGCCGGTTGATCTCTTTGGAACACATCCTGTCCAAGAATTAACATCTCATTAACTGATAATCAATTCTAAAAAATGCGTAGTCAGTACTGCTCATTTAGCTAGTGAAGTTATTAAACTAAATATAATAAGGCAGCGATGAAAATGCTTTCTAAGACATTTTGTTGCAATAACATCTGTTAGTGTTCTTCGAGAGCTTGATAGTCCGAGATCAAATAGAAAGTAACAATCAGTCGACACTACTTTCGTGTGTTTCATAGGCCTTACGTGTGTGATAGTGGTATCGTCAAAGGGGAATCAAAGGGAATTGAGAACTAATTCATGTTGAGAGGCATAAATGAGTAAAAAATAAGAACAGGTTCTCACTTAATCTTTTGTATAGAAAAGTATACCGTATACTCTGCCCCAAGCTTTTTGGCAGTGATGCAATAATTGTCGTTCTTTTTGTATTACTTGTCCACCGAACGAGGCGGACATTTGATCTTATTAACGTATGTTTGTCAGTAAATTTCTCACAATTTGTGGAAGTATGTAAGAATATTAAAATTATTGATTTCTTTTCTTGGTGAGTATTGGCAGTTTCTGTAAAATTTTCCTGGTTATCATTTCAATTTACCGATACATTTTCCATTTGATGTGTTATTTTCGAGTACCGAAAATGCCTAAGCAAGTTGTGAGGGCAAACAACGATTTACTTTGCTCAATTTTCGCCACCATCTATTAAATTTTGTATCAGTTCCCCAATTCCTTCTTCTATTTTTGTGATAATATAAGCACAATAGAGGCAGAAGAGCAAGCGGGCTTCAGAACAAGAAGATTCGCCATTGACCACCTATTTGACTCAATTTGTGGAAAAAAAATCGCATATAACCACGGAGTGCATTTGCTATTTGTTGTCCTTAAAAGGCCTATGACAGCATCCCCCTAGTGAAATTATGGGAAGCTTTACAACATACCAACATAAATGCCGAAATAATTAAAGAAATAAAATGTCTGTATAATGAAGCAAGAACGCAAATAAAAATAGGAAGTAACTTAACAACCGGGTTCACAGTAACAAAGGGACTCAGATGAGGGTGCTGTATATCGCCAACACTATTCAAGGTCTATCTAGAAAACGCATTGACAAGATGGAAGAGACAATGCGAAACAATGGGTAGGAGGAGAACAACAAGATCTGCCTGTCTCAGACAAATAGAATATCAAACACTGCAGCACATATAAATACTTGGGCGTAAAAATATCGAAAGGAGGAAGGCTGGACGGAGCAACAGCCGAACGAAATCCTCAAGGCAGGAAGGCTGTGTCCATGTTAAACGGCATACTATGGGATAAACATATTACAAAGGAAAATAAACACAGAATATACCACATAATAATTAAAAGTATAGTAACTTATAGTAGTGAAGTGTGGGCTATAAAGGATAGAGCAGAGAAAGCACTAAAAGGTACAGAGATGTGCTACTGCAGAAGAGCGGCAGGAAAGTCTAGATTGGAAAGGACCAGAAATTAAAGGAAATAATGGAAGTAAATC
The DNA here is from genome assembly GCA_024550625.1 of Dendroctonus valens. Classification (NCBI taxonomy): domain Eukaryota; kingdom Metazoa; phylum Arthropoda; class Insecta; order Coleoptera; family Curculionidae; genus Dendroctonus; species Dendroctonus valens. Next base: position 85,091 of record JAJTJO010000001.1, on the reverse strand, counting down.
ACGATATTGTAGATGATATATGTCCAAAAGATTGGACAACTCAGATGGTACGGACATGTGCAGCGAATGGGCCAGGACCGACTCCCTAAGAAAGTACTGAACTGGACACCGCAGGGAAGAAGAAGGAGAGGAAGACCATGGAAAAGCTGGAGAGGTGGTATAGACGGAGAGATTCAGAGGAGAGACCTGGAGAAACCGAGACGGTTGGAGATTGGCAATCGGAAGACGGTCAACGTTGTAATCCGATGGATATATATATTTTTTGTGATCATTTGAATGCAAGTTAACCAAAATGAAAATAACACACTTTAGCGCTGACAGTTAACGTCCAAGTCCTGCACAATCGAGACAAATTAATAACGAAACTGAAGAAAATGATTAATTTTTCCAATTCATTATTTACATTCTGCACATTTAACGTAATTTTTGCAACCTCAAGTCATTTAAAATCCATGTTGTCAACTGTTCGTAAAAAGTGATATGGTATTTTTAGAGAAAAAATGTCAACTCTTGCATCAAGCAATATTAATGACGCCTGTGTTATAACTTCGTTAAAACCGTGTGATAACAATAATATTTGATTCTACCAAAATGAATCTTTTCATATCACCGGGAACAAACGCTCAAGCTGGCAATCAAGTAATTTGAAAGAAAACCTTTCGAACCCATCAAGGACAAGAGTAAATTTCAAAATGACGTCACTGCCAAATAGCTTGGGACAGACTATACTACTATTTGTTCGTTAGTCTGTCGAAATGGGGACTCTTTCCAAAGGGAAATGGGGCTGTTGCTTGATATTTCATTAGTATTCATACTTCTGTTTGGCTTCCTATCAGCTAATAAATAATTTAGAGTGTAAACCTTCGCAACGTGACTTGCATTTTGTTGAAGAGATTGAAAATATAACTCAACCACAACTTGAAAATATACCACCAACAACTTGAAAATATAATCAACTTTCAGAGCTGACAATATAGTATATGTACGTATTGGTCTGGGCTAGGAGAAAAACAGGTAAACCTATTCCCTTTTAAGGAAAGTGCGGTAGCAGCTCCACACTATTTTGCTTTAGGTTTCCATTGTTCTCCTGTTTAGTTTCCTTTGGCAATCTACCATTCCCGTAGGTATTTTTGACAAAAATTGAAATTGTTTTTGTGCACTGTATCCGGTTATTTAAGAGCCTAGCATATAGTTTCTCCATTAGAACCGATATTCAAACAGTTGGAAATTCGTGCGCGTGTCCATTAACTGCACGCAATAGCTGGGTATCGCAAACTCACGATACACTCCACCCACATGCGATACAATCGTCCACACATATCTTATTGGCACACACACGTGAACCCTTGCAAAATTTCAAATCACCCTTATAAAGTGAGCGTTTGCGTAATGCTTTTGGCCGCCATGTGGAAAGCGATTTATTGCACTGTATACTGAGGGCATCTGACGGGAAAAGCTTCAAGTTTAGCCGATACGAGGGGTTGTCTTCAGTTGGAAGTTATTGTATTTTATTGAACTCAGTGATGTGCAGTATAAAAAAATGGACGGTAATAATATTTTGTGTCTTCTGAAAAAGAAGCTCCCAAGAGAGTTGAAGATGAAGGTTTAGTATTAGTAGTAAACATCTTTATTTCTAAAAAAGGCTATCGACCTATCGGTCTTTCTGCCCTTGTTTAATACATGCAGTCTTAATCTAAATGAAAAACAAATATGAAAATTCTCTTATTCTAGGTTAACAATACTATTAAATAAATAAGATATTTTATTGTCCACTAGTCCGTAGCGTTTGTAAGTGTTCGAGTAGCGTTAATGTAGGGAAACGGAAGCGGGATTGTCTGGTTGGTCTTGTAAGACAAAGGGGATTCAGTATGGTCCAGTTGTGGGGGTTGCTTGTCCATTTTGTTTGTAGCTGTATGAGTCTTTCCGAGATCTTTGCCATGTTTGTGCGTTCGTATAGTAGTTGGGTGGGGGGGTTGTGTAGTGGGTTTTGGGGGTGTTTTATTCGTGTTATTAGTCTTAGTGCAATTTGTTCTGTTGTTTGTGTATAACGTTTTGTCCTTTCTGTTCCGTTGGTCATGAGAATATGTCCATAGTCTAGCAAGGGTCTACAGATAGCTTTATATATTTTGGTGGCGGTGTTTGTGCTAATTCCTCTGTCTTTGTAGGTTAGTGATCGGAAGTGTTTTGTTCTCTTTATTGTTTCTGCCCTGATGTTTCGTATGTGTTTAGTGAATTTAGGTTTGTGGTCAATTGTGATTCCAAGGTATTTTACGTCGTTTTTTGGTTGTGTCGTTTGGCCGTCTGCAGTTATTGTAGGGGAGTCAGCGTTGAGTCTGTGGTTTGTGAGCAGAAGTTGGTTTTTTGACGCGTTTGGTGTTAGTCTCCATTTATAAAACCATGTCATTGTGTTGTTTGTTAGTGTTTGGAGTCTTTGCGCTCTCTCAGTAGTTTTGTCATGTACAATAAGTGCCGTGTCGTCTGAGTATTGTAATATGTATGCCGCTCTGTCGGATGAAGGTTTATTAATTGCCACTTTATTTATTGATGCAAATCGTTCACCTGCTTAAGGACAGGAAATGTAGAGTACTTGGAATTCGACTTATACAAATAGTTCTTCACATTGTTATGTACGAGTTGAAGATGTAAAACTTGCCCAATCCCGAGAAATGTTAAAAAGCTACCGGAAAGTGCACGGTAGACCTTTCAAATCAATGGTAGATATATCGAGAAAATATTCTCTAGATGTAGAACAGCATGATTTTGTAACACCTACAAGCCTTTCTGAAGATAAAAAAATGTCCAAATTAACAAAATTGTACAAAATTATCCACAGACCAAAGTTGTTTATATTCCAATCGTAAAGGACATGTCTGCGGAAGCTTTAGATCAAGAGCTGGCAATTTGTGTTGCACCGTTTCACATTGCAATGAAAACAATTTACAAACCGTTATATTTTGAGTACCCAACTGTGTATGCCAGTGCTCGCTAATGTGTTATTTACATTTACAACAGGGAAATTCCTGGCACATCATGAGTAACGACAACACAGATATGAGATCAGTAAATGCAACAAAAGAACAAAGAAAATCAGTTTTAATTTGTACCAAAGCTGAGGTCATTTGTTTGGATCGTGATGACGCAACAGCTCGGATGCAACGCGATGCAAAAATGGCGCACCCACCAATTGCGAATTGTCTAATTAGGGTCGGATTCGCGTTAATTATTCACGCGACGTGCATCCTGCCCAGGCGCCTCCCATGCTTAATAATACGGCGTAACAGGATCGGACTCATTTTTACTAAATATGTCACTTCAATTCAAACGTTTTCCCATTTAATTCCAAGCAATATCGAATCTCTACCACGTCTGACTAACAGAACGATAAATGAAACTAACTCGATGTTGCTTGATCTCAAATATTTGAGGAAACATCTTGTACATCTCAACCGTGCTTGCACCGACCAACTTCTTTAACTTGTTCTTAACTAAAGCTACAACATAAGATCTAGACATTCTGGTGTACAACGAAAACTGATGTTGTGAAGTGAGGTTATAAAGAAAAGTTGAGCAAATCTGTCATAGGACTAACGTAATGAGTGAATAATTATGAACTCAACAGAAAAATCCTACCGCATATTCCAGAGGTAATATTTTAAGAACGACAAGGAACTGATGGCTATGGTCCATTTTAACTTTTAACGTCGAAAAACTCTTGGTAGGGATGTTTCTGTGACCAACGTCAGAAACCAGATTGATTATATAATGATCAATAAAAGATACCGAAACATGAAAACCTCCACGAAAACATACCCACCTCTTCTGATCATAACTTATTACTTGCAACAAACTGTGACTTAAGAAAACAATAGCAAGGACGAAAAGTCACAAAAAGATATACATAGGTTTGTTAAAAGACACAACAATTAGGCCCAAAGTCAGGCAAGAAGTGAACGACAAAATGGTGAAAATGCATATACAGTTTGACGCGACAGCAGACGAAAAGTGGGAAGACATCAGGAAGGTCATAACGACGATAACAAACAACAACTTGAAAGTTCCAGACACGAGAAGAAGGCAGAAAAAATGAATAAACGATGAACCATTAGACTTAGTCGATTCAAGGCGTAAACTGCGAAATCGAGACGAAGGAAAGGATAAGGAGTTTAATAAAGAAATTAAAAAAAAATAAAAGCAGCCAAAACAAAATTCCTAAACGAAGAATGCTTAGAAATAGAAAAACTAGAGGAAAAACACGACTCTTTCAATACGCATAAAAAAATTAAAGAAGCAGTGAGCATATTCAGAAGCAACGGCAGTGTGCTGCTAAATGACGAGCAAGGGAGAGTAATCTGGAATCCCGAATACAGACTGAAAACATGGGAAGAATATATAAAAAAAAAAACTTTTCGCAGAAGACAGAAGCGAAATGAAAACCCACAATATTTGCAGAAGACCCCCCCATAACCAGGGAAGAAATAATTAAGACAATAAATCGTGCAAAAAACGGGAAATCTCCAGGACTGTTGTTATGACCACGTACATGTTGTTATAAAAATTATACACGAAAATGGAGGAACATATTACGAACATACAATTCGGCTTCAGAAAAGGGTTCGGCACAAGAGAGGGCTTGTTTGGTATCCAACTGCTCATACAGGGAGCAAAAGACATATACGCATGTTTTATAGATTATACAAGCACATTCGATAACGTCAAACATGGGAAACTTATGGAAATCCTAGAGAAAATCGGATTTGAACAACCAGAAAGGCGCATAATAAGGGACCTATACTGGCGACAGAACGCAACAATCAAAACAGAAGGGTTAACATTATCCCAAATACAAATTAAGAAAGAAGTGAGTCAGGGATGCGTTCTGTCGCCTTTCTCTTTAACATGAGTGAACGAGGAGAAGGACTAGTTATAAACGGTGTGAATATCAATAATATCCGATACGCTGATGACTCCACACTATTAGCAAAAAACGACGAAAATCTACAAATATTAATTAACCGAGTCGTCGGCGAGCAATTTGGACTGAAACTTAACATAAAGAAAACAAAAATTATGATGCGAATTTTCATGCTCAAGGGAAGAAATTACAACGAGTGAAAGTAATTACCTACTTGGAATGTCACTTGAATGGAAACTAGGACCACTCCAAGGAGGTGAAGATAAGCATAGAGAAAGCCCGAAATACGTTAATATGTAATTTAACTTTAGATCTACAAACCAGAATGCGAGTTCTTCGCAACTACGAAATCTCAAGCATGGACTCTGGCAGAAAACACCATAAAACGACTGGTCCTCTGTTACAGACGAATGCTTGGAATATCCTGGCCTCACCGTGTAATAATCCAAAGGGCGCTAGAACGCCTAAATAAAGACAAGGAGATAATCCTCACAGTTAAAAGAAGAAAAATCTCACACTTCGGACATGGTATGAGAAGGGAAAATACAGTCTGATGCAAGTCATATGACAGGGAAAAGAGGACCAGGCCGGAGACGGATATCCAGGCTGAAGAATTTAAAAAATGACCTCCGCCCCGCCGATACGAGATTTCATTCAGATAGTAGCATTACAATCAAACTAATTAAATTTTGTCGAATTGTGGTAGGATTTTAGACAGACATTTTACAGACACCCTGTCTAATTTATCTCGCCTGATTTGAATGGTGCAATTGTTTTCTGTTTCTCATATTTGCCTTATGGTTTCATCTGTAACTTTTGTTCTTTGTATTTATTAGGAAAACGGGATTTGCATGTACAAATTATACAATTTGTGTCCAAATTCATGATTCGTTTTTTGCAAATATTTAATTTTGTAGTGCTAATTATTATTAGTTACTTTTTCTACCTAAATACCTTAATTTACATCTTATAGAAACGGAATCTCCAAAATGTGTTTATAATGTTAGGTTTGCCCATACGTCAAACAAGTTCTTTGAATTGATCTGTTAGTGGATCTTCAGAGGACCAGTGGGCGGTTGAGACATTACTTCAATTATAAATTTCCAGCAATTCGTTGGATTTGACGCAATTCGGTAGCTGGTTATATATGGTTGGATTTACAGATAACAGTAATATATCAATGGGAACGGGCAAGTTAAGATTACTAATCTTGTGTTTTCAGAATTAGTGTTCAGTTTTAAGTTTAAATTTTGACTCACAAAACTTGTTAGGATATATTTGACGTCATTCACATAGCTGAAAATCCAGGAAAAGTTGAGGCATTACGCAAATCAAATAGTGATTGCCTTTTGCTATTAAATCAGTCAGGTGCAAATATAATATCTTAATTTTACATTTTTGTTGCTTACAAATGCTCTTACATTTTATTTCATATATACTTTATCAATGAGTATTTATGGCAGTGAAAATTGCAAAACCAGAATTTTCGACAGTTCACTCTTTAAAAAATTACATTGTTTTTTTATACATTTTTTCATATCACATTCAAATAAGAAATGTGTAAATATGTAGGGGCTGTTAGTCATCTGTAAATTCCAAACTGTTAGAGAAACTACCCGAATATAAAGTCAGCTCTGGTTAATTTTTTAACGTGCAACTTGGGCCATGTTGTATAAGACATATCTGTATCTGTAAGCTTTGATGGTTTTGGCTGTTTGAATCGTTTCCAAACTCCTCACTCTTCAAGGTTGCTGTTTTCTATATATTTTTCCTGTGTAATTTGACTTCTGCTCACTTTTTCTTTTTGTTGGCTTCTGTTAATTTCATCAAATATTGCTCATCAATAAGTGCTCCGAACGATTTTATTTTTGTTGTGAGATGTATGCAAAATTAAGCTTTAAAAAATAACCATTGAATGAATACTAATGCCTTCTAAGCCTGGTTAATCTTCCAGACTAGAGTTTCAAGTTTATTCGATATTCCTACAGTTGATGCTATCAAGGGAGTGTGGTCATGGAATTTATAAAAATGAAAACATATTTGCAATGGCTTTATAAATAACTGTATTTATTTGGATGCGGGATAGATTATAATTTACATGATCGTTCGCCTTACTTTCTAGCATTATTTGGTTTTCTAGTCACCTGCTATAATATTCTATTTGCACACCACGCAAGTTTGCTTCTTTTGCGCTTTTATTACACACCTTTGAAATCAAGCGACTTCATAAACTTTAAAAGTTTTATTGCTCTTTTTGTATTCAATTCCTGTTCCTGTTCAACTTCGATCATTCAACCCAAATGATCAACGTTAATCTCTTTCAGTTTCCGGCAAATGATCAAAACTTCGAATAAAAAATCGAATTGGCCCTTATCAGGAGCCCATCAAAATGTTTTTTGGTTAACAAAAAAATGCAATCCATTTGCTTTCAGATAACGCTATAATATTGTTAAATATTTACCAGTACCACCCTGCCGAAAATACCATTTAAGTAATTCACAATTCACACTATAGCATCAGTGGGTGCCGCCATGTCCATTTGCTTAAGAGCTTGTAAATGAATTGTCCGACAGCATGCTCGAGCACATTATTTGGCACCCACCGACCCAGCAACGTGTTAATTAATGACGACTTTAAATTTTATTTTGCTGGGGTCCCTGCTTTCTTCAATCGCTTTATGTGTGTTCAGTTTCTGTGCCTAAAAAATAACGGCTGTAGTTGTTTTACAACATCTTTAAAACCACTCTTCAAGCTGCTTCTGCAAGTGAAATTTAACTCGACAAGTTAAGCAATTACAAGTTTAGTTGGCACGAAGACTACAGTTAATCTTATGATGAACGATACAGACGCATGATACTGTATGCAAATCAATTATTCATATACAATGCGTTGTATTAAAATAACATCTAGAATATAGGCAATATAGACTACATTCTTCTATGTATTATTTTCCATTAGCTCGTCTCGGGTATAATAAGTGAACCAGGTCCAGATCATTTTAACTAACACCTTTTCATGAACATAATTCTGCGAAAGCGCCTTTAACTATATTTTTTTGTTCTCGCACACTGAAGCACATAGTTCCAACTGCTTCTTCATCCAACATCTACTTTAAAGATGTGTTATTCCCAATGGTACATTTAGACCATAGTTGATTAATCATCACTTCATTTCGTGCAATAGTTTTAAATTCCACGGGCTATTAATTAGTGATCTGAACGAATATATTGTTAAGCACTTTCGTCACACTTCTGGGCATGAGGTTTTAATAATATTTGAAGCAGTTTGAAGTCAAAATGTTATAACTTTAAGGGCTAATTTGCAATTTGCAATATGAAGCGTCATTAAATATTTGGAGCAAGCTACACTTCTAAACTATCAGTTGAAATAATTTCTTGAATGTGATGGCTGCAGAAGATTAAGCAAAAGGAGAACAACTCAGCACAGTGAAAAGAACATTAATTAATTAAATTACCAAATCAATGAGTTGAATTTTTGAAATAAATTTGATAGGATTTACAGTGGTTTACATTTTTTGTAGCTCAATAGATAGAATGCAAGTTTTTCTATGTTGGAACTAGGAACAATTTGAGGAAATATGGTTACTGCGAGTTAATCAGTTTCTATATTTCAGTTCAAAATTTGTTTCTTCAACCAATTCAATAATTTTATCTCCGATGATGTCTTGAGTATTACGGGCGTATTTATCTGTATATCGTGGGGCGTTCAGAATTATGAAATATTCCTATGCCGGTTTCCAATATCGCTCTAATTCATCATTGTAAAGCAAAGTGCGCCCTTATTCCGTCTTCTTTATGGCCGTTTATGAATTATGATACAATCCTAGCTACCTACCTGGAACTTGTCTAGTAAACACGTTATTTACGGTTTCCAATATTGTGGTTCAGCTTCCGTAATAAGTCAAATGGAATATTTTACTGCACTAAATTCGCATTAGTGACAGTAGTAGATTCTGTAAATAATACATCTTAAGTTAAGTAACATTTCGTATTCCAAATAAGGCAAATCATTAAATATAAACCAAGGCAAGCTGCTGTTTGATCTGGTAGAATCGGGTAAACGCATGTGTTAACTTGCGTAGATCGAGAAAGCACTACTTTGTGCAACAAGCGGAATACGTGATGCTATTTTGCAAAGATTATCTTTGCGGTTTCGGTGTGTACTTTAAAGGAAATGACATTATACGGTGAGGTCCACGATGGGTTTACTTTATACAGAACAATCCAATTTTGTGGTGATTTTCAACAGCTCAATCCGCAATTTTAATCCAATCGCTTGAAAATCAAATACTAAAACTCAAATTGATTGACTAGACAAAAAGCGATAGAAATATGATTTTATATTCCACACACAAAACGAGGCATCTGTTAATTAGCTTCCTGATATGCTACCGACTTTTCTTGTATCCCTAACAAGCAAACATTAAATACAATGGTTTTTGGAAAAGGCAAATTATAAGAAAAGTTATTCAGTAAGTTTAGCTATTTGGGTCCAAGTTAAAAGAGCGTGGGTATTTTCAAGATTGAGATATCAATAATCATATGCCAGCGAAGTATCAGATGATATAAACAAGAAGAAATTTAAAGTTGACATTTATGATGGATCGCTGATAAGTGGCCAGCTACTAGCAGACTATAAGCCCATTTATTATAGGCATGAGTGGAAAGAAATCGAAATTTTGATCACTTATATCTCTAAAACGGTTGACCCATTTTCACTCTGCGTTACCATCTCATTGTCAGAACACGTGTAATTTTAAACATGTGATTAGGACCCGGTAAAAGTAGGTGAAACGATATTTTTGGAACCCGCAGCGTTCATATAAGTACTAGTTTGGGTACCAGCTCTGAGAGCCATTGTTCTCAAGTCAAGGTGTCCAACGTGTAATTTTGTAACGCCTCAAGGAAGGGAAAGTCGATAAACATTGACGAAATATTCGGGTGTTTCGACATGTGGGCCCAAAAAGAAATAATACATTATAAATGCTCCTCGTTGTCGTTTAGTTGATATAGTTGATGAATTCAAGAACCTATTGCGAAACAAACGATTTCAATAACATTAGAGTTAGCATTTCGAATTGAAGGCCCACTTTTCTTTTGTTAGAGCATAGGACAATATTTTCGTGAAAGTTGCCCTCAAAATTTCGATTCAGAACTTACAAAGTGAAAATATTCCTCACATCCAACAAATGCATTCAATAACATTATTCAATTTAATACTGGGTGCATCACTCTTACTGGGAGTGCAATTGCAGTCATTATTTCAATAGAATTTATAATCAAAACTTATCCCGATAATTATCATTCAGCTGGAATCCCTTACGTTAATTGCTTCAATCCATTCTATGAATGTATATTTATTAGACCAAGCGTTCCATTGAAACTCCTTATACGATTTTAATGAAATATTGTCTTTAAGTATTGCGAGATCTGTATAATTATCGGTAATTATAATAATGAATTGTAATGAAATAAATGCAGATCTTAGCCCATAATATACTGAAAAGTTCAAACTACGTATAATGAGAAAGGCGATTATGTAACTTGACTTACAGTCTTGCAAATTGCCATTAACTGCCTTGGTATTCGATGGATGGTCAACGGTTGATTGGTTAGTATCTGAAAGAAAGCCATTTAGATATTTTGATGCAGGAAGAAAAATTTACTTTAAATTAAATACTTCTTGATTCCAAAATATATCGTTATTGAAACTCTAACTAGATCATTTAAGTGAAAATAGTTGCTGGCTTTATGAGCATTCATTTAGAGGCACAGTTTTTCAAACGCTGTAAAACTTAAGAGTTTCTCATCAAAGCAACGAATGAAGCGTTAAAATAGCACTTCTTACCTGTTTTATTACAAAAAAAATAGTTGTAACCGCTGTTTTTTTTTTAATGATCCAAGAAGATAATCCAAATGGCCACACGATTTGGATTTAAATCAGTTTAAAGCAGAGCTCAAAGTTAACTTTCACATTTTTAAATTTATGTTAATTAAGTCTTAAGTCTTTTGGTGAACTTATAAATGCAAATAAAATTAGTGCGTTTCGATTACGGATTTTCTAGGAGATAGTCCTACTCATATAAAAAATGTTGCATAATATATTCAAATCAAAGGGCCACATTAAAATCTGGTACAGCCGATATTTGTTTCAGACTTTTTAATTAGATAAACTACAGTTTAATACATAAAAAGATAGACAACGTTGTGTCAGAGATTTTGCTGTTTCTTATATATCTTACCTACTTAGTCCAATACCCATCGCATTATATCAAATTATCAACCGAATTTTGTTTAGTAAACAAATGTATTATTAATTACAACAGGAAATATTCAAAAATGCGACTTGGGATGAGTACATTTTATCTCATTCTTGAGCACAATATGGTGGTTAATAAATGAGCCGTTTTCTTTGAAAGTGGTGTACGTGTATTCTATTTTATATGGAGATTCTTAGTGCTTTCCATTTGAATAATTAAAAACTTTTGGATATATGTTATTACGCTAGTTTTGTATTTTTTAAAGATTAAATTGACTTAAATTTCTATCGTAATTGTTCTAAAGTTGTGATTAACAAAAATACATTATTTTAACTTAACTTACACCAGTTTTAAACTCAGCAAAAAGCAAAAATCTTACAAAATATTATCTACGACATCTGAATTGAAATAAAGTATTTTTTTGTTATGAAATTTTTATTAAATACTTCAACAATAAATAAAGTAAAAGATAACAAAATCAAAAGGTTTTATTTCAATAGTTGAATAACACGAATTCTACAATTTTTTGAACAACCGCATTCTATATTTTATAGTTTAAAATTTTTTGGCTGGAACTAGTAGTAGTAGTAAACATCTTTATTTCTAAAAAAGGCTATCGACCTATCGGTCTTTCTGCCCTTGTTTAATACATGCAGTCCCTAATCCAGATAAAAAACAAATTTGAAAATTCTCCCATTCTAGGTTAACAATGTTATGAATAAATAAGATTTCAGTGGCAAGAAGAAATTATTTTATTGTCCACTAGTCAGTTGCGTTTGTAAGTGTTCGAGTAGCGTTAAGGTAGGGAAACGGAAGCGGGATTGTCTGGTTGGTCTTGTAAGACAAAGGGGATTCAGTATGGTCCAGTTGTAGGGGTTGTTTGTCCATTTTGTCTGTAGCTGTATGAGTCTCTCAGAGATCTTTGTCATGTTTGTGCGTTCGTATAGTAGTTGGGTGGGGGGGTTGTGTAGTGGGTTTTGGGGGTGTCTTATTCGTGTTATTAGTCTTAGTGCAATTTGCTCTGTTGTTTGTGTATAACGTTTTGTCCTTTCTGTTCCGTTGGTCATGAGTACATGTCCAAAGTCTAGCAAGGGTCTACAAATAGCTTTATATATTTTGGTGGCGGTGTTTGTGCTAATTCCTCTGTCTTTGTAGGTTAGTGATCGGAAGTGTTTCGCTCTCTTCATTGTTTCTGCCGTGATGTTTCGCATGTGTTTAGTGAATCTAAGTTTGTGGTCGATTGTGATTCCAAGGTATTTTACGTCGTTTTTTGGTTGTGTCGTTTGGCCGTCTGCTGTTATTGTAGGGGAATCAGCGTTGAGTCTGTGGTTTGTGAGCAGAAGTGGCTGGAACTATTTTACCTGTATTTGTGTAATATTTGTATCCACTGTGAGGAAAGTGGACTTACCACATTTTGAAAGTTGAAAGAAAAAAGAAGATATTTCTATCTTCATTCATACGAAAATATGTAATGGTAAAAACTATGAAAGTTTTAACAGAATTTTGTGGAAAAAGTTTAGAAATAAAAAGTTCACAGTATATTGTATTCAAGTTTATCATTAACTATTTTTTGTCAAAATGGACTTACACCACTTTCTAAGAAAGCGACTGATATTATAAGTAGATAATCGGAACTTGAGATAAATACAATTTGATATACCATTTTATAAAATGATCTCATAATATTTGGCGTATTCTCTACTACGTAAAATTAAGGCTTTTAGAGATACAGATTTTCTTAATTTCTTGTCTAATGTTGGAAATTAATAATAACAATCAATAAATGATATAAACTCAAAAAACTTTAAAAGATAAGATACTTAATTGAAAAATAGTAATTACTTTAAGTTTTGGTAAAAAAACTGCTTAAAATAATCATGTAAAACTAAAGACTGAATCATGTGAAACTGAAGATGAACTATACAATTACGTTTTTCAAACTTCAAACTCGGTTGATAACAAAAAAGGATTTCATGCTTTGCACATTTTTTGGTTATCTGCTTATTTATAAAACATTATTTGAACATATCTAGTTTATATATTTGCTTACTGTTATTATTGTTTGTAACATTTGTTCATAACAAGAAGCTGCGCGGATGCTGAAGACTTTACAACTCACAAAGTTATGATTAATCGCAAAAATTACTCATAAAAGACTTTTAGCGATACTCGCTGAGAAGCTATTTGCATAGTTTTCCTAAACAGAGAATTATTTATACTGTAGAATGTGGAGTAAAAATTAAAAGGTAAGATGGCAGTGATATCGGTCAGCTTATTTGACACGCGAAGAATAGTCTTGTTTTATGTAAACAAGTCTAATAAATAATACTTACGTAAATAATTCAAAGATTTTAGAAGTTTAAAAATGCAAATAGAGTAAAAGGAAATGTGTATTTTTCTTCGGTTAATTTTGTTAAAAAAATTGTGTTTTAGGGCGATCTTAAACTGAGTCTACGATAATGGGGCCCCATAACGTATGTGATTTACAATAACGACGATGAGTGCACAATAACGTAAATACATCTACGTGAATGGGTGGTGAACGAAACAAGAGAAAAAGAAACTTCATGTTGATTTGATGAGCGTTGTAGTAATACAGTAATGCAAGTCATATAATTTATAAAGCTTAATATAGAAAGCTCTATTGCGAGAAATTAATGGAAGACACTGGCAAGTCAGAAAGTCACACGCAAACTATAACATACAATGAAAAAGAACCTCCCATACTGAGAGAAGAAGTGAGGACAGCAGTTAGCAAGTTGAAAACCAACAAGTCGCCTGCAGAGGACGGCGTGGTTGTTGAAATGCTGACTGCAATTGAGGATACAGGAGTTGAACTACTTCATAGGATCTATAAAACGATATGGGACACGATTCTTGGCCTGATGAGAAGACGAAGGCGGTATATGTGCCAAAACACAAGAAAGGACCAAAATATATATGCAACAACTATAGAACAATAGCTCTTATTTCACACGCCAGCAAGGTCATGTTAAAGAAGATATCGGAACGCATAAAGCCTTATCTTCTACCACAAATACTACCAGGACAAGCCAGAGTTGTTCCAGGGCGTGGTACCAGGGAACAGATACTAAACCTTCCACAAATAATCGAAAAATCGAGGGAATTCAACGTGCCTACGTACTTATGCTTTATAGATTACTCTAAAGCATTTAATTGCATTCAGAGTGCGTAAAGAAGTCAGGCAGGGTTGTATACTAAGTCCACTACTCTTTAACATCTATGGCGAGTGTATCATGAGGAAAGCGCTGGATGACTGGCCAGGGAGGAACAACCATCGTCGGCATCAAAATCAGCAACATGCGCTGATGAGACTATTCTAATCGCTGCATCGGAAGGAGAATTGATCAATCTTATGCGAAGACTCGAAGAAGCAAGCAACGAAGTAGGCCTGCGGATCAATAGAAAGAAAACCAAAATAATGATAATTGATCGCCAAAATAATAACGGACCTGAAGTAGAAAGGATAAACAACATCGAGACAGTTGACGCTTTCCTATATCTTGGTACCACAGTCGCAAGGGCGGTTCCAGTGAGAGATAAAGAGCAGAATCGCAATAGCCAAAAAATCCATGACCAAACTAACCAAAATATGGAAAAGCAGTTACATATCCCTTAACACCAAAATGAGATTGGTCAGGAGCCTCGTGTTTTCAGTCTTTCTATATGGATCAGAATGCTGAACTTTAAAAAAAGACGGTTAAACGGAAGACTCGCCTTCAATCCATTATGAGAGACCAACTCCGAATTAAGAAGAGATTGAGCATTGTGGTAGCGGAGAAAATAGCTAAATTCTTTGGTCATGTGGTTAGAAGCAATGGTCTTGAGAGACTCACTTTGGAAGAGTCAGGCCCTGGCAAAAGATCACGAGGAAGGTCGCCTTCAAGTTACATGGATCTTATAACTGGTCTAATCGGCAAAAACCTCACCCAAACATTCAAGATAACAGAAGATAGACAGCAATGGAAAGCCATCACCGAAAACAATACATAAACTCACGATGCTCGAAACCGATCAAACGACTAAGAAGATAGAAAGCTCTCAATTTTTCGGAAAGGTGGTTTGGTGAACGGACTATTTCTGATCAACCATACGTTTTAAATCGCAAACTGGTACACTCGTATAACTAAGCGTAACCCGAATACGAAGAATCAACGGGAAAACATATAGGATTGATTGACATTAGCTCAATTAGAACCATCTACAATCCTTAAAATATTTTCGCTCACACCTAGCCAACAGGATATCCGGCATGAAGACGACCATGCAATTGCAATAGTAAACCGCCTATTTAATAATCGGCTCTTATATGTCCATAAAATTATCGTTAATTGAAGGCAAAAAATTACTTAATGGCTCGATTCATAGCGTGATTGATAAAAACTAAAAAGTTTAACGGCAATTATGATCAGTTGCATTAATAATGCATAAAATACGGAAGCCATTAAGTTTTCTCGTAATAGTTTGACCCGGCTTCTTTCTGAAATAACCATTATGTTTATATAAAAAACTTCAAAGTTTCAATGAGATTTAATTATGTTTAACGGATTAGTAGTGTTTGCTATAAGAAGTGTAGATAATTTAATGCGAGTCTAAGAGGTTTTTGGTTGTGAAAAGGTAAAATTTATAGATAGTGATTTCAAATTGGCGGAATTCCTTTGGAGGTGTGCTAAGGAAGTTTTTTGAAAGTTCGCAGAAAAAGTGAAGAAAAATAATCTTATTCTAACAAGTTTGTCCCTTTGTCTCTGCACAAAAATGTTAATTGCGAATTTTTAATCCATGACAACCCATAACCCAGCAATATGACTCCGGTGAACAATTGTAATACGATGAAAACCATGAAAATAAGCTGTTTCGTTAGATTGTAGAAATAATAGGAGTCTGGAGGGTTCCCAGACTTCTCATGGGAAACAATTAGCAGTGATTATCCTGTATATGTATTTGAAGCTTTGTGACCCGTTTACTTTAGCTCATATTTGATTGAATTTGTGTGATAACTTTTCCAGCCCTGAAGAAGGCGGTTATAAATCGCCGAAATCTCGGTAGCTAAAAAAGTTTTTCTTTTTTCACCACTGCCCAGACCGAATCCCCAAGAAAGAAAACCGTTTTTCAATTTACTTATTACCTTGATATCAGTACTATGTATTTATCCAACTCCTAGTCTCATACAAAAAAAAATGGTACAAATTCAATAAGCAAGCTCAAATAAAAATAAGTAATTCATTGACCATCAGTTCAGCATGGAAATTAATTGACCCATGTCGATTTCGACTAAATGCAGATGGTTAATTGCTTTCTTATTCAATTTCCAAAAATAATCCAGATGTTTCGAAATTCGACTTAGATATTTCTGGGCAGTGTTCATTTCTGCCTGATCTAAATATATGAATTGCTGCACTTTATATTGCTATTAAATGCCTTGCCTTGGCACAATATACAATATAAATAATTATTAGATACATTTTTCAATTCATCCGTTAAGCATATTGATGAATTCGACGTTTGGACTTCTTCGAGAATTTCCACTTGTGTTAATAGCTATATTGGGTTTACAAGACATGTTGACAAAAATAATGAATTTCTCAGCATATTATTTCATATTATTTGCTATCTGCTGCACGCTCTCAAAATTATTTATCGATCATATTAACCGTTCAATAATATTTTGTTGTTGTTCAGCAAGTTTTCAAGTGAGAGTCTGTAGGACTCATATCGTTAGTATTAGATTTCGCAACTCGAATCGACTATTCGTTAATTAAACCGCTATTCATATTCAAATGACCAATAAAAACCAAATATTAAAGCCATTTCAATGCTACATTCGAATAACGATTATTTTTCTTTTAGTCAATTAGTTTGGAATTGACAAACCGACTAGATGATAATAGTAAAAGGCCAATTTTGTCATTTCTAATTTCCGCTTTAAATAAACGAGCTAAACTGGTTAATAGAACGTGATGAAATTGACCCACTACTTTACTACTATTACTATCGGCTTTTTGTTAATCTTCGCTAACGAGCTGCTTGTGAATGGTATGCTCTCTTGCGTTACATAATCTGTTGACGTAACATGCACCTATTAAAATAGAAACTGAACTTTTTTTTATTAAGCTGAATTATAAGTAATAACCTTCCTGCATTCAGTTAAGTCCTGGAGAAGAAATCGGTATATTATTAGTGATATTAATTTATCAACTAATACACATAATTTATCAACTAATACACATAATTTTTTGGTCAGACTAGTGGTCTTCAGTATGTTTTCGCTTGCCTAATAAAAAAGGGTACTATTTTAGGTAGTGATCAATTTTTCCCTGCTGCTACAGAACTGTGAAAAACAACGTTCCTTCATACAGAAACTTCAAATTTATCAGATATATTTCCTGTTAAACAAATGTAATAATTTTAATTTGCAAAAGTATAAAAACATTACATCCGAAATAAATACTGACTTGTTACTGGAATTTAAAGTCAAATATTGTCCTTCTCAACACTTATTACCAAAACTCATCAAGCCTGTTTTATTTTTGCTTTCATTAACTTGCGTTATCAGCGAATTGCAGACCTACAGTTCTTTGAGATTCCTATTGCGCCTTTTCTTAATATCTTATGATATGACCACACATTTCCTTGCTTCAGGATTTATCGCTTAATTCATGCACAACTCAACAGAACTTTAAATAAAGACAGAACTGATGAAAATTGTAATTTTTCTACACCTCCAAGAATGCAGCCAGCAGTTCAATTTGCTTTCATTTATTGTCCATCAATCAGATCTTACAAATCCAATCACATGGTTTAATTGTGCCCGGCGGCCGGAATAGATCTCTTTTCAACTGGTAAAACTCCTAATGAAAGGTTTTGATGGATTGCCCTCATTGAACGATTCCGATACAGATTGCAATGCTACCACTCGCATTGCTAGAGGACACTTGTAATTTTTGTTTCGAAAATTAATCTTGTGCAGTTGAAGAAAATGAGGCTTGTTGGCCAGGACTGATTACTTTGATTGGTTGCTTTCTTAAGCTGGTTTGGACAGTAATTGCATGTTACCTCGATTTTGCTTATATTCTATTGGTTTCTTAACAAGCTAGTGATTTAATGGAGATAATGAAAATTTACCAGGAAAATCAAGTTAAAATCAGCTTTCAGTTGCAATGCTTTATATGTAAAGATAATTGCTGGTATAAAATGAAGAAACAAGCAGCGTCTGTCGAGATTGCAATACACATTGCCTTACGTGATCAATTCCCATTACGAATTGGCTAAATTTTTTCATTCAATAAAAATTCCTTTAGCTACATTTTACCGGGAATTTAGCCATAATCTTAATATGGAGACTACATTCCACAAAAAGTGGCATCTTTACAGTAAAAACTAAATAAATTATGGCCATTGTCGGTGTTGCCCATAATTAAATAAAAATGCGGTTTCTACGCGGTGGCCTGCGAGTTCCGTTTAAAAAAATGCTTTCAGAACGTTTACGACTAATTCCTTCAATGTCTTACGTCTTCTCTTAAATGGTTTTTGCTATAAAACACTGCCATTTCAATAAATGTACAGCGGAAATGGCTCCAATTTACAAAGTATTACACTAAACACAAATTAGCTTAATCATTTACAATATGCGATTATCTCACAGTTCAAGTTTGGATAGGTTTTTCATCAGAACGAATTTCAACTTGTAGATCTACAAATTCCTGATCTCTTGAATCCACGAACGAAATTTTTAGTTTCTTTGGTTTCGAACTGTGTCTGATTTACTTCCAGCATCACTCATAAATTGGACATCTAGCAGCAGGTAATGATTTAACTCAAGTAAACATTTTCTGCTAAAAACACATCTTTCTCATTCATATTAATTTGCTAAAAGCGCCAGTTGGGACGTCAACAGACCCCCACTGGGCGATTATAGATGTACATTTTTAAAGATAAATTAATGGTCTTAATAAAGAATCAATCGAAGTAAAATTGGCGTGTAAAATGACTATTTATTCTTTTATTTCTGCCAGTCTATCTGTTAATGATCTTTATTATGAGCAATGAATAGGAAAAGTGTCACACATACTTTCAAGCAGCTAGCAAATGCACTGAAAATTACTATCGGATACTTAAACATTTTTCAGGCAAATATGAAAAAGATAAAAATACTTTTAGTCTGATACCAAGTAAGTTTTTTGAAAGTTTAGCAGGTTGCGCCATTACAAATACCTAACGTGAACGAGGATAATGGTGCAAAGGTGCAAAAAGCGATCAGATTTGTATGAACGTAAATTTTCAGAAACAAACTTGATGAAACATTATCTATTCATGAAATTTAGAATTTCGCTTTGCAATTTTGAGAAACTATAAGTTTATCAATTGAACTGCTTTAAAGACCTAGTGAATCAGAACAGCTAAACGAATCAAAATTGCAGATGAAATAAAAGAACACTTTATTCCATTAACATCCCACAAAATTAAATGAGTTATAAAGGTGTAATTCATTTTGCAAACAAATAGTTTTAAGAATATTTTTTCTAGGGTTTTTTTTGAACGAACTGACTCCTATGGATTTCGCATTTATTAATTGAGGGTGATTTGGAACCATGATTACCACTTATTCTGTTGAGACTGCACCAAGCTAGTTCAGACTGCAACTGATTTAATCACGAAGAGTTCAAACTAAGACAAGACAAAGCCAATAAGACTTAGACAATTAATAGACAACTTCAGACAGAGCCAATAAAATAACTTTTTCGACTGGAGCTTCAGTCGAAATTAGATAAAGCCCAATCAAACTCCAAAGTCTTGATTACATATTTCGCTAAAACTTTTCGACTTTACCGTCTGTCTCTGAGCATCCTTCTTTTGCTTTTTCTATAGGCTTATTTTTTAACATTTCAAATAAAAACTATAATTTTTAAGTTCAGATCATTACACTAGAACTATGCATTGGACATTTTTAGAGTCGAATGTTCACTTCTCATAAAACTATTACCTTACATGCAATGTTGGCAGTTAATAAAAATCACTGCTCACTTGTAAATGTAGTGAAACCCTAAATGCGCCATATATCACATGTGTTCCCACGAAAAATAATCTAGCAAGTTCACGAAGAAAAAAATTATTTAAACAGGTAACATGCCACGGGGCCTTCAAAGTTCACAACTTACAGTTAGAAACGTTGTTCGAAGATGATTATCAGTCGTAGACAGTTGGAACTTGTAATCAACACGCTGAAATACGATATAGTCGGTGCTGCGTCTAAAATCATCGAGATAAAAAGTCTGGGAAACGTAGAAACGCACGAATTTATACTTCTCATTTTAGTCGGCTTGGGAAGAAACAGAAACTACTGAGGTTCGTTAGGACTTCGTAATGGACTCATTAAAATACCTGCAGAGCTGCCTTGCGGTTTGGACAAGGTTGGAGTGTTTGAGGAAATAGGACATATAGGGTTACATACAGCCTTTTAGTTTGATTTAATGCGGATAGTGATTTAGTATTTCTTCATAATATTGTCTAAAAGAACATAATTAAAGTCAGATCTGAATCGGTTGATATATGAGTTTGGATGAAAAAAAGTACTTACCAAAAAACGGCGGTAAATAAATTAGAATTTCAATCAACTAGAAACAAAGATACGACCAACATGGTCATTCTTAAATTAAACTTCAATTCCTTTTATTAATTACTCGAAATATTTGCATAACTCTGTATTATCTTAACATAATCACACATTAGGTGAACCAAAAAAGCAATAAAATTTCGAGAATTTTTGTTACATCCGACGCCCATATAGCATTTTTCAACACCAACTATTACTGTTCATCATTCTTTCAACCTTCTTGCACCCTCCCACAGTTCGCTTAAGTCGCCTACGTTCAATTTCCGTTTAATTTTCATAACTGCTCCGTGATTCTTAGATTATTTTTAGTCGAATGAGAAGCCGTGCATTCTTTTTCGATGTCAGAATAATTTTCTGTAGGTATGTCGAGATCGTATAAAGTACAAACCTATTAGTAGCTAAGATTATAGCATACTTAAGAACTTTAGTATGCTACAGAATGTAAGTGTGAATTTCACCATATGTTTTGAATCTTGTGTCACCAGTAATCATGATGCATTTTCGGTAGATATCTTTGAAACACTGTTTTTGTTGGCAATAGCCATTCTGTAGTTTTTTTTAGCGCTAAAGTAATTAAGTATGACTTTTCATTTACTATTCATATTAGATTTAAAGCAACTCGTCGTTTCTACTAATTTCAGATATAACCAGTTTCATCGAATAATCGGACTCATCAGCAGTCACAGTGTAACTCAATTTAATTTATAAATGCATCTTTTGCTACTGATGCAATAAAACAAGGTGATCCAAAAATAATCACTTTCTCGACGAATCTAAAAAATCTATACAAAAGCGCAAAGCGAGATAAAAATATAGTTTTCATTTCAAAAGGGAATGATGTAAAACTTCTCATTTTCATTAATTGTGATCTTTCGTATATTTTAAATTAAAATTGTGGGAAGATTTTTATTTTTTTAAATAACACGTATTCAGAGCAGACTTGAACATTTCCTATTTTCATTCTGTAATATTAAATAGCTGCCTTTGATTAATTTAGGAGTGCCAACTATTCTGGATCCTATGACTTCTCATCTATTAGAAAAACGGTTTCTTCTGCCAAATTTAAATATTTTTTGCCGAATTGTGACCCTCTAAAGTATTTAAAACATAAAAACTTGAAACTTACTTTGAACAATGAAAATCGCCAGATATTATTATACTCAGACTACTGGAAGGGATGGTTTTATTTGGGCTAATTAAAATATTTAGTGATTAAGTCTCTGCGGTCCAATTTATTTTTTAAATGCTCCACACATGATGTACAATACAAAGTAAAATTAGTATAGGATCCTCAGAAGCTTTTCGCTACATAATTATAATATTTGAAACTGTTATTTTTAAATTTTCTTTCTAACAACGTTTTCTTGATAGAATTTAAAGACTTTTGTGGAATTTCAGCTATAAAACATTGAATGAACGCAATTTAACGAAGTACCTGTAGAACCATCGAAATGTTATTTACAAATAATTATTTTCAAATAAAGTTTGAAACGGTGCCATCCATGGGCGTAGCGAGGAAGAGGCAGGGGAGGGTCATGCCACTGAAAAGATAATTGAAGGCCTTTAAAACGATGTGCCACTTGACCCCCATTCCCATTTAAAATTCTAAGTGTGATATCTACCCCTCCTAGGGGGTTGAAACAAGAAGGCTAAAAATATTAATTTAAAGTGTCCCCCCTACAAATAAAATTGAGTGTCTTTCCGATTTTTCATATTTTTAACAGTAAGAGAGATATTAGGGGTGAGCTGTTTTCAAATTGGCACCCCGTATAAAATAATCTGAAAACATCTCAATGTAAGGCTTGTGGAACTTTATTGCAATAAGCATATGTGGGCTCATCGATCTCGCACATTGTTGCATTTACGATAGGGATTTCATTTATTTTACGACTCTTGGCCGAAGACAAGATAATGTGAGTTTAATAGACTGCTATAAAACGATTCGAATTGTTGAGCTCCGAGTGTAAAAATAACTAGACCAGCTTGCGTATGGCAAATTACTTTCAACAGAACAATTATCAGTTACACTAATATGACCACAGTTAAAGTAGTTGCTACAATGATTCAGTGCCTAATTTATTATGTGTTTCTTCTGCAACTTTAAATTCCAATAAATGACAACAGAATGTTTGAAATGCCAAGAAAACATAAATTATTACATTCTAAGAACGCTAAACTCTTTGTACATTTTAAAACTTATTTAGGCTTGAATATTAAATGTGGCAAATAAAATAAAAACGGATTGCGTTCTTCCAATCAAAGTCAATCGTTAATATTGATGTTGAGCAAAATCGATCTGTTCCGCCAACGGAATGAACTAAAATAATCGACCAAAGAGGACGGACGTAAACAAGGGGTTTAAAAAATGTTGCATTTTGTTTTAATCTGTTGATTAATGGCATATTTGATTATGTGTGATTGGCAAAAGTAAAATTGAAGAACATTTGGTTCAGCTGCTTTCATCAGCTGCTGACTGAATGAAATATCAGCTTCTGAAGTCAGATGACCGATTATTTAGTCGCAATCCAAATATTTCAAGAATTTTAAAAGCACGTTATATCATTTAGATAACTAAAATTCAAATACTAAATCATTTTGCGCATAGAATCAGATGTACACATTTCCAAGTTGAGTATTCAATAATCTAGTTCAAGTTGATATTATAATCCTTCTAAATCACAAAAATGAATGGTTGAATAGTCGTAGTGGAGCACAAAATTCAAAACAAGAATTTTCCGAGTATATTTAAAAATTTTATACAATTTTTAAAATGGTTGTTTGGAACTTCTTCTAAAAGAACAACAACTTGAGCTTGAAAAACGAAGAACGTTAATGTTCATAATTAGTGCAAGCTTCTGAAAACGACAATAACAGCTATGCACGCAATAATTAGTTCTATCGAGTGAGGATTTCGAAATAAGCGTTGTGAAAGCAAATCAAAATGTCCCTGTATGATTATGGTATAGACAATGAGATTGACGAACTTAATTGGCGTCGTGGCATTTGAGCTTTAATTGATTAATGTAATAACACTAATAACTATATCGTGCCCTTTTAAAGGAGTGTAGCTAATTGAGGAAATATAAATATATTGTTAAATGTGCTTTGCTTGCGCAAGGCACTGAGTGAAGCAATAGGTATAGGTATAAACTGCATAAGGTAAGTAAATAAAATGAAGCAACTAAGTTGAAGAACATAAAATAGCAAGAAAGGTATTTGCTGAAAAAATAAGTGTCTTTTATTTTATAAATGAAAACAGTGTATAAAAATATTAAAAACTACATGTTTTGCTCGTGTTCTAAGTTTTCCTAATTTAATTTCGATATCGAGGAGTAATTACGAGTCATCTTATTTACAAATTTCGATAGAGAAATCAATATCTTCATTCACATAAGGGTTTTAGTGAACATAAGGCAAAATATGAAAACCAATTTAAGTATTAGATCGCGAAGTTTGTTATTATGTTTTAATCAGTTTCAAATGCTTGCATTCCTTAATAATTAAAATCACAAAAGGCCCAATACATTGTTACACACTTACTCCAAAACACCTAAATACTACTGAAATTACATAATTGAAGATTCTTAATTATATCCTTCAATCGGCTCTTAATAGAAGTTACCCTACATATGTTTTAAAAAACAGTCAATGCCTCAGTAGAATCTGAATCCGTTAAATTATATTATCCAGCCCGGTGTTAAAAAAGTTTTTTTTTTCATATTTCAAACATTTCTTTAAGTTCAGCTATTAGTGTTATTACTGCAGTGGTGTTCCTGATTGATTTAGAATGTCGATGAATTAAAACACATACTACATTACTATAAAGAGTATAAATAAATAGTCCCAAAGGCATTGTTATGCAGCGTGAGTCGTGACATAAACAATTTCTTAGGCAAAAATACTTAAGCTTATAATGGAATATGGTGATTAAATTAAATCGCTGCACACAAATAACACGTTTAGATTATTAAGTATGATCATAATCTGGCCTTTCTCCGTTCTGTTAAAGCTCCAAATCTATTACATTTATCAATGCTTTGAAAATAAATGTACTGTCTCGATTTGTAATCAACAACTACAAATAGAACATTGTCTCAAATGGAACAAAATTAAATGTTAATTTAGCTTAAGCCCTGCTATTATGGTGGTGTTGTCTTAACTGTCTGAATCTAACGCAATCCAATGATCCAGTAGAACAGTTTAAAGCAAATATTTATTGCTATTGCCAATAGTAAGTCGATAGTACGGTAATTTGCTTTTCCATACGCTAAAATAACTGTTTTATGGAGGTAAAATTTCTGAATATTCTCCGAATATACGCATACATTAATAACCCACTTGGCATCTCGCATAACCAGCCAACTTGCCAATTTTCTTCAAATTATATCGGAATCAAACACGCGCAATTGTCAGAGATGGATATAGCCACAGATTACGGTACATGAATGTGTACTCGTGATTACTTTGCCAATATCTATAATAAATACATATGAGAGTCAGCAAATATGTTACGACCACTTTATAGATGAATGCACTAAAGTAGTTTCGAGCTTATCAGACTGTAGCGAAAATTACTTTTGATCACTGATGGTGCTGAAGATTGGAAACGAGGAAATTTGCAGTGAATTTTGCGAATATTTGTTTTGGCAAAATAGTTTAAGTGCTGACACTAGCTGAATTCAGATTTAATACAGAAGCTGGGAAAGTGCGAAATTGATGTTTAAAACTTCGGGAAAATTCCTTTCAATGAGCTTTTAATCCCTCTCTGGTGGAACATGGGCCTTGACGTGGTGAGAGGCCTCAGTAACATTAAATCCAGAAAGGGATGCCGGCGATAGTTTAGCTACTGGTAGGGCCACCCATGCCGGTAATGTTTCGAAGAGATAAAGGTGAAGCTAAGAATGTTCCCACACTGCCTGCGTCTGGCCCCTAACGGGCGGCTGCAAACAGCGTCTCACATGAAACATGTGTAACTCAAAATTTTCCGGAGGTATAAATAGTTCCCCGATCGGATCTCCGGGGGGAACGGATTTGAACATTACATGTAGGAAACTTGGCTAGCGGTCACCCTTAAAGATCGACACGTGGCACACACCGCGCCTCTTTGAGGCCGGTAAACTCGCTAATCTTGAACAGGAAAGGTAAAGATTGAAGACCGATATTCTGGGGGTCGTGGAGACTTGGTGGCCCAATTCAGGATCCTGTCCTGTGGGGAATGGCATCTTCTATTACTCAGGGCAATCAAGACGTAAGACACAGGAAGGGTGTTGCCATACTACTAGCCGAAAGGGTTATGCCTTCTGTTGCCATCTTCCTCCCATATTCTGATCGCGCTGCCTTGATAAGAATTAGAGCTAAACCAGTCGATCTTAATGTAATACAGGTCTATGCACCAACATCTGTTGCGGCTCACGAAAAATCATGAAGTCACCTTAAGTGTCACTTTAATGTGCGACTTCAACGCTAAATTAGGAAAAGGCAAGTTTGAGGACGTGGTTGCACCATTCGGACTAGGAGAAAAGGAACGAGAGAGGTGATTGCCTTCTCCAGTTCTGCCAAGAAGGAAAAATGAGAGTCGTAAACACGTAGTTTAAGCACCATCCACGGAGACTATATACGTGGAAATCGCCAGCAGATCAACCAGAAAATATAGGTCAAAAAAATGCATATACCTACCCCGGCGCCGACGTGCGTTCCAATTGTAACCTACTAACAGCTACCGTAAAAATATCTCGGGCAAATGGCACAAGAACAAAGCCCAGCCGACTGCTTGCTTTGAAGAGACTACAAGATTCAAACATTAAGTTCGAGATTTCTTATCAAATAAACACAAAACTAGAAACACTAACGCCAAGAATAGAAAGCGACAATGTAACTCACCCATGGGATTATATAGCGAATATAATAAGAGACATGGCACAGAATACTTTAGGTTTCGAATCTAAGAGCAAAAAACAAAAAATGGATGACTGATGAAATCCTATTACTTCTGGATCAACGCCGAAAATACAAAAGTGATATGAACAAATATAATGAGTTGCAAAGAGCGATAAGGGCAAAGATCAGAATTGCTAAAAATGAATGGCTTTAAAACGAGTGTGATGAGCTAGAGGAGCTGAACAAAAGACATGATATTCTTGCACTCCACAAAAAACTTAAGGAGACCGCTGGTGTATACAGGAGATGGAACCCTAATATACTGATCGATCAAGATGGTAGGATTATTTTGGAAAATAACGTCAAAACGGAGATGTGGGAGAGGTACATAAAAACACTTTGTAATTCCCAGATAACACAGAAAACGACAACCATTGATGGTCTAGTAGCGGGGTCTTCTATCACCAGAGAGGAAATAGAATACCCCATACACAATTCTAAGAATAATAAGGCCCAGATGAACTCCCTTCCTAACTGCTTAAACTTATGGATGAACGAGGTATTGACGCCTTGCATGGACTATTCAATAAGATTTACGATACTGGCACCTATCCTGAACAATGGCTGTCTTCAGTTTTCTTACCCTTACCAAATAAAAACAACACAAGAACATGTGAAGATGCTCCAAATATTTCTGAAGATAATCGATAGGAGAATTTTTAGGATGTTTGAGAGAGTCATGAGCGAGTTCCAATTCGATTTCGAGCAGGGACTGGGTACAAGAGAGACGATAGATGCAACGCAAGTTCTAATCCAAAATTGTTATGACCAGCGTAAGGATGTATCCCGGTGCTTTATAGACTATGAAAAACCATTTGATAAAGCTCAACATCATAAACTAATAGCACAGCTTGGAAAGCTCAGGATATTCCAGGAGCTTGGGTTGAGATTCGTAGACTGCTACATCTGGCCAGTTCTCCTCTATGGAGCTGAGGGTTGGACTCTCAAGAAAAATATGACTAACAAATTAGAAGCATTTGAAATGTGGGTGTATCGCAGAATTCTCAAAATCCCATGAACGGCCAAAGTAAGAAACGAAGAAGTTTTAAGAATGATGAACAAAGACTGTCATCTCTTCGACACTATTAAAAAGAGAAAAACAGCTTACTTCGATCATAGTATGTGCAATAAATATTATAACTTCCTAAAATTAATTATCGAAGGAGAGATCGAAGGCAGAAGAGGAATTAGAAGAAAGAAAATGTCATGGCTTCGAAATATAAGACAATGGACAGGTTTATATAACATCCAGACACTCATACACACGGCTAGAAACCGAGTGGCAATGGAGAATGTGGTCACTTACATCCATTAATGGATTGCAGATCTAGAAGAATAAGAGCTTTAATCATCTGAGACTTGTTATTTGTCGAAAATACAAAGAATCGAAGAGGTTTATTTGCAAATATAATGAAAAAGGCAAATAGGGACGAATAATACGTTTGCCATATTCTGTTTAAGCCCGATTTTCGTCAGATGGGCAAATGCAATAAGCCCAGAAACTGAATACATATCGAAAAACGCTTTTTTCTCATAAACTCATCAACATGCAGCAAACATTGCTGACATTCAACCAAAAATACTATTAGAGAATTATATGCTTTCTTTATTCCCTCAAGATCATTTTACAATCTTCACTCATCAATAATAATTGAAGATTCTCTAGGAAGAAGCACACATCTCCTCAGATTAAGCCACAATAAAACATATTTTTATAAAATAAAACTAGCAAATCGCGCAGTATTTTGCATGAAATTCAAAATTTGTTCAACAAAAAATCCATAAGGCAAATATTTTTCAGGCAACGGAACCTTCATTCATTTATCTGCAATTACAAATATTTCTTTACATCATCCATAGCTAAAGCCTATAGAAGTTTCTTGTGCAAGCTCTTGGGTTCCGCCCATTACACACCAATTATTAAGCTTCAAAAACACTCTAGGCTAGAAGGGTCTACGAAATGTTGATTCATAAAACATCTTACATTTTTCGAGGACTCGTAATAATTTTTCAATATTATTTTACCATTTCAAGGGGTTTCTCTAGAATTTCAATTAGCTGATGGGCAGCAACTTTCCGACAGAACAACTAAAACTATTGTTAGTTTAAATAGTCAAGTGCCAATTGGGATGGCTGGAGTGGTAAGAACAAAATAAATGTCAAACAACCGTAATTTTATGTGGGTTTGTTAGTATTATATTTAAAATACAAATGAGTACCAACTCAGCAGACAAGCAAGCAGGTGCATGTAGCAAAGGCGTTTTCATCGATCTACATTGGTCCTTTTAAGTGATTTTTTTAGGGGCATGATTATTTGACAATTTCCGACTTTATCGAACCCCTAAATGTTAAATAGTTCACTCTCTATGAAGCTTTGTGTTTCACTTCTATAGAACTATCTATGATGTCTGTAGAATATCTGTTTTTGTGAATATTCTGTTTGCTGTTGACTATTTTACATCAGAAATTACTTAATGTTTAATATTAGTGGAAATGTGGTAGTGTACCTACACATTTACTACATAATATATCTTTGATTTTAATTAATTTGCAAACAGTACCACAAGTGAAATATAAATAAACATGATGGAAGATAAGATATTGAGAATTAAATTCGGGAAACCTGATATGCTCCAATCTTTGATGTAAAATAAACAATGAAAAATACAATTTTCACGCTAAAATTGTTCACAAAAAACAGCGTTTTTGCATTTATTTGAATAAGAACTATATTATTATTTTGACAGAAAAGCCTTCCTCTAGAATTATTCGAGGGCTTTCAGTGTTCTGCACCAATATTAACACATTTCACTTAAAGACCAAATATGATGAGTTCATATTAGAAAATACCCTGAAAACTGCGAGTAGAAAATGAAAAACTATTCAATATTCCTTTAGCGCTTACAGGCATCATGGTCTGAGTCATTTGAAGCAAATTCTAGAACAGATTAACAAGCTGATAAAACACGAATTAAAAGCCAACCCAAATACGTAACAACAACGTAGCCGATATAATAATTTAGCCAAATTACAATACCTCATAAATATGCATGTGGGGTAACAAATTTGCAATTATTGCTCGAATAAATATCAACAATGTCTTTCTCTAGCAAGGGCACGACATTCAAAAGACAAGGGAATTTACGTTTGCTCAAGCAGTGATCTCCATCGAAAAGGTTAAGCAGAGAATGGGCTGGGTAAATGTGCAATTAGACTGTATTAAGTGTCATTTTAAATTAGTAGTTGTACAGCAATCGCTATGGTTATATTGCAATTAACTGACGTGAAATGGTATTTAGTAAGTATAGGTTTCGCCTTTCAAGTCAGGCATGTACTTGCCAGTTCTCTAAGTGGTAACTATCAAATGTGTGTTTTCTTCTGTTGCCTTTAAGTAACAGCACTACATGATTCAGCTTCAAATAACACTATAAACTTTTTATATAAAGATCAAGTGAAATGTATTTGAACTAGTATATTCCGAAACCAAACCAAGAAAGATCACTTAAATACACCAATGCACGAACTAATAACTTTCCTTTCAGCTCCCGACCTTAAATGATTAAACTGATTATGATTAGACAACTACTGGCTGTGCTTATTAAATTTCCATTCCCAAATATTAAAACATTACTTAACCGGTTGATATATTTAAGTTTAAAATCCGTAAAATGATATAATTAGGATGAAACAAATAAATGCCTTGAAATATATCAGGGCGGCAATCTTTCTTCCATCCTCTGACTAACTATATGGCTTTTATACAAAGCCAGTAGCGCGTTGGCGGTCTGCTTTTTATGGTACAGGATCAAAGAAACCGCTAAGTGAGTGATTGTTAGAACGTTGACGGTTAAAAGATAAGAAAGAGCCGAAATTTTGTTAAGTATAACTTTGATAAATATTTTATTCCTGATTTCTTACGGCTAGAGAGAGTAGAGAAGTAATTTGTCTACAAAATAGTTTCACTTCTAGCAATCACATTTGATTATACGTATAAAACATGGCCAAATAATTATTCTATCAATAAGGAAACTTTCAAATAGGATTAGCAACAGGGAATCAAAGTATCGATGTATCGGCCAATTAGTCCGTTCATTATAAAATAATTAAATCGGAAAATAAAGTAAGGAAAGTAAAAAATCTTGCAAACGCGTGAATTTTGGAAACTAACGGTCACTGGTTAATACCGGAATGTTTTATAGAATTGTTAAAAAGTATAACCAAATGTATGTTAGATAGGGTTCATAGAACGCAATAACAAACAAGGGTGGATGACGCAGGAAATACTGCCTTTGATGGATAAAAGAAGTAAGCACACAAATACAGAGAGCTCAATAAAACAATTAGAAAAAAGCGCAGAGAAACCAAAGATCGATATCTGTCAGCAAAATGCCAGGAGATAGAATCACTGCAAGCAAAGTACGATACATTCAACGTGCGCAAGAAAGTTGAAGAACTCGTGGGAAGAGGTCGAAAGCAACCAGCAGCAGTTTTCGAAAATGCCAGGGGAGAAAGCGTAGCTGCAATAGAAGAAAAACTTAAAAGATGGAAAGAGTATGGCGAAACGCTATACTCTAAGTACAGTGCTATATGCTACATATGCTATCAAACTACAAAAAAAAAACGGAAAATCAACTGGTCCAGATGACATATATGCTGAAACTCTGAAGATTATGGTAGAATCCACACAAGAATTTACCGCAAATGTGAAACCCAGTTTGGATTCCGGAATGGAGTTGGCACACGAGAAGCCCTCTTCTCTCTGAGAGTCTTAACACAAGGATGTAGAGATATGTTGACGCATGCTTTGTAGGCTATCGCAAGGCATTTGACTGCGTTAAACACGAAATGCTAATGCAGATCTTGACATCCACAGGTATAGATAATAGGGACATTCGTGTGATTGGTGATCTATATTGGAGCCAATCGGCCACAATCCGAATAAACGGCAAAACTCATGAAAGGAGTAAGGCAAATATGCGTCTTGTCACCGCTTCTTTTTAACATATAATCAGAAGCAATATTCAGAGAAGCACTTGACGAAACAACAGGAGGAACAGTAGTGAATGGGAAGATAATAAATAACTTAGGATGCGCGGATGATACCGTCATCATAGCCAGCAGTCCAAGTGAATTACAGCGAATGATCCATAAAGTAGTCAAACAAAGCGAATGATATAGTCTTTTCATGAACACATCCAAACCAAGACCATAGTCTTCTCCAAAACACATAAAAATATAACCTTGGCAATAAAAAGCAAAGATGTAGAGCAGGTCTCCTCGTTTAACTACCTGGGCACCTCGATAGATCAGGACTGTGACCCTAAAAGAGAAATCAGATCCAAAATAGAACAGGCGAAGAAGGTCTTCGCTAGTATGAAGAAGCTCTTTACTAGACTGGATTTGAGCTTGGAGCTTAGGACACGCATGCTCCATTGCTATGCGCTCTCTGTCCTTCTATACGGCAGTGAGAGCTGAACCCTTGATCCCATAACTGAGAAGAGAGTCGACGCATTTCAGATGTGTCTCTATCGACGCATGCTCAGAATTTCTTCAAACAAAGAAGATATCCAATATAGAAATTCTAAGACGTATGAACAAAGGTAAGGAACTGCTACAGACGACAAAAGAAAGGAAAACACGGTATCTTGGACATATTATGAGGGGCAGCCCATACGAAATCCTGAAGCTCATCATCCAAGGGAAGATTCAGGGAAAAATATCCATCGGAAGACGCCAGAACTCATTGCTAAAGGACATCCGCAGGTGGTCTGGGCGCACAGCCACAGAGATCTTTCGAGCAGCTGTTTCCAAAACCACACTGGCCATTTGGATCGCCAGCCATAAGGAGACGGCGAGATAAGAAGAAGAAGCATAAAATGCAGGGCCTAATTCGATTTTTGGAATGAAACCTCAGCGCTCTGAGGTATAAAGGGCGAGAAAAACTAAACTCCGAGCAACTAATTTCAGGCAAAGTGTATTAAACCAAATTAGTATTGAGGGTGCCACATTCACTGAATTATAATTCTTTGGGTAAGTTTTTTCATTAATTGTATGTGTTAGATGTCAGAGAGTTTAATAAAAGTGCTTGTAGTAAGAAAAAAGTAAGAAAGTTATTAAATGTATTGTTTAAATAATTTGTGAGAACTCCTGTTGGTTTCGAGAGTATTTTCAAAATTTATATACATTACAGAAAATAGACAGAAAAATAACACAATGTATTCCAGACTTTTAAACCGAAATGAATCGCTGCAGATTGATATGATTAATCCTTTCAGTCCCATGTTCCTATACCAAAAGAAATATTAAATTTACGGATGTTGTAACAAAGCTTCCGTTTTAATATTTGAGACATTTCAAACAAAATAGTTAAATATTCTTCAAGCATCCAGCAATCAATATTAAAACTTGATCTGCATGTTTAAATCTGTAACTCCAGATTTTCTCTTCAAACTTTGTTGGAAACTCATAGGAATAAAGACAATAACTTCCATAAAAGTGTGAAAAAAGCCACAACTACAAGTGTAACAGCAGAGAGGAAATCTGGAACTGTGTCAATGAGCCAAGCAAATCAACGATAGACAAAACTGTTCCAAGTTAAGAAGAATAACTAATGCCAAGTAGAAAGATAATTTTCTTTCTATTGAAACAGAGTTGACTCATTTGAGAAAACAATTCTAAGCTACATGTATAACGTCTTAGCTGATATGAGCATAATATAAAGAAAACTCTGAATGCAAACCGGTGTAGTTTGCTTCATATTACATTAAACTCATTTAACACACATGCAGTATAATGCGACATAAAACGCTCTATTGACACTATATAATGAAACATATCCTACATATTGCTCCTACCTTCAAGTCAATAATTTGCATTACACTGGTCATAAAACCAACATTGCTGTTAATCTAAGTTAAGTACTTTATTTTACATTTTATATACTGCTGATATGGCAACTTTTATGGTAATGCAACTAGCATTGGACGACTATTAAATGACTAACGTCCGTAGAACTAACATTAGCTTCAATTTAAAGTCAAATTGCACAATTTCAATATATAATTTAGTATATTTTATTATATTCTTGTTCGAAGGCAACCGTTGACCTTCAATTTAATTCACTTAGAACCAAATTGGACTGGCTCGTTACTAGAAATATCATTTTGTGACAATTTAACACAATTATTATAGATAGGATTAGTGTAAATTCAATAAACAAGAAAGCGTTTTCATGTTTTCACACATTACGTACATATTTATAAATTGTTAAGTAATTTATTTTCATTAAAATAACTAGTCGGTGGGTATACGACAGACATTTATGCCGGCATTGTTGCATTTCGAACCGAAAGCTATATTTCTCTGAGCTAATTAATAGTGCCAATGGGAATGCGGTTTTCATTTAGTACATCGGTATTTGCATTTAATTTTTCTATTAGTTATTGATCATTAATTCCAATGATATTATATAACTGTTTCAAGTTGCAAAACTGTACTATTTAAAACTTTGCTGTAAAGGAACAGATCAGAATAACTCAA
The DNA here is from genome assembly GCA_024550625.1 of Dendroctonus valens. NCBI lineage: Eukaryota > Metazoa > Arthropoda > Insecta > Coleoptera > Curculionidae > Dendroctonus > Dendroctonus valens. Next base: position 50,792 of record JAJTJO010000001.1, on the reverse strand, counting down.
TGCTCTAGTTTTCGCGTTTCAACATCGGATACCCAAACCCTGTTTTCGTCCAATTTATTCACCCACTGATAAGGTTGCATAGACAAAAACAAAGCATGCAAAACAGTAGTAAAGTTCATGGCAATGAGACGTGCATTCGAACATAACTGTGGTAAAATATAAATTATTTTTATCATTTCAACAGCTGTAAGAAATGCATCTTTTCCCTAAATAAATTCAAAAGTTCAAAGCGGAAAGGCCATGAAAAGCACTTGTACTAGGATTTAATAATTTCAGTAGTAGTAAACATCTTTATTTCTAAAAAAGGCTATCGACCTATCGATCTTTCTGCCCTTGTTTAATACATGTAGTCTTAATCTAAATAAAAAACAAAGATGAAAATTCTCTTATTCTAGGTTAACAATACTATTAAATAAATAAGATTTCAGTGGCAAGAAGAAATTGTTTTATTGTCCACTAGTCCGTTGCGTTTATAAGTGTTCGAGTAGCGTTAATGTAGGGAAACGGAAGCGGGATTGTCTGGTTGGTCTTGTAAGACAAAGGGGATTCAGTATGGTCCAGTTGTAGGGGTTGTTTGTCCATTTTGTCTGTAGCTGTATGAGTCTTTCCGAAATCTTTGTCATGTTTGTGCGTTCGTATAGTAGTTGGATGGAGGGGTTGTGTAGTGTGTTTTGGGGGTGTCTTATTCGTGTTATTAGTCTTAGTGCAATTTGTTCTGTTGTTTGTGTGTAACGTTTTGTCCTTTCTGTTCCGTTGGTCATGAGTATATGTCCACAGTCTAGCAAGGGTCTGCAAATAGCTTTATATATTTTGGTGGCGGTGTTGTGCTAATTCCTCTGTCTTTGTAGGTTAGTGATCGGAAGAGTTTTGTTCTCTTTATTGTTTCTGCCCTGATGTTTTGTATGTGTTTAGTGAATTTAACTTTGTGGTCAATTGTGATTCCAAGGTATTTTACGTCGTTTTTTGATTGTGTCGTTTGGCCGTCTGCAGTTATTGTAGGGGAGTCAGCGTTGAGTCTGTGGTTTGTGAGCAGAAGTTGTTTTTTGACGCGTTTGGTGTTAGTCTCCATTTATAAAACCATGTCATTGTGTTGTTTGTTAGTGTTTGGAGTCTTTGAGCTGCTGTCTCAGTAGTTTTGTCATGTACAATAAGTGCCGTGTCGTCTGCGTATTGTAATATGTATGCCGATCTGTCGATTTGATTTTTGTCTGGTAAGTTGTAATTGTATATGTCATGGCAGTATATATGAAAAATGAAAGATGATAGAGAAACGGTGTGAGCGGGGATCCTTGAAGGAGCCCTTGTTCAGGGGAAAAGAAAATGACAGTGTTTTGTCAATTCATACTTGCAGTTGTCTGTTTTCTAGTAAGTTCTTTATGGTGTGTAGTAGATCTGTTGGTGTGTGTAGTTTGTATAATTTGTATAGTAAGCCTCTATGCCAGACACTATCAAAAGCTTTGTTAATGTCCATAAACAGGCAAGCTCTCTTTTTGTCAGTTAGGTGGGTTGTTTGTATATTGTTAGTCAGAGTGAAGAGTGGGTGAATAGTCGAGTGCTGATGTTTGAATCCGAACTGATACGATGGTATGTACTTTCCGACCAGTTTTCCCAGTCGCTGCCTTATTATGTACTCAAAAACCTTGCTAAGTACTGGTAGTTAATACTTTCAATAATCGTTAAATTATTAAATTATAGATTGATTTTATAAGCTCCGTTCAAAGCTTTTGAAGCCACCTATTTATTTTAACTGTAGCACTTGAGTCAGTAAAACATGTATAATTGCAATTTAACTTTACAATGTTCAAACAATGCTTGCACGTATTAATTTTTGCTAATTTTAGACAAATTAACTCCATAAAATATTAGTGAACTGGACCTGGCTTGTGAACTGAAACTGAATAAGCAAACAATTTAACACTTTGCTGCAATTTCAATTAAAAATTAACCACATTAGCATTTAAGCTACTTTACAAGTTCAACGCATAGGCAACTAGAAAAAATTGAAGAAATAAATTACGGTCACAAAGCGAACCATACGTTTGGCCCCCAGGCATTTTATGGCATCCTTCACACGCATTACAACACACATCTTTAAACCCTTTTATACCCGATTTGCATACCGCTAACTTTACGACTCTCCCACGGGATTACGTCCACCTGGATGTAGTTTTTCAAGCCGCAGTTCCCTTTACTTTCAATGAAAATGTCATTAAGGTAAGGAAGCTATTTTGCATACGCTGTATGTGTTCAGCTTGGCCCAAGATCCTTTTAAAATTTGTCAATTGATCAAAGACATTTTTGGGAGACCGTACGCACAGATGGATCGTCATCTGATGAATACACTTATAACAGTTGAAAAGTGGAAAATATTAACAATACGTCTGTAGTGGTATTCCGAACAACCCTTCTGAGTCAATCTGCAAACTTTTGGAAATGTTGTTTCATTCTTTATGGGCAAAATGTAAGATGAATGAGTCAGGACAGGTCATCCCGGAAGTCCGTCTGGGGATCTTGAGCAACCGCTGAAAAATAGTTAAAAGATAGAAAAGATATTTACAAAATAAATTATAAATTTGCAAGATTTTTTTTACTTCCACCTACTAATGGCATAATCACTATTACTTAAATATTAGTTGCTGCATTTGTAAAAAACTGATGAAACTACAAATTATGTATTCCAATTAGTAAGAAAAAAATTTTTTTCAATTGAGTTGACAATATTTTTTAATTGAGTCAACAATTTTAGCTAAGTGTTTTGTGGTCTCTTATTTTCTCACTGTTAGTTCAATCAATAACACATTAGGTCCAAGCGCCTACCAGGTGAAGGTATGACCGAATTATAGTCTTCCTAAGAAAGCAAATATTTTCAACATTGTTATACATTTTCGGTTACGGGGAGCACAATTTAAAAATCAATCTCAAATTTAACCATAACAAGTTGTTATTTTTGTCAACTGGAGGAATGATTATCTTTCTTCTTTTTCACCCACTTTTTGCCTTAATGGAATCGTAACGATTCTGAATAGAAAATTAATTTCAGTTTAAGCCAGTTCTGCAATGTCTTGCTTTTATGTTTGGTCTGCGAAACTGAACGGACTTATTTGAAAATATTATTTAATAGTAGTAGAGTTTCAATTTTATCGTATCTCATATCTCATATCTTCGAAAAATAAACTCAACATTCTTTAACTACTTTTTCCCACTCTACACTTCAGCTGAGCTTCAGTAACCCATTAAAATCTTCTTGTTAAGTTTTCCTTAATTGTCACTAAAGTACATGCAGCTTTCAGGCGACAACAAAGATCTAATCTAACAAAACAACTTTTCTGTCAACAGCTATCATTATTCTTAATGGATCCTCGTCTGAAAATTTGCATTCGCAAACATACAGAACGGGATTTTTCTAATGGTAAATAAATAATTATTATCAATCCTGCAATTACAATACCGATGCGGGATAGTGGCCGTACTCTAACAAGGCATGTGTTATTTAACATTTTTTTTAAAAACAAGTTTAACCAATATCCGTCTTAGAAACTACTGAACTTAATTATATCCTTTTTTGTTTGTATGTGCACGAATGCTAAATAAATGAAAGAAAGGGTTTTTAACTACACTCAAATCCAAACTCTGGAATTTCTCGAGAAAAATAATTTTATTTCAAGTTCTTCTTGATTGAATATTTTACAAGATTCTGATGTATAGCGATATAAATGTTGTGTTGCTATATAAAACAGTATTTATATCTGTGTCCAAGTAGTCTATATCTAAGTAGTGAGGTCTGGTAAGTGCCACTGTAGTTCCTTACTAGCCACTGACGAATTTTTTCTTGATTACTCGATTTGTTATATTTGAAAATCGCATCCTGGCACTGTGCAATTAAATTAAAATGAGTTTGACATTGTTTTTTTGGAAAAAGAGTTAAATTAGTTACTATAAAGTGATGCTAAATAATAATAATAAGGAAGAGCAATTATTGTAAAAAGCGCAACGCCAAGGGACAGAATTTAATATGTTCCCTTTAGTTCAAAAGACGAAATTTTGCTTACCATTATTATTTCGAGAAAGGAAACATTACTATATTAAAACAGAGAGGACATATTGAGGATGCACCTTAGTAAATATAAAAAAATGTTTTATGGGTTTTTTGACCATTATTCGGGCCAAATTTTTATCACCAATTTACTCCCATTTTGGCCGCTTAACGATTTGAAAGTCGATATCCCATATTCGAAATGTGTCGTGCCGAAAATTAATAATCGACATTTTGTTCGAAATGAGTCGTTAAATGTTCCTGGGGACAAGCACTTAAACTTTAATTCATTTATATTTAATAAAAATTTAATTGTTCATGCATTAACACAATCTCTGTTGACTTTTATCACCTAAGCAAATTATATTTTTCAGTTGAAAATGAATGGAATAAATGATGCCTGTATGGCAATGAGCTGAAGTAATTTGCCAGTTTCTTGTAGCTGAATGAATGAATGAAATCTTGAGTTTTATCAACCCAGCTCAGCACGTTTGATGCGCATAGATAAATCGATTTTGTTCTGATTTTATGGAAAAGCCTCCAAATATCCAGGTCCAGAAATATCAATGTGTTCAAGAATTGCTGATCAGTTCAGATTCTTCACATTAAGTTGCTGCTCTATTTGCCACATACCTAGAAAGTATTTTCTAGCCAAACGAGAACCACGCAGAATGTCCTCAAACGGAAACAACACTAAAAAATTCAGAAATAAACTTAGTTACACCAAAGGAGGTAACTAGAGAAATAAAAGAAAAAAAATTCCAAAAAAGCTCCAGGCTATGACTTGTTACGGGAGACATACTCAAACAACTCCCAGAAAAAGGGATTATTAACACGTTCCTATGTTGAGGAAAACGGGAGATGTGATTATGATACCAAAACCCGGCAAATCTGTAAACGAAGCTAAATCTTACAGAGCCATTTCTCTTCTGCCGGTGTTTTCAAAATTATTTGAGAACCTTTTTCATAGAAGGCTGACCAAAATAATTGATGAGGGACAGATGGTTCCTGACCTCCCGTTTGACTTTCGCAATAAACACTCTACAGCCGATCAAGTCCACAGAATAACAGAAATAATAGAAGAGTGTCTAGAAAAGAAGAAAATATGTTTCCGCCGTTTTTCTAGACGTCGCCCAGCTGTTTGATAGAGTTTGGCATGATGGCCTCATCAAGAAACTAAAGGTACTCTTTTCCTTGCAGTATGCACAGCTATTGGAATCATATTTAGATCAACGAACCTTCAGAATTAAACAAGAGAACGAATACTCGGAGCTAAATTTCATAAAAGCTGGACTCCCCCAGGGCAGTGTGCTTGTACCAGATCTGTACTTGTGTGTACATACTTGCGATATGCCCGTCACAGATAACATAAAACTAGCAACATTTGCTGATGATACTGCAGTTCTAGCAGTAGGAAATTCCATAGAAGAGACAACGGCCATCTTCAATGTGCAATAAACGCTATAGACGCTTGGACCGAACAGAGGCGGATTAAATTAAACGAAAATAAATCTATTCACATCAATTTTACAAATAGAAATATAAATCATCTTGCGGTGGAATTAACAAACAATATAATTCCTCGCAAAGAAACTACTAAATATTTGGGACTTAACCTTGATGCCAACCTTAGATGGAAGTTTCACTTTAAAATGAAGACTGAACAATTAAAACTCAAATAAAAAAGCATGTATTGGTTGCTGCGAAGAGGTTCGCGGCTTTCGATCAAAAACGAACTACTCGTTTACCATCAAGTCCTTAAACCAGTGTGGACATATGGCCTTCCGTTGTGGAGTTGTACCAAACAAAGCAATTACAATTGCCTACAAGTGCTCGAGAACCGGATACTAAGGAACATTGTCAATGCACCCTGGTGTGTTCGGAATGAGGATCTGCATCGTGAGCGACAGGTGCGGACAGTCAAAGAAGAAATAGCGATTGCAGCCAGGAGACATGAAGAGAGACTCTACAACGATCCGAATGTTGAAGTGCTTCAACTGCTAGACAGCCTGAACACAGTGAGGAGGCTCAAAAGGACTAAACCGTTTGAAATGAACCGTGAAAAAGCAGAGTACAGCGCGGGTTAGCCACAACAGTTTAGTGCGCGAAAACATGCGAAAACCTATGATGGGTCGCTGGAAATATTATAGTTAACTAACTGTAGTAATTTAGGTTATATTTAGGATGCTTGTTAATCTAAGATTAGGTGCATCAACAAAAAAAACAACAAAAAAAATTGTCTGATTGTGATAAACATCCTTCACACGATTGACACTATTTTCCTAAAGTAGTATAATATGCAGTTATGTAAACTTCCTCCACATTGCATTTGCTATTATCATACACTTTTCTCTATTAATATGCTGACTGACAGGCGGGCATAGAACAGATTTATGGATTTGTGAATTGCTGTAAACTAGCCTCAATATTTTCTATTAGATGGAAGCAGATACAAATCTTATTTTACGGTATGGAAGTCGCAGACTTTATTAATATTTAATGAGAAAGCGTATTATTTATGAAGTAACGTACTTCTGCCTGAAAGGTAAATATCACATCTATGATCGTTTCTATTGTATGTACAGCATAGTATTATATTAGGAATTAAAATAGGAATTTAAATTAAAATATTAAGATCCACCAGTGGATATTTCACTGCTAGCGTCTTCCGAAGTCACTGAATGACAGTATTTGCAATATGCGAACTAATAAAAGAAGAAATAGTATTAATCCGCAAAAAATACACGAAGAAAGCAACCGTATATCCCATATCAAATGTGTTTGAAAAAATCTTCAATTCTGTGCATTTCCTTTTATGCCATTACTTTACGCATGTAGTATCACTCTTATTTTTGTTTCACTAATTTTATACAGGTTGAAGGTACATGAATTCAAAATGTTGAATATTAGACGCATTTAAACTAAAAAACGCATTAAAACTTTAGTGTTAGAGTGTAAGTGGAAGTATAATAAAGTGTAGTTGCGTTAGGAAGTTGTCCTGTTTCTTTTTGCTTCTGCACGTTATTCTTATTTAATTGTTCTGTTCTGTTCCAAAGATTTCATCCAAAGAATGATCAAAGTTATTGAGGAACCTAAACAATATTAGCAATTAGCGAAAACCCAAACATTTGAAAGTACAATTAATTCAATTTACTAGGATATTTTTTATAGGTAGCTTTTGTAAACGCTAGTAAGTTTGCTACCGAATCTCAAGGTAATTTTTCTGAATACATTTAATTACCAATTAGAACTTTTTCTTACAGTTTATCATTGACCATAATATTATTATTACGTTTTTATAGAATCTTCGTTCTCTATAATTATAGAGAAATAAGCGCACTCGATAGTAATTCGTAATATCAGAAGTGAGGACATTCTGCAATTCAAAATATGCTAAATGTGAGGAAACAGACCCAGCAAAAAATTGTTAAAAACACCAACTAAATTCTCAAATATTAGGTGACACTGAAAATGCACCCACCGATTCTCTAACTCATTTGACTTGGAAGATTCTTCCCTGTGCCTGAGTACTCTTTCCGATTTTTTCAACTCACTTTGTTTATGCTTTTAATTTTATATATTAATTTTATAAGTTTTCGTAATAAACGCGGAATTCTAATTATAAACGAATACAAATTCTGTACGTGTTATTTTAATTATAAAACGTCGTCACATACATTTCCCCAAATGCGTCTGCTCAAATTTTATCGGTGTTGTAACCGTGACCACATACGATGTCCAATTCGTATGTCATTACGTTACAATAAATTAAGGTTCTCATTTCTTAATAGATGCAGAAATTGTACAATAGAATTTGTTAAACCTGATTACAACACTCAAGAAAAAATGTATCCTCATGAATTAAAAACAATATGACTTGTGGGAAAACAAACTCTTAACGAGTTTTTGTTAAAAGCTCAATCTAATTTATTGGCTGTGCATCAGAAATAATTATTAAGGAAAAGCTATGCTAATCACAGCACAAACCCATTAAGCACTTCATTAAAACCATTAGGTATGTAAATGCATCCTCTTAACATGTAAAGTTTTAACGAAACCTGTCTTGCAACCACTTTAATCACAAAAAATCTATAATCCATACAAACTAATCAAGCGAGCATAATATAATTAACAAACAGGTGTAAATGCAAAAAAAAGTTGCAATTAAAATCTACAATTACTTAAACAGTTTTTACTTTGTAATGCAAGTAGGATTTAAGGTTTTCCAGTTTACGCCTGCTTCCCTAACGCCACCCACTGCCAATAAAAGACACGAAAGAATATATGACTCAAACGCAATTATTTCTCATAAAGTCACTTAATCAGCTTATTATTCCATTACAAGAAACTTTATCTTCTATAACACTCCAAATTGACGCAAAAACTGATAAATTGGTGTCGGTTTCGTAAAATAGTGAATCGTGATACAGCTTGTGAAGCGTAGGTATTCCAATTATCGAAGGAGTTTCAATCTAATGTTTGTGTTTCCATTTGAACTATTTATAAGTGTAATTCAACAAATGCTGGACTTAATTGTCTACAGCTCTCCAACCGTTAATATAACAGTTCACGCTTGAAAAAAATTACCTGCTTCAAAATACATGCGTACTTTGTCAGATAATTAAATTGATCCCAATATGCCTTGAAACTATCACGACTCGTTTCTCAAGACTGTGAAAACGAAACATTCAACAATGTGTCTTTTTAAATTTGTATTAGCTCTTGACTGTTACACTTAATCTTACGGTATACCATTCCACAGGAAATTTATCCCTGACCGTTCTATTTAAAACGAGGCACTATTTTTTGCAGTGTGTTGAAGGTTGCTACACAAGATCAAAGCGTAGGAGGCTCGACACTTACTTTCTAATTATTCGACGTAACGTTGACGTATATTTGTTACAAAACGAATGCTGCTCATTTTCATTAAAGACACAACCATTTACATACTGCTCGGTATGGGGTTGAGTTCTGCTTGCATCAGAAAGACCGTTAAGCACACGTGTATTGATATATTCCTGCTGTTAAGGTATTTATTTAGGAAACTGAATGAATATTTAATAACTGTTTGACTATATCCGGAAACGTATGTAATTATCTTATTCCGTAAGGAGGACTAACACTGCTCAAGCATTATTACACGTATATTTCATAATTTGGTTTTTTTGGGTGTGCATGAACGAAAGGAAAATTTCGTTTAAATTACATCTCATGGGATACCTGAGACAAAAACGGGTATAAACTGCTAAGTACTTTCAAAAGTGCTGCTGAATGAAAGATTGATAAGGAATACTGAAATGGGCTGATAAATATGTTTCTTTTTATACAGGGTGTCCGACAAAACTTCGTCAATACCACGCATGATAAAAGTCGATCCACGGCAAGTCAGAAAATGAAAAATACCATAAATGCAAATATCATGGTTTTCGATATATTTACACTTTTTCGAAAATTGACCGAAACTGGCATCAATTGATATTTCGTACTATTACTCTTATGTAACATTACGCCGAAAATATTTCTCTTGAATTTTGGTTTCGGCAATTGTCGTAGATTAAAAGTTTATCAAAAGATTTTTAATGTGTCTTAATGCACATTCCTTATAACTCCATTTCTAGATTTTGCTCGCTACTGTTGCAAAGGATGGAGAGTTATCTTGGTGCCCATACGCACGGAAATTCGGAAAAACAGCGCTAAATCTTTATTAAAAAGCCAGGACTACTGGCACCCTCTTAAGGCGCTATCCGCTAGACCATCACAAAGTCATTGAAAAATTCACCTACATTGCTTAATTGCCGCAAAAAAACACTAATAATTGATATCTTAGCTCTGAAGATAATGGAAGATGTGTTCGCAGCAGAACACCCCTATTTTACATATTAAAACGGTCCACTGTGGAAAACCTGACCATTTGAAGTTGAAAAACTAAACAAAAAAGGTGAACGATTTGAAAATGTAAACAATCCGTACTTTGTGTTGAAGAACCGTTTAATTTAGAGTGTGATTCACATCAGAAGAGCAGCAATAATTGAAACAAACTAACTTACACGACGACTGAAAATATAGTTTATAGCTGAACGAACTGATTTTACATTTAGACTGAAAAAGTTCATCTAAAAACTGATTTCCTTTGAAAACTTCGAGTTTGTGTATAAAATGTGACTTTAAATTAGTTTCAGAGATATCAAATAAAAAACTTTCAAAAACCCAACCCAGAATCCAAAAACTCCTTCGTCGTTCTGCGTCGAATAAATATGACAAGCAATTATATAATAAAACACAAGTCAACAATATGGGACTAAAAATCCACATCTACATGCCAACCAGGGGCAAAGTAATGTTAAACTTACCGAATGCTGCATCGTGTCACCTGGAAAAAAACGAAATTATCTTTAGTACTGCAGGAAATCTGTCCCAAACCATTAAGAACAAGAAATTTAAAGAATTCATAGAACTTCAGTTGCTTTTCGAAAAATTAAACTCAGTTCAAACTAAAGAATTAATAGATTAGAAACAATCCTTACCAGCTTTCTGTGAAGCTGGCGCCCCATCCATTTTCTGCCCATTAATCCTTAAACAGTCCACACCGCTCTTAAACACAGAATGAAACTCCACTCCTATTAGAAAACTTTAATTCTGCAGTACGCAGACAGAATATAATTCCGTACTTGTAGTTGTACTATTAACACTATACTTTTTATCTAAGAACGCGATTCAAACGACACAAAGAACACGCGACCTGTTGGAAAACTGTACGAAAAATTCTAATTAGTAAAAAGTGACTTGGTGTAACTGAAAAATAACATGTCAACGTCTCTATAGGAAAGAGAATATTAGTGAAAGAAACAATAAATATCCTGAAACATAAAGGGTTCAAAGCTATAAAATAAACTGTTATAAGTAAATAGAAGCATTTTAAAAAGTTACCTGTTTCATCTGGAAAAAAATTGTAATTTAGCAAAATAACTATATATAAATAGTTCGAACCCGCAAAAAAATGTTTAAAAAATCAACAAGTAAACAGGAAACGAAAATAAGGGGGCAGTCATTTCAAAAATCCGCAATATAAAATCCGCAAAAAGCCCATAAAATCATGAGAATCATCAAGTATCAAAGAAAAACGACAACCCTGGTTGCTATCTGCTTCTACAAAATAAAACGCCGTCCGGATCCAGATCGCTGAAAGTTCCTAAAACTCAGATTTTCCTTCAAAAACTCAATGCCATTTAATGGCTTAAATTTAAAAGAACAGGCGCAAGTCAGCTTATAATCTTGATCTGGACCACTTGAAAAACACTGGTTTCAAAAAAAAACTGGTCAAGTCGGACGGATCCTGGCCCCTGAAAATCCTCAATACGAATGATTTAGAAAAATATTATTTGCTTAAATTTTTAAATATAGAAAATCAGCGCAAAATCTAAATGGTTTGGCCAGGATCGCACGCAGCCTCTTAGGGCGCTATCGTCCAATAATGCAATAAACAATAAAAATGCAATTATTCGGACGGATCCTAGCCCCTGAAAATCCCTACCACAAATTGTTAAAAAAAATATGTTTGTTTTAATTTTAAAAATTGAAAAAACAATGCGAAATCTAAATGGTTTGGCCAGAATCACACACAACGTTTAAACGGGCTATCCGTCAATGAAAAAGTAATGCTAAACTTACCGAAAGCTGCATTGTTCCACCTGAAAAGAAAGAAAAAAATTTGTAGTATTACATAAACTTAGTCTAAAACCCAGTTATTTGATTGGAAAGGAAAGGAAATAGAGAACTGAATAAAACATCAATTGTTTCTCATCATGTAGATTAATAATCCTTCATACCAGCTTTCTGCAAGATGGTATCCGATCCTCCATTGACTACACTACACTTGAACACACAATGAGTATCCACATGAATTTGGAGATAAATGTGGATTAAATTCAGTTGTTAACAAGCGAGATGGTCGACTGCATTTGCCTAAACGGCACCAAATTGGTACATTTATCGAGATTATGAACAAAGGACCGACGACCGATTTCAAACCAAAATTTTTCTTATTGACGATTTTGCAGAAATTTCCAGTTTGCCATCGAACTGGTTTGGATATTTGCCGTAAACAAACTAGCCTTCTCAGCCAAAGATAAACAAACATAGCCGGTCATGGGGCGACTTTTGTATGCTAAATCAAATACTCGTTTTCCGATCAATATTTTGCTCAATTTTCGAAAAACTTGAAAGTGTTCTCAGCTTGATATATTGTCAGAGGCTTCACAATTTCTAGCAGATTCACCAAAATCAAAGTAAAGCATTCACAAAATATGCCATGACAACTACTATACGAACGCACAAACATGACAAAGATCTCGGAAAGACTCATACAGCTACAGACAAAATGGACAAACAACCCCTACAACTGGACCATACCGAATCCCCTTTGTCTTACAAGACCAACCAGACAATCCCGCTTCCGTTTCCCTACATTAACGCTACTCGAACACTTACAAACGCAACTGACTAGTGGACAATAAAATAATTTCTTCTTGCCACTGAAATCTTATTTATTTAATAACATTGTTAACCTAGAATGGGAGAATTTTCATATTTGTTTTTTATTTAGATTGGGACTGCATGTATTAAACAAGGGCAGAAATACCGATAGGTCGATAGCCTTTTTTAGAAATAAAGATGTTTACTACTACTATTGTTAACCTAGAATAGGAGACTTTTCATATTGGTTTTTTATCTAGATTAAGACTGCATGTATTAAACAAGGGCAGAAAGACCGATAGGTCGATAGCCTTTTTTAGAAATAAAGATGTTTACTACTACTACTATGCCATGATTTGTGAATGCTTCACTTTGATTGCACTATTAAGAGAAACGGAGTACTTAACTTGATTTTTTCTCCATTTTAAAGAAACTTTGAATTCGCGGAGCTTCACATGTGCAAGTGCGGCCTAAAGGGTAAATTCAGATTCAAGCCAGATATGTATTTATGGATCATTTTCTGCTCGCACCATTGAAAGCGACGGAATAATTAACTCGATTTAACACTAGCTCTCGCATGTATCGTTTGTACTTTTATTAGCTACTTTCTTCATAAAAAGCTACCGCAAAATGTTTTAAATCTATCTTCATTTTGTCTTTTCCATTTGAAACCATCAACACATTTTGGGAAGTGTTGCAGCAGACAAACTGGCACGGACTTTAAAAACTCTCTTACCAATACTGTTTAGGAAACTTAATGCAGTTTATTAAAATATGCTCCTTCAATTTGTTTTACAAAAATTCGTCACGGCGCTAAATGTAAATTTTCAAACTGCGCAAAAATTTATTTTTGTATTATTTTATTATTTTTGTATTTTCAACACTAGATCCAATTTTTTGAAACCCTATTTTTTGGGTATTTCACCTCAAATTTTTGTCTTTTAAAAAGAAAGAATTCCCTCACGTCTTCTATTACCGAGTGATGAAGAGTGATCTTATTTCACAATAGCTGAACACAAGAATTAATCGAATGTTTAGTTCAAAGGTAATCTTTGTTGTTTCTGTTTGCTTTCTAATAACCGATATTTCATCTTATTTTTCTAATGTATTACACACTGATGTTCAAAGTGAAAGTCTAATATTAAATTCAGCTGTGGTTTACGGCAATTGGTTATCCCCGTAGTTGACTGAAAGCAATTGGAAATTTGTCAAAATCAAAATCCATTTTCTTCGTGGTAATTGGACAATTCAGTAAATCCGAAATAAATGATGAAACTTCTATTGTTACGGGCGGTTATAGACGGAAATCCTGCGTTTTATTAAAGCCTTCAACATAATTCGACACTAGACTTTATAATTGTTGAGAATTGTCTTAATTTAAAACATCGCTGATGTGAATTAAAAAGTGTCGGCTAGATTTCAAAACAGTCTAAACAAAAATGTACTTTTAAGACTGAAATTTTACATACTCCAGTTTCCGAGTGAAGTTTTCACTATGAATCTTTTAGTTATTATTGTCGATTAAAAGTTTTCTAACTGCTTTGGTGGCAATAGCAGTCACAGCTAAGCCTAACAATTATGCTGATAACACAAGAACGAATTCCTACAACCCACTTAGGTTCAAGCTGTAAGAGGAAAATTCCAAAGGATACCTTCAAAGAGTATATTAATAAGTGGTTAAATACGGCAACTTTTACTTTTCAAATAATTTTAAAAAACGAGAACTCAGAATTATTCCAGATTTACCTTTATTCATTTAGCTTGGTTAAACAATTTATTAATATACTCTTGTTCGGTATCTTTTGAGCACGATGGCAGCTTTGCTATCAAGCGCCAAAGTAACTTTTCTTAATTAATTTCTGTACTGATTAGAATTTTCCTCCTACAGCTGGACCCTAAATGTGAGAGCCTTTTTTGAAAACTTGAATCTTTTTCAGCCATACATAACATATCTACTAGATCCAATGGACAGCTGGAACTAAATTAGTTGTGCTTTAAACATGCAGTTAACTTATTGTAACCGAAATATACATTTGCTTTACTTTAAACAATTATTTTGATTTCTTCTTCTGACTGTCCGCTTTCAGCGAGTTGTTTGGCTGGCAGCATTAAAACCAGCACCAAAATGAGCTTTTCATAGTTCAGTGAGCCTTCTTGCTTAGTACATGATAATTTAAAGTTTCTTCAGATAAAAATCAAGAACAGCGGTCACACAAGCTAGCCTGCAAAAACGTTTCCCACAGTTGTGGACGCTCACAAGTGTAATTTTGTTGACCGTGGTATTTTCAGTGTAAATTTTTAAGTTGTTTAACCTGTCCTGAATGCGGTAAATGTATAACGATACAATTTAAGGTTTTGCTTTAAATGGAACAGAAGCTGCCGGTTGACATTGTTGATCGACCTGAATTGCATTGTTAATCCCCACAGTTTTTCTTCCAGTTTCATATTGGTTGAGCATCGTGTTGACGAATAACATGAAACAGCACCGATAGCTTCAATTTTTTCCAATTTGTGCAATTTAAAAGAAGATTATACTCAAAAGCAGAACTCTCTGAGTTAGAATGCAAGGCTCGTAGTATCTGCAAGTCAAGGTCCCAACCTGTTCTCAGTATTTGCCAAACCAATTACTTCAAGCTTCACCAATATTTGGTAGAGGTCAATGGCTTTTCGTGTACGTCTGTCCTACGCAAACAGTTGAACAAATTATCTTTTGTTGGGTGCCATTAATTACTGTCCTTCAAACTTGATAAAAGAAACTTGTTTCCAAAACTTGCCATTATTCCAACAGGTCAGTGAAAAATGAAGACCAGACAATGCCTACCCACTTTAACACATTAGCATTCATTGTTTGGTTTCATGCTATTAAGCAAGACAAAATTGTGCTAATGTCCCGTAAGGAGAGATAGGTCAGGATATTTTTTGACTCATTATTAATTGCGAAGGGAAATTAAAATCCGTTTTATAATGTCAAATATCACTGTAGTTTGTGATATGTTAGTCAAAGGTAATCAACATACAGTGAGTCTCAGAAACATCTTTTTTTTCAAATGAACGCACCTGCCGTTTATTTCAATTCTAAATTTTCCATTCACTTTTAGATCTGATACAGGTAAGATGTGCTATACTTAAACTCAACAGTTACCGAGAAATTTACGATTGCACCTATCAATAATTAATTGCGAAGATTTCCTCAAAATGTTTAAGTCGTGAAAAAGACCTACTTATTTCAAGAAACAGAACATTAATAAAATAAAATGTAGGCCTGACAATATCCAAGGCAATCAACCAACTCTTCTTGCACGTTTTCAACCATTTTCGGAGTCATGGAATCCACTTCTTTTCGGATATTCTCTTTCAACCTCTGCAGATTGTTTGACCTGTTCACAAATACTTTCGATTTGAGGTAATCTCACAAAAACAAATCTATCGGAGTTAGGTCTGGCGGTCTGGGAGGACATTCAATAGGTCCTCTCCTTCCTATCCACCGCCTGGGAAAGGTTTCATCCAAAAAATGTACTCACAATGGCAACACCATTATCTGGCTGGCAAATCAGTTCTTCGTCAGGAGAATCTGGCTCTAATGGATTTGGAAATAAAGATACCAATGCTGGAATTTATCCAAGTTGGAGAAATTCTAGATATTTTTGTCCAGTTAGAGACTGCTCAAAGAAAATTGGTCGTATTACTCTTCCGCGCACTATTCCACACCACGCATTTGCTTTTAGGAGTACTGTGTGTGAACAGTCATCATCCAATGCGGATTTTCATCGGAAAAATAGTGTTTTTTACTAAATAATTATTTAAATTGCACATATGTTGCATGGTTTCGTATAACTCATTTCGTCCATCGAAATCATCTTCAAATAACTCTTTCACAGGATTAACTTTGTAGGGATGATATTTGAACTTTTCGATGAACAACAGATTCCCGGGTGTGTTAATTGGCTCCAATCAGCGAAAGAGAGTTACATTGACTTTCTTCCTAATAAAGTAAAACGTCAAGTTGTTCATTTTCATTTTGAGCAGAATGTCGGGAGTTGGACAATTCTCTTACATGAGCAAATTGTCTGAATTTAAGTTCTATTCTACTCACCACCTTTTGACATATGGGAGGACGAACACGATGGATTTCAGTACATAATTGAGATGTTTCAACGTGTTCAATCACCAAACTCAACAATCCAGAGAATCTCGATTTTATCTCGTTCCGTTAACTTCACCACTTCGAAGACCACAAAAGTAAAAATTTTATATGTCAGACATAAACTAACGTTTGCAAACGAATGTATCTATCATCCATTTTTGAGGCATCTTATTTCGGTAAAAAAAATTTCCTCGAAAATTCCTCGATTCCTGCTGAGTTTAGATATAAAACATGGTACCTGAATCATACTTAGAAATCAATCGAGAATTCAAAATTGAAATAGAAAATAGTTTTTTCGGTTTGAAAAAATGAAGTTGATGGTCGTAATTTATTTTTGATTGACTATGGGTAAAGAAATATACAATAAAAAAACTGCATTTAAAGATAAAAAATTTAGGGGTTCCAGCTTGGTGAATTTCAAATGAATTTTTACCTTAAACCTGGGAAAGGATTACCTTAAACCTGGGTACAATCACGACTGCTTTTCAAGCAAGTATACTAGCTATAACAAATTGCACCCGGAAAATGAGGGAAAGAGCCTACACACGTAAGCATATATCCATCGTAACCGGAGATGAAGCCACAATAAAGGCAATTGAATCGTACACAATCAGGTCTCGATGTGTGCTAGATTGTGTAAAAGAACTTACGACCCTGGCTGGGAACTCAAACAGAGTAAAACTCACTAGAGCAACTGGGGCAAACAGGAGCAAAGGTAATGAGATTGCTGGAGAACCTGCTAAGGCAGGGACGGAGCAACCACTGACCAACCACGAACCTGCTTGTGGTATATCTCATGCCCAAGTTAGGGCGGGAGTTGGGCAATGGATCTTGGAAGAACATAGAAAGTACTAGGAGGAGACACCGCGACTCCTTACCGCAAGGCAGTTTGTGGGACCTTCACAACCAGTGCGTAAAAACGAACTGCTAGATCTCAGCAGGCAAAAAACAAGGAGGATAGTGGGCTTTTTAACAGGACACTCCTCCTGCAAAAAACACATCTTCAGGATGGGACTGAGCGATCAACCGCCCTGCAGGGGGTGCGAATAAGAGGACGAAACTACTCTACATATTATGTGTCACTGCACGTCATATGCAACCGGTAGACGAAGACTCCTGGGAGGAATGAAGTTCTACCAGACCAGGTCATTCATTGGAATTCTTCTGGAATTCATTGAATACACAGGGATAATGAGGGAGTAAAATGCGAAGGCACAATAGGACAGAAACGACCGCGGAGCTAGGTCAAACACCACTTCGGAGGTGAGGAATGGTTTTAGTGGGTAAACAGCTAAGCTGGAGTCCCACACAGCCCAGAGCGTCAGAACATCAGCTCTGTGTGTGCGTAAGAGGGCATTTCCCAAACCTCACCGACAAAAAAATGAATCTAGACATTATTTCTGGGACACACTGTGTGTTTAAACAGAGCGAAATGCGGTTGCTTTGAACCCAAAAATGCCTACAATTTCAATAGTTTATAAACAATAGCAAAAACACTTATTGTTCCTGTAAAGATTTTTTTTTGGTTTCGCCCACTGAACTTTAAACAAATTCAGATTAATTGTTTGCTGGCACCACTTAAGTTGTTCTCCAAGAAAATAAACGAAATCAGTTCCACGAACTGTTCGAAGAAAGATGTGAAGTACAGGTTGACAATAACAGGTCTATAGTACCGTATGCTACGCACTACGCTTTATAAAGGCCATCGGCCTTTCGAGGCAACGCGTATGTTTGCCGGACGCTACGACACATTTTCGTGGGTTTTGGGGCCCCTGCAGCACGACCAACTGCATTCAATGACCCCGATAATCGACGAATGGAGGATTCAACTAGTTTTCTATAATTTGACTTGGTTTGAGAGAGAAAAAAAGGTTTATTGTTCAATGTTGCGAAAGATGTGTATTTTATCCTGTGTCCTAAAAATGTTTGAAAGATGTGTTTCAAATACAGTTTTTGATCCCACTCAAAATAGTGACGAGAGACTAAGAACATTTACAATCTTAGTTAAAAACTGGAAATTTGGAAAATCAATTACTAACATAAACATCTAAAGAAGTTGATTGCTTTATGGCAGGTTAAGAATTTATGCATAGAAACATGCAAATTTTGAAAATTATCTACAAGCAGCTAATATTACCCCTTTATAATGTGAACTATCAGAAAGTAGGTTTACGTAATCCGGAAGAATCACATGGTAAGTCTCAATCTAATCAATGCTAATGGTAGTAGTGATGGAAACTATATAATGCAGTAGAATGATTAATGCTGGAGCCTAGAAATTAAGCTAATTTGGTCAACTAAGATAGTCAACTAATTAGTAGATCTGAACATCATAAATAAAATTATACTAAACTTGCTTGAAATTAACTGAAAATTTGCTAATCTCTCACAAGCAAACACAAAATATACCAGCGTTACAACGTATTTGGGGTTAGATTTTAAATTGTGCTCCTCAAAATTCAAAATGTGTTACAATGTCGAACATTAAAAATAACACTTATGAACATTACGCCTTTGAATGTGGTTTCAGATGTAAGTGGACAAAGAAAACAGGCTTACACCAATTAATAAGTCGAAATCCTGTGCTTGATCTTATTTTAAGTTTGTAATAATAACCAATCAGTGTCCTGTATAGTGTATAGGACACTATAATTGTTACATATTATAAGTGTTTGAACTGAAACTTTGTTAATTGTGTTTGTTAAAAGACATATGTATGAATCCATCATTAAAGCAAAAATAAAAATTTCATAAAATTCAGTAAAGTTACTGATCTTATTTTCGGAATTTTGAACTATATAAAAAGCTAGCCAATTGATTTTCGGATTTTTTTGATGCTACAAAAAGAAAATTTTGGACACAACTGCTGTTGGATCTTCGACTCCTAATAACTTCATGCTTTCCGAGTGAGCACTAATAAGGATTAACGATAACATATTCTCACTCGAAGCAGATTTCTGAGTTGAGCGGAGTTGTTGAGACTTTCTCATAAAAGTTGAGAACAATTTTTAATAGCTGAGAAAAATTTGTTCTTCGGTACTATGTCTAAATGTTGCGAGCAAACTTATTATTATGCATTTATCAAGTTTTTAGCGAAATGTATAATGTTCCTATCATCACGTTTTGTTAACGGCAGTTATATTTAAAATTTTTGATCAATTGTTCGTGTTTAGCGTTCGTATCCGTGCTTTAGTGTTCTCATAAATTACCCATTTATTTAACAAAACTTTGGTTTTAACACATATTTTTCTCTAAAAATTGAAAATAAAGAGTCTTCATGTGACTATTGAGTCATTGATGTAACCATGTAGTCGTTATTAGTTAAATTTTGACTAGTAATATCTGTATGTAAAGGAGTCATATTTACAAAACATAAAACAATTTATGGAAATTTAACATCTTGGTTTAACATCCTGGTTTTGAATACATTATGTTAGTAGATCTACTTGCTAATCGAAACGGTGATTGGATTTATTTCTAAATATGTACCAAAAGTACATTAATATTTAGTTACTATGATAAGAATAATATTTATTTTGCCTAAATCAAGCAACGATTTGGCAAAATTCAAATGTTAACCGTCCATACACATTTTTAGGTGACTTTTAGGTGAATTGAATGAAGAATTTTAGGTAAACATCACTTCAAAGTACGCAAATTATCCAAATTTTCAAATTATAAATCTGTAGAGCGGCACACATTCTAGGACTTTAACGAGCAATACTCTCTAAAGTAATGTAATTTTTCTGTTAAAACCTATCTAGATAGGATTGAATTGTGCCGACATTTTGCAAATTTGAAAATAAATAAACATAATATTAAAGCTAGTAGGCTAATGTAAAATCATTGACTGATACTTTAAAAGCCTGATGTGAGTGTTAAAAAATAAATACCTTTCGATAAATTATGAGCTTATGCAATTTAGTAAAGTAAAGGACTGAAAAAACAAAGAATATTGAAATAGTTAGTGAAAAAACTTACAATTATTTTAAGTAGGATCTATGGATTAATATAATTTTTAAAATATTCTGGACGAAACTTTAATATTGTATACAAAAAGTCTTCTATTAGTTAAAACAATTTAGGTATATGGCCGTTGCTACTAAATCTCGTGACAAGAACCCATAGAATAAAATTCTATTAACTTTAACAAGCGTACTTTTCTCTATTATAATATTTTACTGTTTAATTGCAAATAAAAAGGCAGTTATTAGTCAGACAGACATTGTACCCATGTGGGTAATTACCCGATTAAAATCTAAAACAACTTCACTGTCTCCAGGCCAATTTAAAGCAATTATATTGAATGACTCCTGTGGTTCTTCAGGTCTTTCAAAGTACCTCAAGAACTAATAATTATTGCAGATCTATAACGTGCGGGCAAACATGGCAATGGTAAACAAATACCACTTAGATGCATACATTAGAACCCCTGGACGTGCGTTTCAGCAAAATAATATATGAAATGATCAAATTGAAATACAAAATTCAGATCTAAAGGGTGTTAGAGAAAACGTGCTCAATCAAGACTAGGAATTCGAATGAAGAGTTAGACCACAGTCAAGTCTTAATTCGAACTTAAAATCGCCAAGGACAAACTTGTGCCCATCGAAATGGTAAAACTGCCAATAAAAATGTTTTTATAACACATGCACTGTTGGTAGTTCCCAAAGCCTGTAAAATTTTGCAAAAATATTCTAAGAGCTTTTCATTATGTTAACACAATCCTAAAGTTTGTAGAAAATTCTAAGATCAGCAACATTTCAAACGATTAACCAAAATTGACATGATCATATTAACTTTTATTAAAAAGACATTTTGAAAAATAAGTGTTAATTCGACAGGTATACAATCGATTTTCTGAATGTTTAGTACAAAGTTGTGTTGAAATACTTGCTCTTTCCGGATAATTGTTAAGAAAATTGGCCCTCATAACATAGAGAATAATAATATTTTACTTTAATTTGCAGACAATGACATAACACACCAACACTACAACCTACTACATTCAATTATTATAAAAATGGGAAAAAAGAAGAAAGAGATTTGCAAGCGGTGAATAAAATTACTAATTTGATGTTAAACAGTTACAAAACGGTAAAGAGAATCTTAGCGACAAATTAACAAGTTGAATAAAATTTAAAGAAAATATAAATAAAGGACTTATAAGTCATTTATTGTTTTTACCACGATGTGAAAAAATAATTACCGATTTATTAATGACTGGTAAGATTTTACATCTGAACTAGTACTTCACCACGCTGGTTTACCTACTTACTGATTCTGTTGAGTGGACTTTTTAATCAGTTCTAACACTTTGGCAGTAATTCATTGAAAAATGTACCAGCTTTAATTATTTTCGAATGCGGCTTTTGCCGAGAAAGTTGACTTAAAAATCAGCAGAAATCATTTAAAAACACTAAGTTTTCTTTGGCATATCAACTGTGGCTATGTAAGCTTTATGACCCGATACCTGCCAATTTCCAGTTCCATATCAGCTCTAATCGAACATTATTCAGCTCTAATTATCCGACAAGTGTTTAAGCTAATTGGTTTCAATTCAAAATACAATCACCTGCCTTGTTAGCTGCGTGTCAAGATGATTTAGATTTTTCTTTGTCGAGGTGATGTCTTCCTTGCAGCGAAGTAAATTGCTTTTCAGATATAGCGTCATGACATAATCTTACGCGTCATAATTAATTTTAGAACAATATGCAACATGTTGGAGTCAAATCTGCCTGACACTTCATAACGACCGTCGAGTTAATTATGATCGTTGTTAAATCCTTTCATAAAGCATTTATCTTAATCGCAACTTCAAGTGCAAGTGCAGCTTCAATAGTAATTTATTAGTAATCTGAGGCATACCATGAGGATCTTCGAAAAACATAGATATTATACTATAACTATAGTATTTCTTAAGTAGGCATTAATAGAATTAGTTTTATTTTTGTAGAGAGCAATAGGCAGTTGAGACAAACATTGTAGTAACAGTTGAAAAGACAGCAAATTATTAAAATGAAGGGTTATTGGGATTCAAAATGCTAACTGTTTATGACCAATTTGTTCCAATACTCAATTTTGAAAGAAATATTTTAATCTATCTTTGCAAGCCAAGAACACAATGGTTTTTAATCTCTTTAGAAGAACGCTGCTAATATCCATCCACTTTGCATGCGGCATTTTTCCTATAACATTGATACAAGATATTTTTCAATTCCAAACTTTCTACTAGCATTAATCTCTGGATAATAAATGAGGAATCTGACATCTCAGAACGAATAACTCAAGTAACATGAAAACAGAAATGTCTTTTGTATAAATACAAAATAAATTATACGCAAAGAATTATATTCATATTAGTGACAATAAATAGCGGTTTTTTGCTCACACTAACAGCAGGAATGCTCACAATGTAGATATTACTAAATAATTACTATCCTAGGCAAGTGCGAGGTAATTTGTAAATACTTTCAGCCAATCGTGACCATTCTATATAAATTTTCAGTTGGACTTAGGAGCGGCCATGCGGGCATACCGATAAATTTTCGTTAACGGTTTTATAGAAAAATACGTGCCTGATTTTGTGCTTTGCAACAGAAAAAAAATCGTTATGGCTTTCATAGAATATAGATTTGACTTAAAGTAAACGCTTCATTGGATCGAGTGCGGCATTCACAATATGCATGCAATTGCTGCTATGGACAGTATGGTATGTCTTGATTGTTAAAAGGAAAACGAACAAACTACTTTATGAATCAATTTTGTTATTAGAAATCATGACAATCGACTTCTCGGCTCTGGATCATAATTTAGACTTATCAAAGAATACAGCAAATATAGACCTTCTTAAATTCATGCTAGGTGGTAAAGAATGCTGGTGAAATTGAAGTTGCAATAAACCCAAAGAACGATAAACAGAATATTAAAATTAAGTTGTTTGCTTGAAAAAGTAACCCTGCGTATCAGCCGTATGTCGCGTCGCTTGAATCAGGTTGAAAACTATTTAATATTCCATCTATTACAGCTGTATCATTAAAACTGTGATGACACTTTAAAGAATTGCTTTTAATGCCCTCTTTACGACGTTTATCCATTACAGTTCAATTCAATGTCACCTAAGATGTCTAAAGCAGTAAAACAAAACATTTTTACGTCCGACAGTTCCGAGTGAAGTCTTGATAAGCGTAAAACATTTGCGGATTCGATAGGTGATACCATCTCTTCTTATGGCTCATCGGTAATAATTTTATAGCGGATAATCTATTACCTATGCATGGCTATTCCATACGATACCAAAGTGCTAACTTGGCTAACGCGAGATTGTACGTGACATTGGTTATAAATTGAAAGATGCAGTAAGATTTTAATTAAGTAAGTTTCGTCAAGAGTAAACAGTTTAAGCAATTAACAGAAAGAAAACCTATAGATTATAAAAAATATTATGCGATATTGTTTCAACTATTCAGTTCAATTTTGAAGCAAAAATCAAGCATTTTTAATGTATATTTAATTACACTTATAAAGGAAAAGATAAGAGGAATTGAGGAAGAATTGCCTAGTTGAAAGCATTTGTGCAGAAATCAGGTTTCCAAAGGCAAATATTGTATATAGGAGTTTAATGCGTTTAATATATATGTATTTATGCACCTAACATATTTTGTTAAGGATTTCTGATATTCGTCATCTTATTCCAGATCACCAATTTGGGTTCAGACCGCAACATTCGACAATTGAACAAGTTCAAAGGACTACTACTATCAGAGATTCGGTTGAAAGGAGAGGATAAGTTGCACAGGCCTTTGACAAAGTGTGGCACGAGGGCCTGATATCCAAAATCAAAAAATGTTTCCAACCAAGCTAGCTTGTCTGCTGGAATCGTCTTTGACAAACAGGATGCTTCAAGTAAAAATAAACAACTTGAGTCCGCTCCAGCAGATAAATGCTGGAGTCCCTCAAGGAAGCGTACTCGGGCCCACCCCATCTGCTGTTCACAGCAGATTTACCAACAACAGAAAGCATAAAAAATGGAACATTTGCAGACGATGCGGTCTTGATATCATCTCAGACTGAGCTAAATAAATCAACAGCAATGCTACAGAAGCACCTTGAAAAGCTGGAAACCTGGCTCAAGCACAATAGAATCAGCATAAATACAGACAAGTCAACCCATGTAACTTTCACACGACGAAGATACACCAGGTTCCAATTATATTTAAATAATGAGCAAATACCGCATAAACAACGGCAAAACACCAGATAAGTCCAGCAGAGAACAGAGGGCAGAGAACTAAGAAAACTAATTCTCAACTCTACCAACCCGCATTGGCCAGCGTGGTAGGGCAAATGGCTAAAACCCCCGTAATGATAGTACATCAGAACACACGGACCTCAGTCCCCGGCAGCTAGCTCACCCCCGACCAAGGTAGCGGAAGGACAAGGAAGCGAGCACAGGGTGCGAAGAATCTCCGGTACAGGATACAGGATAGCCTACCAAAACCGAAAACTGACCATCGCTACTCTAAATATCAGAACCTTATCAAAAACCCAGAAACTTCAAAAACTCGAGGAAGAACTCTCCCATATCAAATGGGATATACTAGGAATAAGCGAACATAAACGAACAGATGAGGAACAACTAACACTTCACTCAGGCCATCTGCTACACTACAGAGGAGGCCAACACATAAACGAAGGAGGAGTCGGTTTCCTAGTAAACAAAGAGCAAATACAAAACGTCACTAAGATCCACAGTATCAGTAATAGAGTAATGCACCTCATATACAAACTAAACACTAGATACGCGTTAAAAATTATCCATGTATACGCACCTACATCCGCACAATCGGAGGCGGAGGTGGAGGTATTCAATGATGATATAAATACCGCAAAACAGCAAGAACCTACCCACTACAGCATGCTAATAGGGGACTTTAACGCTAAATTAGGGCATAAGGAAGGCTAAATCGAAACACCATTGGGAACCCAAGAATTTGGAGTGAGAAATGAGACAGGTCAAACCATTCTTGAATTTCTCCTGCAACATAACTTACTTGCGATGAACAGCTTCTATCGCAATACGCCACAGCGAAAAGGGACCTGGGCCTAACCCCTGGGCCAGCCCCAACGTGCGAGATGTAACTGTGCTGATTAAGTTCTCAATATGCAGGTCGATGTTAGGTATGTCACTAAGAGACAGGATTCCAAATATAACATTAAAGGAGAGGTCCGGAGTGACGGACTCGGTTACCCGTATACAACCTTAAAATGGAACTGGGCTGGTCATGTGGTGCGACTTGTGGACAATCGCTGGACAAAGAGGATACTTGAGTGGAGACCGCGCCAAGACCCATACAGAAGTAGAAGCTACCCACCAACCAGATGGACCGGACCGACGACATCAAAAGAATAAAGACCAAACGGATGGGGCATCACAGGATCGGCCACGATGGAGAAAGCTACGGGAAACCTATGTCCAGCAGTGGACGCGATTGGTCGCTTGATGATGATGATGATGATGATGAAACACACATGTTATTTTTATGTTAAAATTTTACTTATTCTCCTCAGGACAGATTGTAAACAAACAAAAGGAGGTAGAAAAATATAAATAAAAATAATCGTCAAACGAGATCTTCTAGTATTCGTCCAAAATAAGAACACGAAATATTATAATACTTTATTAATTAAATTTTAATAATCAATTGTGACATCAGTTGTATCCCTTTTTAACTGTGTTTCCATTTTAAATCTAATCTGTTTTAACGTTCCTTTGCAAAAATTATAAGTCGGATGATTCACTTATATGATGGATTGTGTATCCAAGATTAGCTTCTACTGCAAAAATCTAGAACTTTTTATCTTGCAACATCATTTCATTATTACTCGGCAACTTACCAAATTCTTTTTTCTGTAGAACCCGATTTTTTATATGCTTTCCTGCATACTCTTAATTCGTAGTATAAACCTGATAAACAATTGACACATTTTCAGTTAAATGTGCTATTATTTATACATAGCAAAATTTACATTTTTAACGATATTGTCATCACATTTATCAAACACTTCATTAACATAAGGCAATTGCCTTTAGTGATTGGCTATTAACGATTTACCGATTTCCACAATACCCAAAGATAAAATATTCTTCTGGTGTGATGGTGTAACAATAACCATTATCGTGAATGACAGTTCGGCTCTAAAACCGCGTAGGACGAAATCCAAGACATATTACACTATGTTATTAGTGGGAAAGGAAGTGAATCTACTATATTTTATTAGGCTTTGTAAAATGGCATTTACTAATCCTTAGTTATATTTGACGCATTAAACTCCTACATTCAATCTATTATCGGGTTGATATTGTTGTAAATGTAGGCAAAAAAGTTATGGACTTATTCAGTAACGGTACATGACGACTTCGGTTGGCTGGAGAGGTGAGGCAAAATCTTGAGAAGCAAGGATTACGCTAAGCCATTTAAGGAATTGCTGACAAAACAGAACAGTTTAAAATTTTTAAATCAAAGGAAAAAGATATGAAATGTAATTAGATTATTAAGAAAGTGAACTTTTCTTGCTCAGTTTGGCCAAAAGAAAATAGAGAACTTGAAATTC
The DNA here is from genome assembly GCA_024550625.1 of Dendroctonus valens. NCBI lineage: Eukaryota > Metazoa > Arthropoda > Insecta > Coleoptera > Curculionidae > Dendroctonus > Dendroctonus valens. The sequence goes on along the minus strand of JAJTJO010000001.1, from coordinate 23,529 downwards.
CATTGTAACTGGTGCTCTGAGAAAACAGTATTACACAAGAAAGTGATAAAACAATGATAAAAACAAATCAGAAACTATAATGTGCTGATCACACTTTGCCGCCCGAACTTTAGAGATTGGTTTATATTGAAAATTTCGAGATTGTTCAAAAAAAAGTCTTCATATTCGAAAAACATGTAGTAACTGAACTAGAACTGAAACATTTCCGGATAGACTATTAACATTCATAGAATTTTTCCAAAAATATATTTATGATCAGTTTGTAGAACATAAAAAAGGTCGTAAAGATTATACTAATCTTTACACATCATTAAACTAATCGAATCTTTAAATTATGTTGTAACTTCAAACCATTTATTGATGAAATGTAAAAAAGTGCATTTTCTTTGTATTCGATAAAACCGATTTGAAACCTCTGAAGAAGTTGATGAAAATTAAAGTGCTTTAGAGGAAATGTAAACTGCAGAAGATATGAGATAATTAAAAAATTGGTATATTCACTATTACTTGAATATTATATTAAAACATATATTTTCCTCTCATTGGACTTATTTCGAGGGCAAGTTGAGTATGTTAATGCAGTAACCCTACTGAACTAAACTGTCTCCTTTGATACAGTTTTCATTTTAAAAGGTTAAAATCTGCATTGCAATTCCAGAAACAAAGTACTCCCGTGACTGGCCGGTGCAATCGTGCAAGAATAGTGCAGTATTCGCAATATCTGCATCAGATTTGCACTGTTTTTGTTGTACCGTTTTGCATTTAACATATTCTTTTATCGTAGTTCCCGACCTGACTAGAGATCGGAAGCGTGAGATTCCGAATAAGACAAGGCTTTGTTTTATTGTAATTTGCTGTGTTTTGTGGTTTCTGGAGTTTATAGGCCACAGATCTGATGTCTGCATTCAAAAAGGCTTGCCGGATAAAATAATTTACTTGCTTTATTGCTTCCTGCTTCAACAATATGCGACTTGTGGGTTTTGTGGTTCCGTGTCTGGTTTTAAAAGCGAGTTTTCGAATACCCACTAAAATGTTAAATCAGCAACAGCAACAGCAAAGAAAATGCAAAAAACATGTCAAATATTGGTAGCCTAGATATATCTAAAGAAGAAAATTCACAATCCCTTCTCCAATTTTTCATTAATACATATTATAAGTAAGTCTAATCATGTCCTGTTAGTGTTACAGTTACCAAATTACCCGATCAAAAGATGAAATTAAAACGTTTCTTCATTCATTCATCCATCTTTAACAAGTGAAATAATTGGTCAGGAAAGTAAGCACGTCAAACTTGCTGATGGATAACGTTCTCCAAAGTGTTTTCATTAATTTAATAATAATTAAAAATAGACGCAAGAGGTTTCGTAACTTTTGACATTAATACCAAGATGAATTACCATCGATAAATTTGAGTTTACAATAATCGGACTCGGTCGGATCTCGAGTGTTTGTCTTACAAATAAGGAACTCAAGCACCTGTTCAGAAACTTGGAACGATGAAGTGTCCGCTCTAGCTGATATTGAATTTAGAAAGGAGTCGTTGAGAATGGTGGACTGTTTCTTGTCAGTCGAGAGCAAATGAACTGTTACTCATTTCGCCTTCACACACATCTTCAACTTGATTCAAGAGCCGTGTTATGTAATTAAGTGTATCTGTTTTTTTTTGGCTGTTAACATTAGAAAATTAAAATACATTGATAATAAAAACAAGCTTCAAGAGTGAGTTAGTTGGAATATTAAACAGCGATCTACTGGTGGAAAGAGCGGCTTCAAGCAGTAATCGCAATATACTGGTTTAACAGCTGTAGTAGTCATAGCACAATTTGTTTTCAATAACCATCTGAAAAATTGAGTCTACTTTGGCATGATGCTGATTATTTTAAAATGATTGACTGATCAACTAGCATCTTTAAAAAAGTATACAGGATTGTGCTTCTATTGAAGGTAAACTATGGAGATTTCCAAAATAATAATGGTTTAAAAATGTTTAAAAGTTGCACCTTAACACTTAAGACAATTAGAGAAGTACAATAAAATTACACATATAGAGATTTCACTGTGAGATACCCAGAACCATTGTTCTTTCCTGCACATAATCGGTATTAAATGTCTTGAGCAGGGGTTATCTGATAATACGGGTAGGCAAGGTTAATTTTGATGGGTGCCCGCATGAGTTTATGTTTCTTGAGATGTATTGTAGGAATGATTCGACCGAAACCGTTCAATCCCGCACAACGAAAATAAATATTTTATCGCCTATAAATTCATTGGTCAATAAAAGCATGTTCAAACTATTTTTTCAATGTAGTAAATATGTTAAGTAGGGCTATAAAATCACAGTAATGGTGAATAAATCAAATGGATTTAAAGTTGCTTATTTATTGTGTTACATCAGGACTGTTACGATGGTCAGACTGTAAACAGCAAATTGATCTTACTTTGTTTCTTGGCACCTCATCATCCTGCCTAAATTTTCAACATTTTTTTCGGTATCGATGAGTTATTGACTTATACTACATGTACTGGAATAGAAAACGTTGTAACAAAAGAATAAATTTGAAATATAACTGAAAGTATGTACATCTAATGAAAGAGCAAGAGAGATTTTTTGAAGATGACAAAAAAACCGGCATGGAAACAGGGATTATTCAAATATTTTCTGAAATTGCTGTTAGTAAAATAATCGTTTACTAGACTGAGACCTTCATAAAACGATTTCAATTTTCATCGATGGTTTTCTTCTCTAAAATGCTCATGCTTTCGTGGCAGCTTTTATTTGATTGGCGATCATCATTAGTAAAATGTAATTTTCGTTTTTCATTATTTACTTTGATGATCGTTATTGCCTACATTTAGATCATACATTTCATTTTTTTTTTCATATATTCATATATTCATATTTCATATATTTAGATAGAGATAGAACACTTTTGCCTATCTACAAACATGTTAGAACTAAGATATGTGCGAACCATTGCCCAGTTTTAGTGCATTTTCAGAATTTATTTAAGTTACTGTAGTAAGCTAGTTAGAGCATGAAGTTAGGTAAATGAATAGGTAAGAAGAGCACGAGACAATGAATAAATTGTACTTTATTAGAAATATATGAAACACGTGATGAGCCTTGTACGATTCATTTCATTCAGTATTAAGATGTTGGTAACTGAAGAACAGTTCCACCAGAGTTCATTGGTACCACTGGTAGCACAAATTCAAAACTAACTGCAGAAGATTCTGGCCAAACCATTGCAAATTTCCTTTTTGTGCTAGCAATTTGTTGTCGGGGTACACCTACCAATTTACCTCTTTAACCTTCCATTGAGTAGACTACGGAAATAGTGTTCAATAACAATTAATAATTACATGATTATATTTTATCGTAGAGGCGTTTATTGTGTTTTCGTAAGTTGTCGTAAGAGTACTTTTAGACCCTCAAGACAATTTACAATTCTACTACAATTTTTTTCATTTATCACGAGATATATTGCTCTTGGCTTTCGATAGTCTGAATTAATAATCCAAAGTCTAATCCTGCATTCTGCATCCTATTGATAAACAGCTGTGCTTCGTTCTCAAATAAACCAACAGTCGCATCTTTTAATGTAATTTTATACTTAACATTAAAACAAATAAAAAATATTATTAGAAATCAAGTTTTGTGTCTTGATGTTAAATAAGTGAAAAATAAGAACACGACCTGATCAATGGCTCATTTCGACTTGGCGCGACATGGCGACTACAACGCGTGCCACAGTTATGGAAGGTGGCAGAAGTGATCATGATTCCAAAACCTGGAAAACCACCCATCAAGCAAAGTCATATCGTCCAATATCACTACTACCAGTTATGTCCAAACTATTTGAAAAACTTCTATTGAAAAGACTTAAACCAATCGACTTCACCAACAAACGAATAGACTACAAACCAGTATACATTAATGACAAGATTCGTACCATATGGGAATACAGCTAAATATCTAGGAATAACCCTCGATACAAAACTCAGGATGGAAATCACCCGTCAAGAAGAAACAGTAAGAATTGAATCTGGAGTACAGAAATATGTACTGGCTATTGGGTAGAAACTCAGCTCTCACAGTGTATAACAAGCTATTGTTATATAATCAAGTCCTCAAGCCAGTGTGGACTTATGGTGTGCAACTTTGGGGCTGCACCAAACAAAGCAATAGAAACTTCATCCAACGCTTCCAGAATGAAGTTCAGATAGCTGATATTATTTTATTGTTGTGTATTGGTTATTACTATCTTTTAATTTTATTATTATAATTATTGTTTTTATTGAATTAATTCAATTTAATTTAACGCCGTATTTAAAAGCAAGACTTGCAAGACGTCAGAACTCTTTTTTTAAGGTCCTTAGAAGATTATTTGTGTGCACTTCGACTGAGATATTTAGAGCTGCAGTATCCAGGACAATATTAGCCGTATGGATCGCGACCTTCGATGTGGAGAGGGCATGATAAGAAGAAGACCAAGAGTAAAACTGTGTCTAATAAAACTAGACTGTGTTCAAGAAGAAGACCATGCAAGTCTGGGTTTGGATCTTGCTTTGCTCTTCATTATAAAATGGTAACGATCAAAAATTTGTTATTTTCTGTAAATTACTAGTTCAGTAAATGGTTTTGAAGGTTTAAAAAAACATTATTATTTTTATTGTCCTTTTAAAGAGTTTCGCACGTTTCTTGGTCTGTAAGCGTCCACAGGGTGGCTCTGCAAATATAAATGCTGACTGTTTTACCATGTTTCTACTAAAGTGCACATGGTGCTCTCCTTAAAAGTCTGTTAAGAGTCGAAAATAGATGTTTGATTGGAGAAAATTATATAATATGTTATGTTATTATTAATATTGCCTAAACAATAACAAACAATAACAATAAACAAATTAAAAATGTTTTAAAGAAAATTTCGCCAAAGTTCTTTGGCGTTTTACGTATACTAACTTGAAGTGTTCCACATCAGGAAATATTCGTGTGAATCTAATCGCTTATATTTGCAACAAAATATATAAAATGTACTATTTTTTGCAAAACAAAAACATTTTCACCATTTTCCAATTTTCCTTTCTTATTTTTAGTAAGTTACTTCCATTAAGAAATTGAGTCACATAATTTTTTATACGAGAGTCAGGCTGTTGATCTGCTACAGCATTCCGAGCAAGTTTGAAATTCTATAAACTACATCAAAAGAAAATATGTTGCAGTTTTGGTTTGATGCTGTGATTAAATGATTATTGACATTTTTTAAATTATCCACGCTACTAACTCACAAAATCTTACTTATACGTTGACTACTAGATATGTTTTCATTAATATTCTATTTCTATAACATTCAAGCAATTTTGAGGGCATTTTAAAAGGTTTTTCAATGCATCTCACTATTCGGTTCCCAGGCACTAGATATTCTCTAAGGCAAATATTAAGAGATCTGATGCTAGTAATGCAGCTTGATTGATGACCAAGTGATAGACGTATATTTTATTTTTCTAATACAATTTGGTAGCTGAAAGATATCAGCATTTCGACGTTTCCTAATCCGCTATTAACAGATGTTCCAAAAATGAGCACAACTGCCCACTGGAACAATAGATTTATAAATTACACTGCGATATAGAAGGAATCGGCACGATCTCTGGTTTAATCTGAAAGTGAGATCGATTAATAACCGATAGGTCGTGATGGCATATTATTTTATTAACCTTTATTAGGCAAATTCGATAGGATATTTATCAACGATTAATGGCGTCGTTTTAACCGCAAAGAGCCTGGATTTATGGGTCTAGTGGGACGGGGCATTAATATAGCGTGGCAAAGTTTACACATATTAACGAGGTGTGGCTGATATGATGGGAATATAGGGAATTATTATGAATTATGATGAGAGAAAGTAAAGTAAAATTCAGCGAGGGCGAAAGTGCAAAAATATAAGCGAAAAACCAATGTTATCTCAATAATTGTCTTCAACCGTGTACATCACTTATAACACGCCTCATGCCGAAGTGGACTATCTGAATTTGCGCAAATAGTTTGAAAGCATTCACACGTTTTTAACCTAACCGGACTTCTCCAATTTACAGAAAAAAATTAGTAAAGAAAGTAAGCATTTTTTGCAAAAAAAATCTTCTTCCTTCGTTCTGTACTCCGCTAGAGCACCAGCATGGATAAAAAACTATACAAATAAGACGTTAAAAAGGTTTTTGTCATATGAAGTTCTCCAAGCACTAGTACACACAGAATACAGTAACTATTAAAGTTCGGAGTTCAAGAATCGGATAAGAAAAGTTGAGTTTCAAAACTGTGTTTTCGCAACGATTAGTAGAGCTATTACATATGCTGAGAGGCAATAAACACAAATCGTAATAAATTATGATCAGCGCATCGGTCCAATGCATTTAAATGGCACAGGAAATGATATTTTATTGCAGATTTGCGTATCTTTTGAAATTTATAGAGACGCTTTTCATGTAACACTAAAATGTGCTGGTCGGAGCCAACGATCCACTTAAAATGCATCGATACAAAGTGAAAATAGAACTCATAAATAATACCGGTGACAGTTATAGATCGTTACAAATTAGCCTAATATAATATTTTCATATAAAGGCAACGACTCTTAAATCTGCACGATAAGGCCCATAATAAATCATGGCAAATAGATTAAATGAAAGTAAAAATTTGAAAGAAATTAATTCTATTTCTCCCGATAAGTCCATCGGACTTGGGTATCATCTCTTTATTAGGATCGATTATCGACAGTTATGTAAACCTACAGTCGTATATGTTCTATTATCTTAAAAAGACTTCAATCCTTCAAAATGACAATAATTCTGCTAAAACGCAAATCGTTCTTTATACGGTTTTTTGACTTCTTGAATTTTTTTTCCTAGTCCACCCAGTCAGCAAATAAAGAACATTTTTTTACATTTTCAGTTCTTCTCAAATTTATATTTCTTGAAGTTTAATAACAAGCGATAACAAAATGTTTAGGCTGGAGCTTTTTATCCAAAAATTAACGCAAATTAAGGAAGATTATTATTTTAATTCAAGATTCACTCAATCAGTTGCAAGAAAATTGCATCTAACGCTACATGGTTTTCTAACTTGAAATGCATGGGAATATTATGAACTTTCTCTTACCCATAACTCCGATTGGCTCTCATCCAGCTTAAAAATGTCGAATCATATTTCTGTTGCAGTTGAAAGGTAATCATGTTGTTTTACGTTCCAACGGTTCCGAATGCCAACAGCGAACAAATCGATTTGAATTAAATTGCCTAAGTGACCATCGATGAACGACATCCTGATATATGATAACAAAAATTAATGTTATTGTAGGAATTTTAGAAGAATGTTTTTGAAGTTGGTCGATTTGGATCAGCATGTTAATGTAGTACATAGATATGCTATTTACAAGATTTGGAAACACTTTTCAACGTCTTAACTTGGAAAATTTCCAGTTTAAAAAGAAAACTAAATGAGAGAGCTTCTACCGAATCTAAAAAAAATAACTTGAAAATTCGTGTTGCAAAATGCAAAATGTTGGAATGTAACATCGCTGAACAACAAAGATCACGAAGTACTTCCAGAAGTAAACCGACATAGGATTGATATATGTGCACTTTCGGAAACCAAAAAGAAAGGCTAAGGCAACACAAAATATGGCGAGTACATCTTAATCTATAACGGCAAAGACAAGAACGAAAGAGCAAGCTCCGGGGTCGGTCTACTCATACATGAGAGGCTCCAAAACAACATCCACGACAAAAAATATATTTCCAATAGAATACTGCACGTGAGCAGTCAGCCTACAAAACCCAAACACATACACCTAGTGAGCGTCTATGCTCCAGATACTGGCAAACCGAAGAACGAAATGGATCATTCTATCAGAACACCCAGGCAGTATCCAGGCAGAACATCCCAAGACACGATCAGGTGATAATACTGGGAGACCTTAACGCTCGAATTGGAAACAACGTAGTACCCGGTGTTAAAAACCGATTGAACGAAAGCGGAGAATTGTTAACTCAGATATGTGCTATTAACGAACTAAGAATTAATAACACATACTTCCCTCAAAAACCACAGCACAGATTTACATTCGAAAATACTCGAGGTCAGTAATCAGTGATTGATTACATAATTACAAATAAAAACATTCACCCAAATAGAATCCAAGACGTCAGAGTCTTAACATCTGCAAACGCTGGAACCAATCATAACATACTGGCCAAAATAACTGCCAACGTTCAATACACTAAAAAGCAAACATCCGTTAAAGTAAGCAAAATAAATATTGAATCGCTTACAGTCCCATAAACAAAACTCCTTTACCAACAAAGACTTAATAAGAAAATAGAAAGTAACCACATTGTAGACACAGATAACGCTGAAGATGACTGGCAAAAAATTTAATCAAACATACTCAAGCGGCCGAAGAAGCTGTTGGAAGAAGAACATCAAATAAATCTACCAAACCAAACACTAAACGTCAAGTCAGAAAAAAAAAAGAAGTCAAAGAACTAGCAAACGAAAAGAGCAAAGCATACCTGAAATACAGATCACAAACCCTAACACTGGATGAATACAAAGCTGTAAGAAATACAACCAACAATAAAATCCAATACATTAAAAGAGCATATTGGGAAAGTTTCTCGGCAGACATGGAACATGACCTGTACGGAGGCCAGAGGAAGATTTGGAACATGCTAAGGAATAGGAAAAAATCAATCAACGAACATATAAACATAACGAAAATTGCACTCACGAACCATGGACCGTGTCCGATGAGAGACCGAAACAATCTATCACCAAATTGAAAAACCGCAAGTCCACGGGAATAGAGGAAATATCCAACGAATTACTGAAGCACGGAGGGAACACACTATCCAAAGAGCTACACGCTCTCTTTAACAAAATTATGGAACCCAAAAAAATACCAAACGAATGGAAAGAAAGCACCATTCCAATCTTCAAGAAGGGAAGCAAAAAAGACCTAGAAAACTATCGAGGAATTACGCTAGTAAGTTCAGTACTAAAACTATTCACTAAAATACTGGCAGAAGATATATCCTCTCATGGCATATGCGAAGAGCAACAAGGCTTCAGAAAAACAGGTCAACAGTAGATGGCATCTTTTCTATCAGGCAAATTGCTGAAAAGGCTATAGAATACAACAAAACAGCATATATATGTTTTAGAGATCTTAGGAAAGCATTTGACCGAGTAAGACTCACTGATGTTGTGAAACTTCTCAAAAAGAAAAACGTGCACCCGGATATTTCAAGCATTGTTGTGGAGTTAAACATTAGCAACTGGACCCAAACACAAGTGGAAGGCAGAAAGACCCGTATACTACCCATGCAAACTGGAATAAGACATGGCGATAGCCTAAGCCCCATCCTCTTCAACTCGATTATGGACGAACTTATAGCGGAAGTAAAAAAGGTTGGAAAGGGATACTCACTAGGAGGCAAAGAACTATAAGTAATTTGCTACGCGGACGATGACGTGCTGGTCTCAGAGGGTGAGGACAACCTGCAGAGAATGCTTTATCAGTTCGAAAAGACAGCTACCAAATGCAACATGGAGATATCGGTAGCAAAATCAAAAGTGCTAACCATCTCAAAAGAAGATGTAAATTGGCTATATAGAATAAACCCGTAGAACAGGTTATGAGCTTCAATATCTCGGCGTCAATATCACGAGCAGCAGGGACCTCTAAGAAGAAGTAAAGTCTCAAACAACCAAAGCAGCTTAAATATCAGGATTCCGGTAGAAATATAATATGGTGAAACAAGCACGTGTCCATTAAAAGTAAAGTCCGCATACTAAGACCTGTGTGAGAACTGCTATGACGTTAGCTGTAGAAACAAGAGCCTCAAACTCCACAGCAAAAAGGATTATCCGCCCAGCAGAGATGAGGTCTCTAAGATCCATAGGAGGCTACACACTAAGGGACCACAAAATAAACGAAGACTCCGAGAACTTTGCGATGTCCAAGGACATAGTTAGATGGTCCGACAGACGTCGCGAATGGAGAGATCATGTTGAACGGATGGACGACAACATATTGCCGAATATTGCAAGAGATTGTCGCTCAAGATCCAGAAGACCACCTGGACGTCCACCCATACGTTGGCATGAAAGCTGGAATTCATCATCCCAGATACAACTCTAAGAAAGTAGAGAACAAGGCAGATGTCTTACGAAAAGGAAGAAGAAGAAAAATTAAGGTAATATTTTATTAATTCTATCAGTTGCATAGTGCGGCTTATAGTATGCCAGAAATTTATTTGCAATTTCGAATTTAATTTTTTAGATTCTAGAAACGTTCTTCAATTGTTATAATTATAGATTTTTTCAAAGCCATTTTAAACTTTATAATTTTTCAAATACAGGCTTTCAAGTTGAATTTCTTTATCAATGTTTTACAGGTGTTGCGGCCAAAATAAGTAAAATACTCAGTAAAACCAGAAGAAAGCATAAAGCAAGTATATTAATTAGCAAACAGAAATAAATACTTTTGCCGTGAAATTAATGCTCAAACATTACATGTAACAAGTCACATCTGATTATAATGAAATAAAGTTCACTACTACTGCTGCAAAAGTGAGGTGATTGTTTAAAGTCCATACTATTTTCGGTCCTAATAAACCAAAGATCAAAAAATAACATCTCCTTCTTTCGATTATTCAATTCTTTTAAGGATTATTAAAGATTTATTTTAAGGATTAATACTATCTTTTGCTTAAAATGTTAAGGAATTGCATAAGTTTAGAACTCCGCACTATATGATAGGTCGCAAATTGTAAAAACCAGAAGTGCTGAACCTTTTTTTAAAAGTAATTTAAATGATAGATCTCCAAAGTTGGACGTTAATGTTCAGTGTTGTGTATATTTTCCTGACTGTACTTCAATTTATTTAAAAAAATTTCTCCTGGGTTTCAGTCAATTTTATTGTTTATTATTTACAATGTCACAAATACGTTTCGGTGTCTTTCTCCCCCATCATCAGTTTGTGCGTATAGTTGTTTCTACCTTCACATTTGACTGGTCACTTTTTGTCACTGGAAACGTATTTTGATCACTGGAAACGTATTTGTCACATTGTAAATAATAAACAATAAAATTGACTGAAACCCAGGAGAAATTTTTTTAAGTTAATGTTCAGTGTAATCGAGAATTTCACTCGAAGCAAAGAAAGCAGATCTTTCAGACAACCCAGTAAAAATGGGAATTTTTTTGACCATTTCGGAAAGTGTGGAAAGCCTGTCTCTTGGGTCTTGAGTTATTCTCAAGCAAAGCTAGCGTACTGCTGAACATGAAGTTTGATATATTAAGAGATGTTTTATTCTAAGCTCAACTAATTATCAGGATTTATATAAGAACCTACTTTTTTTTTTATTTTATTTCCAAAAGATGTTCTTAGGAGTCCTTCTCTGAAAATGAACGACGTAGAAGCGTATACGTCCTAAGAACATATCCGTTTTTTAATTAAAAGACACATATTTTTTACATATCAACTGTGTAAACCTTTACATCTTTTCAGCAAAAAGTTTTAGATCGTTGATTCAAATAAAGGAGTAATTCAGCCGTAATATTTTTTGATTAAATGATTGATGCACTTTGACTGTTGCAAAGCAGGATAAAGCAAATTAAAGCCGATCGACTGCTGAAGAAAACAAATAATGTTTCGTGAAATAAGAACAATAAAAGCTTCAACGAATATCTGCAAAATATCTTTTTCAGCACGGTATGTTTCGGACGCTTTATATTCAAGCTTATCTTGCTGTCATTTACTTCAACTAAATTATATCAATTTAGTACCCGACATCTGAATATGCATGTACCTAAAAATACCTAGCTTGATTGCGCCAACCTTTGAAATTTACTATGGCAATAAAAGTAAATGATACTAATAATAAAATACTGCATACTCATTAAAAACCGAATGCATGTAGCTGATGCTGGCATGCTACTGGCTAATTATTTCATTAATAATGCACAAAACAGACGAAAAACTCATAAAATACATCTACCAGTCTCAAATAAAGCCATTTAACTGGCATTTTCAAATATTTATTTTCAAACGAAAATTACCAAACGATCCTTTCAAAACAAATATTATCCAAACGTGGGCGGAACGAATATCCATATGTGTGTATTTAGAGCCTTTTACAGCTATTTTATAGATATTATGCAAACGGGCCTATCCGTTGGTATACATGTGACATGGCATGGACAAATTCTCTGTTTGCTTATTATACATTACCATATATTAGTGTTCATGGCAATTTCATCGAATATCCAATTTTAAAGTTTCCATAAATTGCTATTGCACCAACATTTAAAAGCCCCATTCAAACATGTGTTTGATACCTTTTGCAGATATCAACCTCTTCAAGCTCTATTACTGTAATATACCATAATAACTTTTGATACCATTCGTAATATTAGCGTGCGCTGGTAGCTGAACGTACCTTTTAACTGCTCAAATACCAATTGAAATGCAATGCTGAATTAGTGCTAATACCAAGCCGCAATCTTACGGTAAACATCTGATGAAAAATACAAAACATTGAGATGTAAGCATATATTGGGCGCACCCAGCCTGGATTCCGCATACCATCAAATAGCATCAAAAGTTTGTACGTTCAATGCCTAGATAGATAAGTCGAGATAAATTGCATACTAACATGAACTGCTAAGGTTTAGCAGAAAATGAAGCAAGGGCATCATTAAAATTGATTACGTAAAACCATTCACCGCTTATTATGGAACTATTTACAAGCTTATATGATGGAGCAAGGGTTGTGACTGTACCGATGAACGATTATATTTACAGAAATATTTTTTAAATAAAATAAACCTATTCCAGCATGACAGCAACTTGAAATATACAGGAATGGTTTGAAATTTGCGTCATTTCTCCGGAGGGTTTACTGGGGCGTGCTTGCAAAGTGACGAAAAAAGCAGACTTCGTTCAAGAACTATCAATCCTGTTAAAAGGCAATAGTTTGAAAAATAAATTACCATACATATTATCATCAGTGTCAAAATAGGATTTCCGCTGCTAAGTAATTTGAATATAATTTAGGATAGCTGACTATTTTCTGTTATGGTTGAAAGTTTATGGTTTCGGTAACAAATATTTAAAGAAAAAGTCAACTTTTTTATTTCGCCTTCAGGTTTGCGTATGTTTGATCATAGATCAACTTCATTTAACAAGCTTAAAAAACTTCCCAGGGCATTTACCAACTATTTTGGATAACTTCTAAGATGCCAATGATGAGAACATACTTTAGCAACCATAATATTCTCAAAAAAACTCTGCTTCTTCTTTGTTGTAGGTTTGCATCCTCTTTATCTCCAACGATTACAACCGTAGTTGAGACGCCGATCTCCAGCGGTCGTGCCATCGTATTGGGGGTCTTCCCGGAGGTGTTTTCGATACCGGTCGTCCCTCTTTCGCGATTTTTGGCAGACTAGTATTGTGCATCCTGTCGACATGGTCTTTTCGCTCTCTTCTTCTATTGCGGCTCCATCTCACCACATCTTGGATGTCGCACTGCGTTCTAATGTCATGGCTTCTAATGCGGTCCCTCAAACTGCAACTTGTTATGCCTCTCAAAGTTCTCATCTCTGCTGTTCTGAGGAGTCGCTTCGTTGTGGCGTTCTCTGCTCTGGTTTCTCTGCTCAGGTCTTGTATATTTTTCTCTTGCTCTCGACAGACATGTACTTGTTTCGCCATATTGTATCCCGCAGATAACCCGATATCAATGATGCTTTCATTGATTGTACTTTCACTTCTTTCTCCAAGTCCCTGCTGCTTGTTATATTGACGTCTAGGTATTTGAAATTCATAACTTGTTCTAGGATCTTTCCGTATACGACGAGTTTGCCTCTCCTTAGCTATGGTTAGACACTGTGTTTTACTCGTCGATATCTGCATGTTGAATTCTGACGCAGTTTGTTCGAACTTCTTCGGAACTTCAGATATCAATACGGCATCGTCAGCTTAGTATATTACTCTGATTTCTTTGTCCCCCATCCGATATCCTCGCCCCACCTTCTTTACCTTTGTGATCATGCTACTTTTATGGATGTGTAGTTATTGGAGTTTAGCTTCGCAATGAGAATTATTATGCGGAGGGTGTTTATCTCTCTTCCGGAGAAGCGACACGACGTCATCTAGCCTCACCCTGTTGAAGGCTTGGGCGAGGTCGACGAAACACATAAAAGCAGGCTTGTTAAATTCTATGGTTTTCTCAGTTATCTGTCGTAAAGTAAATATTGCGTCAAAAGCGGACCTGTTCTTCCTGAATCCTTGCTGTTTTTCGCGCACCCCAGAGGCAGCAACGTCCTCCTAGAAGATCTTCATGAGGAGTTTTGACATTGTACTTAGGAGGCCGATTCCTCTGTAGTTTGCTGGATCGGCCTTGGTCCCTTTTTATATATTGATATTGTTACGCTGTGCTTCCACTCCTCGATATGTCCATTATCTCTAATATCTTGTTAAAAAGGACCTGAATCTAATCCAATAGTATATTGCAGCCGTATTTGATCATTTCGTTGGATATCTTGTCCGCCCCGGGCGACTTTCTTTTTTTCCGTTTGCAGGCTACTTGTTCTATTCTCTCTCGGGATATGTTCCATGATCGGTGGGTGTTATCGTCTATTTGTATTAAGGTATTTTCGGTGTTGTCTTTGACTGCGGCGTACAGCTCTCGAAAGTGTTCCTCCCAGTCCTCGATTGAATTCTTCGTAGTTTGTATGAATTCGTATATGGGTCTCTTCTTGTTTCTGAGGATATTCCACACCTTTTTCTGTCCTCCGTAAAGGTCCCGCTCCATATCCTTGAAAAACTTTTCCCAGTGTGCTGTTTTTATTGTTTGTATTTCGCTGTTAATTCTGTTTCTTACAAGCTTGTACTCATCGTACGTTATCGACTTTGATATTTACTGTAGGTAAGACCTTCGTATTTCCTCCGCCAGCGTCTTGACCTCTTCAGTGAACCACGGTTTGATATTTGTATTCCTTCCCCCCGTACGGCGCCTTCTTCCTAGCGCTTCTTCCGCAGTTCCTATTATGTTCGGTTTCAGTTTTTACCAAGCGGTTTCTACTTCGTCAGGAGTTGTTTTGCAGGCCTGGATTTTGTCCTCCAGTCTCCGTTGGTACAGGTTTACTGTTGAGGCATCAGATAGAAACTCCAGGTTGATTTTGTTAGTGCCCTTCGTGGGTTCGCTCGTTTTCAGTTGCAGAGTGGCTGCAATTTTCACCAGTACTGGGCCATGATTAGTTCCCCATTCCCCGAGGTCAGAGCCCTGACGTCTTGGATGCTACATGGGTGGATATTTCTGTTGGTAATTACGTAATCTATTACGGATTTGTGTCGTCGGGTGTTTTCAAATGTGAATTTGTGTTGTGGTTTGTGTGGGAAAAGGGTGTTGTTTATTCGTAGTTCATTTTGTGCACACAGTGGTATTAATTCTTTGCTTCTTCGTTGTAACAGTTTTTTACTCCTGGCATACATTCGTTTCCGATCCTGGCGTTAAGATCTCCGAGAATTATTAATTCGTCTTGTGGTCCAATGCCGTCGAGCACTGCTTGTAGATCTTCGTAGAAGATATTTATTTCCTCCCTTGGCTTGGAGGTGTCGGGGGCAAAATCATTTAAATGCGTGGGCTTACGGCCTTTGAGTTCGACTGTTGCTTGTAGTATCCTGTTGTTGACGTCTTTTATATCACTGATGTTATTTTAGAATTTCTCGTGTAGCAGTAACCCAACGCCAGACGTAGCTCTTTCGTGTTTGTCTTTGCCGCTGTATACCAGAACGTATTTTCCGCACTTGGAGATTCCTTTCTCCTTTTTCTTGGTTTCGGTGATTGTGCAAACGTCGATCTTGTGTTTTTCTATCTCCACCAGAATCGCCTGGTCTTTGTTGTTCAGGGACGTTACGTTACAGCATCCGATTCTTAATGTTTTTGGTTTCCGATGTCGTTTATTCCTTTTTCTCATCGAGTCGTCATTAGTTGTTCCCGTCCTATCCGAGGCTGAATTGTTGGTTCTTTGAGCACTGTGTTCCTTTCTATCCCAGGCCGGTCGCTAGCCTTACCTGTGAACCTTCCTCTTTTTTTCGTCCTTGGGACCCACTGTGTTTCCACTGGGATACTGAATCCACCCAGATTCCTCACAGGCAGAGCTAAAAAAACTCTATTCTTGTTTATTAATCTACTCCCATTAAATTAAAAACTATTTCTGGCAATTTTCGCTGGTACATTGGAGTATATTTCTTCTACCATCTATCTTACACAGTGAGTCCCAGAAGTAATGTCTGAATTAATTTAAAATTCAGCAGATTGTTTGTTGGAAAAAGCTCGGACCGTCAATTTTTTTTTGTAAATGCGATATTTTTATACCAAATAAATTTATACAGAGTGGTCCAAAAATAATATACGACCATCCATTATTTTATTTGACACGGAAGCACCTGCTTCTTATTTAAATTGTGAACTAAGTATGATTCAGGTATGATGTTCTACAACTAAATTTGGAACTCGAGGAATTTACGAGTTAAAAAAAACAATTTACCAAAATAACAAGATGCAAGAAGCTTTTATTGATCGTTTCTGTTTCTTGAAATAAATCAATACTTTTCAGGCCTTCTCAGTGGCCTTGAAGAAATTGTCGCGATTGATAGGTTCAATCGTAAACATATCGATAATTGTTGAGATTAAGTACAGCAGATGTTACAAGAGTCATACTTAGAATTCAATGGAGAAATCAAAATTGAAGTGACAAGAAGCGGGTGGACCGGACCACCTTGCTATAAATACATTAAAAAAAAATAAGAAATCGCATTTACAAATAAAAATTGACTGGTTCTAGTTTTTCTTCTTATTCTTACATTTTCACTTTTTCAAATGAACATAATGGATATTGATAAACACTTATTTCACCACAAAACCTTATCACCCTGTATATTCGTAACAAAGCTGTATAGAACGAACTTTTGATGTAGAATATGGAGATGCAATTCCTCGTAATATTACGAATACTCTGTATATGGTCATTAGCTGTTGTATGTTTATTAGATTCCTATATATCAGCTGATTTTATATGCAATTAACTGCATACAGGGTGGTTATAAAATATATGGGCCCACTGTTGTATACTGAATTAATTCGCTCTAACATTACGCATGTTAAACTCGAAACAGTTAATTGCATACGTTTTTGTTTTATATTTATAGAACAAAAATATTTACAGACATGATCAATTTGCAGAAATTTTAAAAAAAATTTACGGATTTGTTTTACAAGCTTTATAAAATTTTATAATAAACTCTTTCCATCAATACCATTTTTAGGAGGCAAAGATGGCTCTATTGGTCTTCCTTTGACTACATTAAACTTTTTAGTGGTAATTGGGCCTCCAACCTGCCTGATTGGGTTGAGCCTCCACTTTCTTGATATATCCTCTACATTGGAGTTCGAAGATTTACATTCAAATAAGGTTAAGATCCGGTTCAACCTGAGCAAAAAGTCATCATTCATACTACTATCCAGTAGCTGCATATAAAGGACATTTAAACTCGATATTATCTAACCAATATCAACTGGCGATTAATTTACCTGCATTTACCATTTACAACGCAAGATATTTAATTGAGTTATGCATTTCCCATTCCGTTTATGAATTGGCCGTATTGCGGCAACGAAGGGTACCACAAAAATGCGTCCAAGGTTCCAAGTGTGAGAACCATATGGTTCCGGCCTGGGAATTTTGTCAACCGACAATCGCATTCCTGCCTTCCATTCACCGAGAGCAGCAGGACTTTCACTTCGCGCCTGCTTCGACTTGCGTCATCTTAACGGTTGATCATTGAAGGAAACACCTTTCGATTGTTCTGCCTTTGTACTATTAGAAAATCGAATTGCCTCCTTGTTAATGATATGGAGGTAGTCCTCGAAATAACATCGAACATCCTTGCTCCGGTCATCTAGTGCTTTCAAGAATATTTATCTGAGATCATCTCTATCATTGAAGAATAGTTTGCTGCATTTTCTTTTTGATAATTCTTGTAGATTTGCGTGTCCAATCCTTATTAATCTGGTCTCCCCGAAAAAAGTAATCACCTTTTTGATTTTATTATGTGAAGCATCTTTGCACTGCTCTAGGTTAGTAGTTCGTTGCTATTTGCTCACAAGTCTTTTCTTTTCAACAAACTATTTTCTGCGATTATTAACAGCCAATGAAACAATACCACAACCGATTCACATGCAGTCGCCATTCCACGCAACAAAATTAATGAATTTTACCCAGTTAAGTGGTGGTTTAAATTTGCCAATGGTAAAACGGAAGGCACTGATCGCTTGATAGCATTCGGACCAATGGGAAATGTGCAATTTTCATAATAATTACATAATAAATAATCGCCATTGCACTAAACAGGTGTGTTTATTAATTCAACCAATTGCACAAGAAGATTCAGTGGCGTGAACGACGCGAATATGATTATAAGGGAGTTACCATTTAATTGCATGTTAGGTAAGCGTTAGAATAATTAGTTAGTCAATAGGATGTTGATTTTATTAATTCGTGCCATTGGATTTAATGAATAAGATATAATTATCACCTTCTTCGACAAAAATATAAAGAGGTCGAATATGTATTGTGTACTTGATGAATCATGTTCCGATTGAACAGAATAAACTTGCAATAACGATAACATGACAATGTTTTTTACCCACTTCGTCGGCATAAACATGTTTCCAAACCAAAAAATACTTTCTAGACTTTCTAAGAAGAAGAATAATGCCCAGTTAGAGGTGGTTTAACAACCTCGAATAGAAGCGAAAATAAGCTTTCATTTTTATTCCTGCTCTTACTGGTTTTCATAAACTTGGGTTTTTCGACCCTAAGGGTGAGTCCGTAGTTTTCACTAAAGCTTAATGTTTTGCCTATAACTCTCTCTAGATCCTCCAATTTATGGGCTATCGATATTTTTTATTATTGACCGTTGATGTTGAAATTCTTGAAATATGGAGATTTCTTGGAGGTACTGAAAAAGTTATCTTTCTTCACCACTGCCTAGACCGTATCCCCAAGAAATCTCCAAATTTAAATTATCGGCTATCATTGCTGTAACAACCCCCATTCACTTTTATACCGGCGGTTTCATGATTTGCCACCGTGATTTGCTCTGAGTACGTATTGCATAGTGAGGGCGAAAGTATACAGCCTTGTCTGACTCTTCTCTTTAATTGCATTTCTCCAGATCTTTCTGGTCCAATTTGTACTAAGGCTCGTTGATTTTAATAAAGATATGAAATATTCTTATATCTTGTCTATCCAGGTTTTTGTTCTTAACAAGGTCTATAAGTTTGTCGTGCTTTACTCTATCAAATGCTTTACTGTAATCCATAAAGCAGTATGACATAGATAGGACCCTCGATTAACGTCCAAACATCTCTGAGTTAACACGTTAAAAGAAAACAATGCCTCTCTTCTACCTACACACATTTCGACACCCAACTGAGTGTCCACTAATGTCCAGTTCAAGTTTTCTTACGTATTCTGGTTTGTACTATTTTCAACATAATTTTTTTTTGCCTGGCGTTTGCCTTCTTCGGTAAACATACAATGTTGATATAGTATTTCTGTTGGAATGCTACCTTCCTATAGATAGTATTCACACAATTCTACCAAAATATCCATGTTTCTTCGTTAATTAATTTTAGCAACTCACTTGGTATTCCATCCGGACCTGCAGATGTCTTATTTTCCATGAATTAAAGAGCATTTCCTACCTCGGACTTAGTAATTTCATGTCGTCTCGACCTTGGTATTCCGCAGACCTATTTACCTGTATCTGGTGCTCCATAAATTCTTTCCAGCGTTTTAATTTTTGTTTTTTCTCCTTTACGATGTTTTCTCTTTGTCTTAAACTATGTTTTTTCCCCTTCTTTCAACTCATGCTAGTTTGCTGATCTTTTTGTGTAAATTAAAATTGTCGTATTTACTTTGAAACTTTTCTATGTCACAACATCTTTCAGAAAAATTAGTTTCCTTTGCTTCTCTTACTTCTCTTCTTATTTGACTTTGTAGTTGTTTGTAACGAACGCTGTTATTTGCCTTGCATGTTCTTCTTTCGTTCATTAACATTAAGATTTCGTCTGCCATCCAATCTTCGTTTTAATGTTTGGTAGTTTTCAGTTCTTCCTTGCTAGCTTCCTGATTGAAGTTTAAGTAACTGCCATTGTTGTGCTGCGTCTTCTTCACTTTGTTGAAGTTGGATGATTTTCCTTTTTAAATTGCATTGATCTGTTTTTTTTTTTTGATTCAGCATTTTTCTGACTTCTGAGTTAAGTTTATCTATGTTTAGGTTTCATTTTGGTTAGAAGATTGCATCTTTTTCAGTTGTAGCTTAAACCTAGCAAAGAGGATTATGATCAGAGTACCTACTTACCACTAGGGTAAGCTTTTACTGATTGAACTGCGGTTCGGTATGTGGGTTTTATTAAAACATACTTAATTTGGCTTAGACTACGTTAATGTCTGTATCAGCTGGCGATTTCCATGTAGTCTTTTGGGTAATTGGAAAAAGTATTTGTCACCACAAGAAGATTATTCTCATGACAGAACTCAACACGACGATTGTCTTTTTCATTTCGGACAGCAAGTCCTTACCGTCCCAACACTAGAGTCGCTTATTCCTTCACCTATTTGGCACTAAACCGACCATTTTCTACATTGAGTAGCTACCAAAAATCTCAAAGACTGAACCTTCAATCCACTAACTAAAAGTGAACATGGTACCTTAAATTTAACGATGCCATGAAAACCAAACAGATACTCTCAAAATTCTATAGTGTACACTAATTGACATTAACGACTTTACCGCTTTTGATAAAGTGAAGCTCAAACTACGATAAATTAATGGAGCTTTTTAATAACCAGGCAAAATAATTAAAGTCTTCAATTTTCCATGGGTCTTAGAATTGAGCAGAAAGCCATTTTCTCTGATCCTATGAAAAATAGAGCCTTTCATTAGTCCACTTTGTCAACATAAAAATTGAAATATTTTCATATGAAATAATTTATATAGCAGTAAATCACTTCAGATGTACATGGAAATTGACATTATCATCCAGTGCAAAACTCGTAATTAGACATAACAGCGGCTTAATAAAGATCCAAAAGTATTATTTTTGATCTGATTCATGATCTGGCCCTAGATATTCATAACAAAGACGTAAATACAGAAACGAAAGAACATTTCCGTTAAAAAGATACAGTTGAGCTGTTCCTTCTTTTCTAAACCCTAATGAATTACCTGAGACTATCGAAACGGAAAAAAATATTGTGTTTTAAATGTCTTGCCATTACAACTGATACTATTTATTGCTTTTTCAATTTCCACTAAAAAAAATATATTATAGTTTTGAAGAAAACCTATTAAAACACAGTTCAAAATATTTCCGTTTAACAAGCTTCAAACATGTACTGCGTTTGATTTTCTGCCGAAACTGAAGAGCTATCTAATTGTCAAGAAAAATATTTATTTAGATATAATCAAGTCAAAAACAAAGAAAATGATACAATTACCTAATGGTATCGGGACTTGCGAAAGCTTTTTAGATAAAACGCCGATTGATTTGGATCAAAGAACCTTTTCACATGGTGCCCCTAATTGATGCCCAACTGCCTTGCGCCACAACTTAAGAGTACACCACAAGTGCACAGCCCACCCTCATTATCGGTTACGTTTATCTCCCACTTGAACATTAATTAGCCACGACCGACAATAAACACGAATTTTGCTCTTTTGCTAGTGTTTGGAAAGTCGGAAATGTAAAGAATCTCGTTGGCATATTTGAACTATGTGCTAAGGCTAATGATTAGGTAAGGAAACGTTATAATGATCAAGGCTGTCGAAATCAGGTGATGTTCATTAGTTCTGTTCCTGTATAGTAGTCAGTTACATATGGATTTTAGTAGACAATTAATAGTAAATTGACTTTTAATTAAGTTTCATTCATGTCATTTTACCAAACTCACAAATGTTGCGATTTTAATTCATACCCAACATTGTCCAATCATAATCTTATCAATCAATGTTATCTTCATCGTAGACCCCAGCAGTCACGTACATTTAATATACTATAATAATAATATCTAAAATTAGAAATTTTAGTTCATATCAGGGATCAAAAGTGTTTAACTAGAGATCAACAGCTTTACTTTTGCTGATATTACAAAAGACCAATGGAAGAGCAGAAGAGTTAAAAAGAAGAAAATGATAGAAAAAATGAATTGAACTGTGTCCTTTTCAAAACAATAAATGGAGAAAATGTCATCGAAAACTAATGACAAGGTTGGAAATATTGAGTCTAACTTCTAAATTATACTTCTGACGGTTACCTTATTCCTAATTTAAGTTTCTTCTACATTTATTTTCTACAATATCGTTAATTAGTACCTACTTGTTCCAGTTTTGTTTAATCGTAAAACGAACGTGTCCAACTATATTTATGAATCAACAATAATATTTAGTGAAAGAAAGTCAAGCAGAAACCCACAAGAAGCAATAAAACAGGTCAATGAGAAAAGGAGAAATAATTGAACAGACCTACAAAAAACAAGAAATTTTGCTTTAAAGTTGCACACAAAAAAGAAGTTACACATTTCCACGACTATTTGAGACTAACTTCCGAGAAGTTTTGGTTATAGATATGTAAGAAAGTATTTTCCTTTGTGAAGTCAGCAAACAATAATTTTTAAAAACAATTTAATTTATAATCGGTGTTTTGTATGGGAACAATTTTTTGAATCAACAATTGCCCGATTTGCTGCAATCTTATCTCGCGTTTTATTGCAACATGAGAAAAATACTGCAGTCCAATAAATGTGTTTGAACATCTTGAGGCACATAAATTTAAAGCGCCGAGTGACATCAAACAAAATCGGCTAATCTTAAAGACACGAGACAGACAAAAATATCTCTCTTGTCTTCAGCTTGAGCATACAACAATTTCGAAATAAATCTGCAACCGATTTCCGTAGAATTAATGTCGGGGAGACAAATTGCATTAACAGAAATCAAGCATTCCGAAATAGTAATTTATCGAGACGGTTCTTCATGGGATGCGGAATTCAAGCTGGGTGTGTCGAAAGTGGTAGTTTACATCTAAATGTTGTCTATTTTCCAGCGATGGTTACCGTAACGTTTCAGCTGTGGTCTAATGGTAATTCAGGTAGTAGCGCATTTAAATTAGTATTCATGTGGTTAAAGTGGGTTATGAGCGTTTGGTCTCATAACGGATTTCAATTTTTCTTTCAGCTTCGACGCTTTTCTCAGGCAAAACTCAAACAGGAATTAATCTATCACATATTCGCATCCACTGGTTTACCTCAAAGCTTCTCCAATTTTGTTTCTCGAAATGTAGACTTACTATGTGAGTAGACTGATCCTTTTTGCTACTTATTATGAATATCTACTACTATGG